>LNAC01000079.1:4797254-4846562 GCA_002007465.1 Ailurus styani
GGGGGCCGTCCACTGCCCGCGGGCACCGTGCGGGAGAGTGGGGCGGCGACTGCACCGCCGCGCGCAGCCGAGCGCCCCGGGCAGGTGCGCAGCCGCCGCGGGGAGAGGTGGCGGCGCGCCCGGCGCTGGGTCCCGCGGCTCCCGGCCGGGCGGAGTGCAGAAGTCCCATCTCCCGCAAACGTGGGGTGGTTTTACTCACGGTGTTACTACCGGGAAGTCATTTCATCTTCTGTAACTGGACTCAGGGAGCTTAAAGAGCCTGTTCTGTCTTCTCCTCTCAAAACTGACTGACTGTTGCCCCCACCTGGAAGATACTGAAAGCTGTTCACGCAGAATATAAGTTTTAGGCTTCCTCCGCCTTTTTTCTTAATTTCATTTTTCTAAAGAATCATTTAGCTTAGGGTGAATACATCTGGAAATGTTGTGCATCGAAATTTCCAGGGAAGTGTTTGATAAGCAGTGATATCTCTCCCATACCTCCAGTCCAAGTACATTTCAAAATTAGCAGAAAATGAAGGAGTGTTGGTAATTGATTCAAGGTTTTATACTGTGAAACAACTACTGACTTTCAATTATCTGATAAAATAGAAAATAGCTCCCAAAGACGAAACTGACAAGTCTTAACTGACAAGTCTTTCTTCCTTTGATTACAAACAATATCACACTTATCAGGAAAATATTATTTTGAATTTAACTGATATTGTTGGAAATCACTGAGATGTTCACATTGGTCACATTAGATGAAAAAGAATATGTATCTACCCGATTTTGTAACTAAAAAGCTGAGTTGTGAGTCTTTGTTGCAGGTGGATTAGATGCCTTTTTGAAGAAAAAAAAACCCCACTGTTCCAAATGTATTTTATATGAAAACATTCTTTATTCCATCTTTTGAAATTTGGAATAAGACAAACTTTTCATGTCTAGAAATCACAGAAGCTATTGAGGGTATGCTATTATTCTTCATGTATTTATGCAAGCTGTCTGCATGATATCCTGACACTATTCTATTAACTGAACCTGAACGGAGCGTTTGTGTCTATCATAGAGTGAAGTAATTTATTGGTCATTGATAAGCGGTATGGCTGCAATTTAGGAATTGCAATATGGTGTGTTTTATGTCTGCACTGTCTTAATAAAAACAGGAAGCATTTATAGAAAAACCTGTTTTCATGCTCCCAATTATTTGCATGGCACTTTTCTTGAAATACACATCCCCATCCAAATCCTAATTTCACATTTTGAATGGGGCTGAGAGAAATAACTCACACATGGGAGGAATGTCCATTGCTAGGGTAGGCATTTTATGGAATTATTTCTAAGGTTTGATAGGTCTCCTGAAGGCCAAGAGAGATTGGTTGTATTTTGAAAACAGCAGCAGCTTACCCCCCTCCCCACTAATAAAACTTCCACTAAAACTAAACTCTGTTGTCAGATTTTGTTCTCAGTTTCTGCTGAATGTTTTTAGGCTCCTAATGGTTTTATGTTCCTAATACTAAGAGTCACATTTCAGAGACTAGTTTTGATTTGTTTACACCTCCAACAAGTAACTGGTGTTACTTCTGTATTCATTTTTATCTTTTACTTTTTGTTTACTTCCAGTGCTGAGGTTGTTTGTATTCACAACTGTTTAGTTGCACAAGTGTATCTACACATATGTGTGCATGTGTGCTAGTTACAGAACTTGGCTTTGTGGATGTAACAGTGTGTACATATGTGCACACACATGTTTGTTATTTCATTCCCTCAAATTGGCAACCTGGAAGTCTGTCTAAAGTTACTTGGCAAACAGCTTGCTTCTTAGAGAGTTTATTTATGTTCCACAGAGGAAGGTACACCAATGACCTAAAGTGAATTATTCCTCATAAAGGAGAAAGATATCTGAATTGCTCAGTCACAAGACAAGCTACATTTTGGTTCTTTCATAAGCTGCGCATGTAAATTTCTTGTAATGAGAAATTTGAGTTAGAATACTTTAAAACAAAATAGATACAATTAGTAGTTCAATAACTAAACAGGGTGAGGTTTTTTGTTTTGTTTTTTGTTTTTGTTTTTCCTTGGCTATTAACTGCTAATTTCTGACTTCCTTATCAGGAATTAAGTGACAGGATAGAGTGATGGAACACGTTCGGTCGATTTCTAGTGGTTTTCGAGTGTCCGCCATTTTGCAGATGTGCTTTAGGTATTCCTCATCATGTGGGAAGTCCTGGTACACCAGCACCTTAGATAGACAAAACAGGAGTTTAAAAAGTAATTGTTGAAATGGTCGGTGAGTTGTAGAGAGGGATCGTGGTGACAGTGAGTGCTTTCCTCCCTTCTCATGGAAATTCTCATCTTCTTGTAAGAGCTTGGCTCAATTCTGGACACATCTCCAGCTCATGGGTGTAAACTGTCAATAAAGTCACTGTAAAAAGCCAGCCCTGGTCTGGTTTGCACACCTGCTCAAGAACTCAGGATTTCCATGACCCAAGTTCTGTTAGGTTCTGGAGCTGCAGGTTAGAGTTATTATCGTGATTCTATAGAGTCTATATTTCAAGTGAAAGAAACTCATCTTGCAGGCGATAGATTAAATACTCAGCCTCTGAATGCAATACGATTTGGCCAACAGTGTCCATGTCTAGAGAAAACACTGACGTGGGGTCTTAAGACTAGTAACGGCACCCAGAAGATGCGAGTCAGTAGGGACTCTCTCCTTTCTTGGGAAACCTTGGCAATTAATTTAACCTCTTTGAGCCTCGGACTCCTTTGCTGCAAGATGGGAACCAAGTATCAACCCTGCTTTACTCTATGGGGTGGGTTTCAGGACTTACATGCACAAGAGGGCATATAGGTGAAAATGCTTTGGAAACTGAAGTCCTGTGTGGATCCATGGCCTTGTTTTCCTTCAGATTTCCAAGGGTCTAATATCACCTCCCAAGATAGGTCTGCCCCACCACTCTGTTGCAAGGGACTATCTCTACCAGTTTTATTTTCTTCTTAGCACTCATTACTGTCTGCAGGGGTCTTATTTCATTGTTACATGCTTTATCTCAATCTCCTGCAACCAGAATGCAAAAATAAGAGCAGAAACCTAGTCTGGTCACAGATTTTACCCATAAAACCTTACTCAGCCCTCAGCATATGGTAAGTGGCAGATAACTAGTCTGTTGAGTTGGCTCAATGGGAACCCCCGGACTAGAATGTCAAGCAACTTGGCTCCGCTTACTCAAACTACCACTTAATAATTCCCGAGACCCTGCAGGGCTTAGGTAAACAGTTACTTCCCGCCCCACCCCTCCTCCCCGCCCCGACTTCATAAGGATTTTTGAAATGTGAAAAAATATATCAGACAACCACTTTGATTTTTAAGAAAAATCAGTTCATCGCAGTGACTATCTTCAATGCATTATCTTCAGTGACAGAAGGCACTAGAGAGACTGAAGGGCATTTGGCCTCGGTTTCCAATCATTTTCTGCATTGTGGGATTTCGAGGTATGACTCCTTTTGGCTTCCTTTCTTTATGAGCATGACTGCACCTGCATTGGTGGGATACGTTCACATTGCAGTGAAATTTCCCACGACGTTGAATCTAAATTTCTCATCATTGTTACTTTCCGTTTTAATTCTTCAATCTTTGCCATTTTAAATAACTTATCCTTCACACACTTGGTAAATTTATAATCTTAATAGCTGAGTAATCCCCCGTTAGTCTGTGATCCAGATCATCCTCTTCAATCATTTATTTCCCATTAGCTAATATTTGTGTTGTAAATTTCTGCTATGACACAAAGTTGATTAAATTCATGTCTTAGGCAATGGGCTGCATCCCTGCTAAGTATGCATTTACATTTTTTCCCTTTGAAACCATGTGTTTTTATTGTATGTGTTACAGTGTAAGTTTGGGGAATATCTAATATTTACTCCAGGAAACAATTTCTGAAATAAATGTTAAGAATGACTGCAGCCAGATCTTAATTTGAAGTCCTATGAGTGAAGAAAGCATGAGAGAGATTTTATCTATCTTTTGCTATATCTCATTTGATTGTCCATTTAAGAAAAGCTTGGTATTATACCATAAGCATGTTTCTCTCGGTCAGACTTGGGGTTTCTGCTCTTTTATGCAAAACTAAAATGTGCAAGTTTTTTCTGTGATAAATTTACCACCATTCCTGATTATAAAATACATTCGGGGAAGTAAAAGTGTTTGATATCCAATTTCCAAGAATATTCCTAGGAGCTCAGGAAGAATGTGCACACTTCCTTAAGGAAAAAAATGTCTTTGCATGTAAAATTGGATTATCTTTGGTTTAGAAATACCACGTCTCCATGGGGTGGAGTGGGGAAATGTTGAAGTGAGAAGAAAGAGGATAGAAAGGATATGCAAAAAGCTTCTCCTAGCTCCTAATAATAAAAATAATTCAAAATAAAGAGGAGAGAAAGTAATCACTGCAAGAACAGAACACTATTATTTTGACAGATACTATTTCAAAAACCACACAATTCCTGGGCCACTCAGCTACCTCTTAGCACAACGACAGAGTTATCTGCATCATATAGCAGTAACACGTTTATATGTCTGTGTGTGCCTTTAAAAATATTTTATAGTCAAACTTCAGTGGTAGAGAACAATTGCACCTGACTTGTAGTTTGGAGGAAGGATTAACTCCATGTTAGAAGTAGACAGTTACTGCTTAGGAAGAATGTTTGGGATCAATCTCTACAAGGCAAATTATTTTTCCATAGAACTCATTTCTTATTAAATTCACACACAGCAAACTTATGGCCTGATGGGAAAGTTAGCAGAAGTTCTCGACGCTGACCGCAGGTTAGAATTACCTGGAACTTGGAAAGAAAAAAAGAAGAAGAAGAAGAAGAAAGGAAGGAAGGAAGCAAGCAAGCAAGCAAGCAAGCAAGCAAGCCCAAGCACCCGACTGGCCCCCAGAGACATGTATTTAATTGGCAGGGAGGGGAGGCTCATCAGTATTTTTAAAAGGCACCCCAGGTGATTATACCATGCAGCAAGATTTGAAAGCCATTGTGTTTCACGAGGTTTTTTTTGAAAGCGTCCTTCTCCCTAATCTCAGTTTAATGAACTAAACCCCACCAGGTTTCTTAGAAACTGGGAGATCGCAGAGCAATGCTTGGATTTTGCAAGTGGTCATAATTCAGATAACCAGTTTGGATAACTCTGCAATTGTTGCTTTGGTCCTTGACTCTCTCTCCTCCCTCCCCCCACCTCCACTCCTGTTGACTTTGTGTTCCCCGGAATGTTAAGTAAATATTTGCATCTCCATTTGGAGTGCTGTGATCTCTCCTAACGAGGGCGAGGGCGGGGTGACGGCTGCGCCTCCTGGCCCGACCCGACTCTTCTGTGCGCTTCCCCCCTCCCCGCAAAATAGGTGCTTTCCAAGTCCCCTGAGTCATCGACATTCAGTGACAATGAGGGGATTTGGGGGCGGATTATGTGGATAACCAGGAAAGTCTCAAGGTTAAATGATCAAAACCTTGCCACGGACAGCTGTGGGTGTCATCGCCAGGGACAGCTGAAGGAGAATCCGCTGGTGGCCAACAGGATGGATGTGCGAGCGGGTCTAGCGGAGTCATGTTTTAAAACATTGACTAGGAGAGCTGTTAAATGCTTTTAAAGGACCCTTCTGAGCAGCTGTTCAGCGTGCAAATTAATTCCACGCTCTCGGATCCAGGTGTAAATGGATTTGCTTTGAGACCCAGTTTGCCCGCTGTGGGTAGGAGGTGGGGGATTACCTCGATTTCTCTCCCTTCGGACGAGGACGCCCGCAGCGGCTCCCTGTTGAGCCAAAGTGCTCTCAGGGGGAAAAGCGGGTTCGTGGGAGCGCTGAGGGCTGACCCGGCTTACCCCGCGACGACCGCCCGGGGCCCGCCCCCACGACAGTTGCCCTGGGGGCGGCTCCCGGGGCGGCAGGTGGAATCCCTCCTCCTGGGGCCGGCCTAGGTCCCTTACCTTCCGGCAGCCTCCTGGGCTGGAGGCAACCTGAGGCAGCTCGGGAGTGACAGTCTGATCCCTGCACGGCTCCAGACTGTCCCCTTCGCGGTGTCTTGCCCCAGTCGTCCGCCCCGCAACCCGCGCGCTCTTGTGACCCTGCAGGACAGACACCGGCCCGCGTGGAAATCGAAGGCGCAAGGAAGCTCTCACAGGGCCCACTTGTGTGGCGCGGAGGGGATGGGGACCGAGTTGCACGACATCTTGTCATCCCCACCCCAGCACCCAACATCTCTGCTCAGCTTGTTTTGTTTTGTGTTTGTCTGGAACCTGGACTTCAGCCCTACCGCCCCGGATTTTGTGACGGCCTCGACCCCATTGCAGGGCCGGAAGGGTCTGTGATTTATGATCCGATGGTGTATGTACAGGCCCTAGGTGCCCACGGGACCCTCCCCGCGCCCACTCAAAGCTCTAAGTTCGAAACTATTAAAAAGAGCGGAGAAGCCCCAAAGACAGAGGTAGAGAAGAAAAGCAAAGCAGAGTGCTGTGGCTGTGGCAGCCTGCGGGGGACGCGGAGTCGCGTTCCTCCAGCCCTTCCTCCTTTCTGTGCTTTCAGGGCTCTGGAAAACCCGCCCCGTTCCGCACCCAGCACCCCCGCCCCCGCTTTCAAAGATGCAAAAGGCCTGCGGACAAACCCTGCCCTTGTCCGGGCAGCGGGCCAGCGCGAAGCGGACTCCAGGGGCTTGGGGCGGGGGGGACCTTAAGAGTTCCTAGCTTTCCCTTGTTAATTCCTTGGAGTTCCCTTGCAGGCGCAGGGCCAGCTTCCACCCCACACCTTCCAGGACCACCTGCCCGGCAGAAGCCAGGTTCGCCACTGGTCAGACGTCTGGTAGGACCTCAAGAAGCCCCAACGATGACGTGGTCCAGAGACAGAGCCAATCTTCAGGGAGTCAAGATGACTTGGATTCTTCCTGCAAATCTTCAGCCAGCCTACCCCTTGTCCCGCCAGAATTAGAGGCAAATAGATGATGCCAACTTGTCTCAGGTTCTTTTTTGTGCATGGAATATAGGCTAATAAATTCTACCCGGGGAGTAAAGAAAAAGGGGGGTGTTGTATAGAATAAGCAAAAATTTAAAAGTGGGATTATATCGCTGAGTGTGTTTTAAAGGAGAGGCTGAGGTGGAGTAAATTTCCAAATTCTTTTCAGTAGAGGTAAGATAGATCAGTGCCTTCCAGAAACATTAAAGGTAACTTTAGTTGAAGTTTATTTACAACCAGAACCAAGCAAACAACGGAGAGAAGAAGTATTTAAGCAGCTCCCAGGTCTCATCTCTTTGGGGTCTAATCAGAGTGGTGGAAAACTAGGACTTTCTTCTTTTATTATTTATTTTTAAAAAAATGTTATTTTTTAAAAAGTAAACTCTACCCCCAAGATGCGGTTCGAACTCACCACTGGGAAATCAAGAGTAGCATTCTCTACCCACTGAGCTACGTAAGCAACCCAGAAATCTAAGGCTTTCTGGCTGAACAGAACTGGCAATATAATGCCCTGGGTTTAAATCTTGGCTCTGGGGACACATGGGTGCCACAGTCAGTTAAACGACTGCCTTCAGCTCAGGTCCTGGGATCAGGATCGCCCGGAATGAGGCTCCCCACTTAGCAGGGAGCCTGCTTCCCCCTCTACCCTCACCCCCTGTTCATGATCTCTCTCTTTTTCTCTTGCTCTCTTTCTCAAATAAATGAATAAAATGTTTAAAAAATAAATCTCAGCCCTGCCGCTTCCTAACTGTGTGACTAGGGCAAATTAATTAACCTCTCTGTGCCCCCTTTCCCTCATTTTAACTAGATATAATCTGGTTGTTTGGAGAAGTAGGTAAATTGTAAAATTGTAAAGTGCTTTGGACAATGCCAGCACCTTCAAAATGCTCAATAAATATATGCTATTACTATTATATAATATGTATATCACATTTTATAACATATAATAGTACTACCATATTGTAGTAATAACCATAAAATAGTAATCTAAATATTTTATTTATTTATTTGACAGAGAGAGATAGATTACAAGTAGGCAGAGAGGCAGGCAGAGAGAGGAGGAAGCAGGCTCCCCACTGAGCAGGGAGCCCAATGGGGGGCTCAATCCCAAGACCCTGGGATCATGACCTGAGCCGAAGGCAGCCGCTTAACCGACTGAGCCACCGAGGCATCCTGACATACAATTACTCTTAAGTCAATATTAAATAAGGGTCAATGTGACATATCTGGCACATAGTAGGGTTTCAACTATTGCATTTTTTGTCCTAATATCCTTTTCTTTTTTTTTTAAACAGTTATGCCTTTTTTTAAAAAGATTTTATTTATTTATTTGACAGAGAGAGAGAGATCACAAGTAGGCAGAGAGGCAGGCAGAGAGACAAGGAGAGGAGGAAGCAGGCTCCCTGCTGAGCAGAGAGCCCGATGCAGCCTCGATCCCAGGACGCTGAGATCATGACCTGAGCCGAAAGCAGCGGCTTTAACCCACTGAGCCACCCAGGCGCCCCTAATATCCTTTTCTTCCTCTCAATCCCCTATATCCTGCTATCCCCCAATATACATGTAGGTCCTCCATGCCGTATATTCTGGAACGGTGAAATGGGGATTCAGATTGCTTCCAGTATAAATGTGTCCTTCAAACTAGAAACAGTCATTCATTGTTGTCTAGTATGAACCCACCTTAACTGACATCAATTAGGATTCATTTTTTTCAGATATATCTTAGTCATGCGGTTTCTTCTTCATTTGGTCATATTTTCTTTCTCCCTCCCTCTCTCCCTAACCACCCCCCCATCCCTCCTCTACTCTTGTCAGTTTTAAAGCAATCCTGTCTTTCCAGGAGTTTTCATTTTCTTTCCTTTTCTTTTTTTCCTGCCCCAAACCTTTCATTCTGGTGGCACCTCCTTCTTTTTGAGCTCCCAAAGCTTCTTTCATTTCTCCCTCCCAGGGAGACCTGCCACTCTGTTCCTGAATGCCCCCGGGTCTGGCTCCTGCCTTCCTGGGTCATCCACCCAGATGAAACTACACTGTTTGCTCTTCTGAAATTGGGGCTTCCTCACCAATAAGAGAAGTAGAGTGCAACCCTTGCCCTCGCCTCAGGGAAATGTGACCTTGTTCTGAGGGACCTGAAAGTATCATTTCTATTCCAGAAATGACTCTTGTGACCCCATCGTGACAGGGCAGCCTGGGCTTTCTGAGAACCTTCTCGGCCAGCTTTGGAGATAGAGAACTTAGGTCTGGAGATGCCACTGGAATTCCCTTTCCCTTGAGCCTGCTCACCTCGGCCAAAGCTACACAGTTTCTGTTTTCTCTTCTGCCAGGGAGCTCCAACGTCTCCTCCAGTTTTGTTTTATCAGTAGCATTTGTGACAAATAGGAACAGCTCCCTTTGGCTGGGCAGTGAATCGGTGCACTGTTTTGAGAGAACCGTGGCCTCTTTTCAACCCCCCACAGCAGGGCAACTGGCTGATGCCTCCACTTTATCTCTTGGATCCCCTGGTCCCAACTCTCCTCAGGGAAAATGTTTTCAAGCCTTTATATTAGTAATTTGTGGAACCTTGTGAAGACTCTCTCCTGAATGTCCCTGCTTTCTTTTTCATTTATCTCTCAAGAGCCACCAGCTGGAAAATGATTGGTTCTCTAGGATCAGGAAGTCCTAATCCCCTGACCTCCAACGGTGACATCTGCCTTACTCCCTCCCAGAGGCAGAGGGGGGCTTGGTCTCTAAGAAGCCTCCACCTGTTCCCGAGAAGTTTCAGTCACTGATTTGGTACCCTGAAGGAAGTATCTTCAGAAAGAGGACAGTAGGGGAACATCCAGAGGAATGTTGAGCCCCCCAAACTGAACCCCCCAAACAAGAAGACCCCCAAAACTGCTTCTTTCCTGGCAGAGCATATCTGTAGGTTTGGATGGCCAGGGCCTGTCCAATTTGCCAGGACTTCAAAATGTCCACTGGACCGTTGTCTCTCACTACTGAAGTCAACGTATGTAGCTCCTTCAATCCATCCCTTTGGACGTCTCCACCGAACACTCCTTCCCACTCTCCCCTCTCTTCAGTAAGGTACCTTAGAGGAGCTGCCCAGACTTCTGTGGCTGAAATGGCACCCCCCCAACTCCAGCGGTCCATGCCTAGTCCTTCCCCTGTCCTCCTTCCCCAATTCCTTCAGCTTCTCCACAGCTGAGCCTCATCCTTGCAACCAATCTCCTGACCTGTGGCATTTATATTATTTTTAGCTATTTTCTGGGCCATCAGCTTCTTGGTCTCTTTCCTTTACTGGTGTAGTCCCAGCTCTTGCAACAGCATGTAGTAGAAGCTTAATAAGTATGTGTGGAATGAATGAAAGTCCTTGTGTGCCAGCCCTGCGATCTGCTCTGAGGACACAGCAGAAGACGACTGACCATTCGATTGTAGATAAAGGGTAGAATAAAATAATCAAAACTTTCCCAGGGAAAGGCTTCAAGAGCCAGCTTTGAAGGTGTCGCAGGCTCTGGAGGGGACAAGTGAGCAAAGGAGCCTCGGCATTTAATGAGAATTTCCAGAGGGGTTAATGGGTGATTGAATGGGATGATGTTGGACACCAGAGGGTGCCCATCTTGGGCACAAAGGATGCAGTGGGGAACATGGCTATGCTCCAGGCGCTGTGAAGAAAACCGGAGGGAGGGTGGTGTTAAACATCCACTAGCTTCCAACCTCTTGGCTGGGCCAGAATGCCCCAACACAGCAAAACAGGTCAGGCTTCTGGGCTGACCTTTGGGTCCCAGGGCTAATGTGACTTTCCACTTCCAGGGGAGACTTCCTGGGGCCAAAGGTGTCCAAGGATACAAGGGTGGACAGGTCAGTGCTTTGGGGCCCAATTGACGGAGGGCCCGACTTTGGATGCCAGGCTTGACACAGCACATATAATTGGACAGCAAAGCCAAGAAAGGTAACAGGAATGGACCCAGTGTCCCTCTGGGTTCGATCCTTGCTGTCAGAGCACAGAAGGCTTAGAAAACCCATGAAGAGGCTTGCGCAGCTCCTAACTCATCGGCTACAACCTCTGAAATCACAGTCCCATTAGATCTGTATCCCAAATGCCCACTTTTTTTTTTTAATCCAGCAGAATCTCTTTAAGGGGATCCACTGGAAGAATCTCAGCGCCCCATTGTCCAGATTGAAGGTACAGAGAGGACTGGACCAGCAAGTTGGTGTTGGAGGGATGGCGGTGAGAGGGACCCTGGCAGAGACCAGTCCAGGGCCACGTGGGGAGGGGTGGTTGCACAAGACACCCCTTCTTAGGGCACTCTCCTGAGGGCGCACAGGGTCCTTGCCCTCAGAGGTCAACGGGGCTGCCGGAAAGGAACCTGAATTTGTGGGGTCCCATCTCCAGCGGGCGGCTTCTGGCTTTCCGGCGATTTCTCTACCAAGACCCGGAGCTTTGATACCCCACCCCTGCCCCACCTGCACAACGCAAGCGTCCTCTGACACCCCCGGTACCCAGAAGTAGTGGGCCACCTGCAGGACTTCTAAGTCCCACTGTACCCTCGGGGCATCAGCCGTCCTCGGGGTCCCTGGACTGGGTTTTCTGGCCCCCACCCCTGCCGCCCCAACGCAGGAGGACACTGAGCGTCCCAGGGAGGAGGGTGGGGAACCGCGTGGGCCTGGCTAGGGAGCGGAGGGTGAGGGCGGGGGAACCCCGCCCTGGGGTGTGTCCGCACCAGCAGGTGTCAGTTTCGCGCGTGTATACGAGTGAGTGCCCGGATGAGGGAGGGACAGGAGTGGGGGACCTTCGGGCCGGTCGGGCCTCTGGGAGCCGTCGGACTCGTGCTCAGCGGGCTCTGCGTTCGGGAAAAGACCATCTCGCGCGGAGCCTGGAGCCGCGACTGCGACGCGAAAGGTGGACGTGAAGGAGGAGATGCCAGCTTCTCGGCTCGGTCTCCAAAGGCGCTCGGGGAAGGGATTGGGCGCCCCCCCGTACTTCCGCTTTGGGCGTGATTGATGCGAAAGGCGCTCCGAGGGCTGCGTAATTAATAAAGATTACGCCCGTTTTGTCGAAACGTCCCTCTTAATTAATGGAGAGAAGGGCGCGAGGGGTGACTTATTTGCATTTGCAAAAGGCTTTCGGCCCGCACGGGCTTCGCGTCGGGGGCGGCTGCTGGACCCACACCTGACTGGCAACCACGCGGTTGAGGCGGTCCGATTTCGGATCGAAGGTTCCCCCATCCTGTTCCCCTCGCCTCACCCGGATCTACTCCTTGGGCCTTACCCTTCCATCCCCTAACTCCGCCGGAAACCACCCTCGCTCTGGGTGGGCTTGCATCTCCTCAAAGGACGGGGAGAGGGGGGGGCGGGCCCTTCCCTCCCCACACGCCCCCCCCACCCGCTGCGCCTTTTTATCACCCCCCCTACTGGCACCAGAGGGGACCTGCAGGAGCTGCGGTCGCCGATCCCTGCGCGAAGCCCCGGCTCCGGTTGGTGCTATCAGGGAGGGGGTGCGGGGTGGAAAGAGGCGCCAGCTCCGAGCCCCTAAGGCCAAAGGCTCTCAGGAAGCGCTGGGAACCTAACCCCCTGCGTGTGCACGTATGTGCGATCTTGTGTCTGAAAGTGTGTGTGAGCGTGTGTGACTGTGTATGTCCCTACGTGAGGCTCACGGGTCTGCGTTTCTAAATACGGGAGGGGAGAGTTTTGCTAAAATACCACTCTCTGTCCTGCCTTGCTGTCCACCTGCTACAGCCCAGGAAAAAAGTGCCGCCTTTCCCTTGAGCGTCGCTGCGTTAAAACGCTCTGACTTTAGCCGGAGGCTTTCTCCCCCTCCGGTGGGGGAAGCGAATGCTTTCCACCCAGCAGGGGCTGGGGGCGGGAAGGTGGGGGAAGCCGCGTGGCCGCGTGGAGGGCCCGAGCGCCAGGAAGAGGCTTCAAAAGTTTCGGTAACGACTCTTCGGCCTTTATTTATGCCCCTATTAATACAATATCCATCATGTAGATATCGATCTTTATCCTTTAAACTGATACGCTAGGAATCAATTAGCCATGCAGATTACATTTCCTACATATCCAAATGTTAATCTTTCAGTCTCTGGGCCAGTGATAGATATATTTGCAGCCAGATAGTATTAGATTTCGTTGAGAAATGGGAAGAAGAAAAGCGCTCTCTGAAGCGCATTCCTCTTGGGGCTACTTGTCTTAACTCTTGGCGCGGGCTGGGCGTTGGGGGTCTGGGGGCCCCATACCTCTCTCCGGAGGAAAGAAGCGAGACCGCGGGAGTGTCCGGCGTGCCGGGCCACCAAGGGGACGCGGGACAGCTTTCTGTGACAGGGCTCTGGAACAGCTGGTTAGCCCCAGGTCTGCACTTCTGTCCAGGGCTCCCTCCAGCTAAACTTCCCGAGCTGGCAGGCTCCTTTCGATGGCTTCCGGTGTCCTGGATGGTCAGTTTTAATCTTTTCAGAATTTCTCCTCCAGGTTCCTCCCATCTCCAAGGTTCCAAATCAAAATTATTCTTCCACTCCTTGCTCTAAAACCCAAGACTCATTTAAAGATCCATCTCTAGGGCGCCTGGGTGGCTCAGTGGGTTAAAGCCTCTGCTTTCGGCTCAGGTCATGATCTCAGGGTCCTGGGATCGAGGCCCGCATCGGGCTCTCTGCTCAGCAGGGAGCCTGCTTCCTCCTCTGCCTGCCTCTCTGCCTGCTTGTGGTTTCTCTCTCTGTGTCAAATAAATAAATAAATAAAATCTTTAAAAAAAAAAAGATCCATCTCTAGAAAGAAAAACCTAATTTAAAGCACGAAATAGCTGCTTTCCTGGGGGAAGGGAGATGGAGAGAAAGTTTAAGGTCTGCAAAGGAACTTGATGGAATTAATGATGTGTAGAAATTGGAAGGGCTGAGGCATCCTGTTTGGCCTGCGGTGATTTAGCTTTCCTTCCCTTCCCTCCCTTTCCTTCCCTCCCTTTTCTTTTTCTGTCTTTTCCCTCTCCTCCTCCTCCTTCATCTCCTCTGCCTCCTCCTCCCCCTCCCCTGCAAAAGGCTGGTGGGGTCAGGAAAGGATGCATCGCAGGGCGGGGCCCCCTCCTCTGGTTTGTGCACGGAGAGCCCGCAGGGGCCGCCCGGAGGAAGGGTGCGTGGCGCCCGCTTCCTGCTATTTTCTTTCTTTTTTTTTTTTTTAAAAGAGAGTTTTTTTCTTTTTTTTCTTTTTTTTTTTTTTTAGATTTTATTTTTTCATTTGACACANGGCAGGCAGAGAGAGAGGAGGAAGCAGGCTCCCTGCCGAGCAGAGAGCCCGATGCGGGCCTCGATCCCAGGACCCTGGGATCATGTCCTGAGCCGAAGGCAGCGGCTTTAACCCACTGAGCCACCCAGGCGCCCCTTCCTGCTATTTTCTATCTGTCCCCAGCTCGCGCCGGCTCGTCTCTGGGAGACTCGGTCTCTTCCACCTCCCCCCACCTGTTGCGCTTACTACGTGGAGATGGCTGCGCAGTCGCTCGTGGAGTTGGCTGCGCAGTGGCTCGCTCCCGGCGAGATTTTAATCCCTGCGGATTGCGGGTCCTGGGTTTACTCACAGCTCTGCTGCCTTGGGGTCCCGTGCCCTCACCGTCCCGCGCGTCCAGGCTTAACTAGAGACCCGAGTCTGAACGTTCTTCTCCCAGAGCTCTCTTTTCTTGCTCCTTGCATCTCCCTCTGAAATCCACCTGGGAGAAAAAATTCCTGCAGGGGTTGAAGATATTCCGACTGGGAAGCGGCGGCGGCTCAGGGCTCTGGTGTAGGCACTGGTGCTCCATGGAGTCAGACCCCTGGCCTGATCCAAGCGAAAGGCCTGTTCGCTGTCCCCCGCCTCCCCTACTCCTCCCCCCACCTCCGTCTCCCCCACCCTACCCCCCATTTAGGGCTCCGTGAGCGGAACCCAGTTAGGACCCTTTTCGTCCTAACGCCCCGCAAACACCCTGGGACAGGAGTGCCTGGAGCGGTCACTTGCCTTGCTTTTTGCTCCAGACTTCAAGGAAACCCAACAGACCCTCTAGACTCCCCCTCGCACTCCCATCAACGCTCTCCAGCTCCACTCCCGCCCCCAGGTCCTCCCCTTCTTCCCCAAGAGCCGGGCTGCCCCCAGTGCGGGACAACGCGGGGCAAGACCCCTTAGTCCTTACCCCCATGCCAGCACAGGACCCACCCCCCAAGGGCACACACCTTGCATTCTCAAAAGCAAAGCAGTCGTTCAATCTCTCTTCTAACCCTCAAATCTCTCCACCCGCCCCCCCCCGTGGATTTTCACTGAGTTGGGCAGAGCATTTTTGAAGATTAGAAAGGACTTATTCTAATTTTTTTACAAGACGCTTTTTCTCCCCTCGGGAGAATTGGGCTCTGGCATCTCGTCTTCCTTATTTGCATAAAACATACTTTTTGCAGAGCCAAACAAATGTCTGTAGGAGAAAATTTGCCGTGAGATTCACTCCCTCGCTCCGTCGCTGCCCTTTAAAAACTATTTTTTTCCTTTCCATCTCTCTTCTTCCCCTCTCTTCTTTTTCCCTTCCTCCTTTTCCTTCTTTTCTTCCCACAGAGCATATGTTCTTTATTGAGAACCCGCTCACACGTTCTCAGCCCACGCCCCCAGCTGCAGGGGCCCCGCAGGGGCACGCAGGGGCAAAATCACTGGGGCTGGCCCACACCACATTTCAGTGCGGCGCCCAGATCCCCATCGAGTCCCTAAATCCGACCTCATCCCGGCCAATTTTCCAGTGCGGAGAATAGCGGCGCCAAAGCTTTTGACAAACAACTGCGGGGGGCCTAATGAAGGTCGCTTCGCCTGGCGCTGCTCTGGGCCGCGGGTTTAACCCGAGCGTTCACCAATCCGGTATCATCGCATCCGGGCAAGAATCGCGTGGTCAAGGACTCGGTCCTTTGATTTCCTTCGCGTGAACGCGGGGCACCCTTTCTGCGGAATCGAGGGCTTCATGGTGTCGACTCAAACCCCAGACCGCATCCTGAGCAAGGCCCGGGACCCAGCGAGCGGACTGGCGCGTCTCCGAGGGGCTACTAGGCCAGGCCCTCCCGTTGGGTTGGGGCAAATAAGGCCCGGGTGGCAGATGTCTCCCCACCCCTGCAAATCAGAGATACTATTTTACATAGATCATGATTTCCTCTTAAGGCCTGTGTCTGGCTCGAAATGAGGTCACCTCTTAGAGGCCGCAAGAAGTCCGCGGACCATGAAGGGCTCACGCCCGGGTCCACAAGTGTGGAAGCTGCATTCTGAAAGGCGTCCTGCGGCCCAAGCAGACGCCACTCAACAACGATGGGACTGTTGATCCACACATCCAAACTCGGGAGCGGAAAGACCTTCAGGTGAATGGGGCATGCTCGCCCCGGGCTCGAACAGGCAGCCGGCTGTCTATTTCACCTCAAGTTTCTCTGAAACTCTGGGCAGAGGGGGTATCAGCAAGTTATTCCGCAACCCCCCTCCCAATTATCTCACTGTTGCCCTCAAGGCTTCAGTCGTTTTGCACGTGCACAGACAGCGCCGACGGACACAGCGTTCTTTCTTAAACTGGGGCAGAGACTCTCCTGCCTGCTTCCTGGGTAATGTGTCAGCCTGGGGATATGATGCTGCCTCCCAAACCCACGTTCAGAGCTGCAGGGAGCGGGGGCTTGCCTTCCGAGTCCCACTGTGGGGCCACTCCTTTGTTAATTAGCGCCCGTAAAGTGTCCAGATTCCGTAGGGAGACTTCGGCTCCTAGGCCCGGAACCCGGGAAGGGGCCTGGGTGGAGACTCCCCTTCCTGCTCTGGGCAGTTGGGGGCGGGGGTAGCTTCTCCTTCCCCAGAGACCTGGGAAAGAAGGGGAGGCAGAAGCTTCGGAGGGAGGGAAGGAGTGGCTGAAGTGTAGAACCGGGGTTCGTTTTCAAAACCAATCTGGAAAACCGGCAACCACTCCGCCTTCCCGCGTGACCTGTTGCGCCCGACTTTGTCCAGCCTCCGGCTCTGTGCCTGGTCTGGTTTAGCTGCGAGCGGGCCCCTTAAGCCCGATAGCCTCAGCCAACATCGCTGTCCTGGCCTTCCGGGGTCGGGTCGGACTTCAGGGACACCAAGTTCAGGGAACTTGGACTCCCCGAGGTCTTTAGATTCCAAGTGGCCCCGCAGCCCTACTGGCCCAGCGCCGGGAGAATGAGGGTGCCCTCTCACCCTGCCCTGGGTCTCTGGGGTCCTCTGAATGCCGCCGGGCTGGCGAGGGGCCGAGCTGATCTCTGGCTACAGAAGAATCTCAGAGAGCTCCGGCAGGGGAAAGGCCCAGAAGGAGAGACCCTGGAGCTGCAGGCACCCAAGCCCCCCATACACCCTCGTGGTCTCTCTCTATTTGTACATTTTTATAGCAAGTGGTGGTCGGGTTATGGATGCTTGTATTGGACCAGCTCCCATGGGGGCTCCAGATCCAGTTCAAGCCGCAGTACTCCCGTCCCGGGACCCCCCTGGCCCTGCAGCTCCCGGTGGCTGAACGCGCAACCCGGGAGAACTCGTCTGCGGCAAGCGCGTCCCTTCCCGGATCTGCCAGCTCTGGGGAGAAGAGGGCCGGGTCACCGCCGACAGGGTTTGGCGACCAAGCCCTCCACTCGGAAGTACATGAGACTCAGTCCTGGATGTTCCCGGGGTCCTTTCAGCGGCGAGTTGAGTCTGCATTTGCCCTCTGAAAATACGCTTTGGGTACTTCCCTCTCGCAACTACAGCTGCCCCTAGAAAGTGCCCTGTCTGCTCCGCTCGACCTTCTAAAGACGGAAAACTTGAAAAAATTCGAGCTCCCGAGATGCAGCTCCTGAGAAGTGGCTTAGGAGACCAGGACACAGACTTGGGTGATCCCCAGGTTTGCAGAAAGGAAATGAGAAAGTTTTCCCCTCGGCTAATGGAATCATTTTACGTAAAATCAGGTTAAACAGGGCTTCATTCTAAGCAGCATCTCTCCTTTGTACTGTGAATTGTGAATGCACGTGGGCCCTCCCCTCTTGGATGCGTGAGGAGATGTCCACACTTCTCCCGTGTTTCTAGAGGCCTGACTCGGCTGCTCCGGAGGTCAGTCGAACGTCTTCAGGTCGAAGCCCAGCCAAAAGCTGCCTGCTTTTCCCACTTGCAAGTGGATTTTTAAAGGGCCAACTCCCCGAGGACTGAGCAGCGATCCGCTCCCCGCCACCCCCACCCCGTCATCTTCCCTCCTATGTTTGCCTTAATTAGGGGGTGGGGAAGTGGGGCTGGGGGCCGAGTTGGCGAAAAAACTGTCCAAGGAGTTGGGGGATGGGAAGCTGAGAGAGACACAGAGACACACAGAAAGAGACGGAAAGAGGGAGAAAGAGGTGGAGAACTCCGGCGCAGGAAAAATTGAAAAATCGTAAAAGGAAAAGGGGGAATTTGAAGCCCAAAAGTCATTGTTTCCTTTATTTCAAAGGGAAAAACCTGCCCGATTCTCATCCTTTTGATTGATTAAGGCCCTGAATACCTCGCAGTCTCGGAGTGACAGTCCCTGAATAGACTCGAGCGAATAAAGCGCGGTGCAGAGCGCGGGGCTGGCACTCGGGGGTGTAAAGGAGGCGAGTTCTCTGGCACTTACCAAGTTATAAATAAAAGGCTATGCACAATGGTACCTTCTCTAAGGACAGACAGTCTTTACAACACTCCTGGCGTCATATCCTGCTGGGGACACTTCAGCTCCAAGCCAAGACTTCGCTCCTTTTATTTTTCCAGCAGTTTAGTCTGAATACCATAATAAATTCCTGAGAACAAACGCTGCAGCCGGGCGCAACTTTAACATATAGACACATCTCCGCCACGGCATTGCGGATCTATACCTCGAGATTTAGAGCTGCGGCTTCCCAGAGTGGGTTTTTCAATCAAGAAGAGACAGTTTTCTTCTCCCTCCCCTCCCCAGACTTGAGTCCTAGGACCTCCCCACGCTGCCTAAGCTTCACACTCGCTACTCCAGCTCCCAGACGGAGAAGACAAAAGAACTTATCTGCACTCCCTGGACTCCCCCTGCGGGGGAGCCCCACCAGGAGGACCCCTCCAACAAACCTAGGCCAGAGGGGCATTGGCCTGAGTAAGGAAGGCGACACACGCCTGGGGGTTCCCAATGCCTTCTTATTGGAATTACGTCCCCTCCCGTGCTAGGAAACCAAGGAAAACGAGAGAGAAAAAAGTCGCAGGTAGAAAAATAGGGACAGAGACGAGGAGGTGGGATGAGAGGAGTAGAGTCAGAGACAGAGAAAGACACAGAGATGCACAGAGAGACAGAGACAAAGAAATAGTGTAAGCCAGGGAAAGATGACACACGTAGAGAAAGAAATAGGGACTGCTCTTCTCTCCGCAGCTGCCATCTCCCTCGGGCTGTTTCTCCCGGTTTCCACGGGTCTGCCCTTCTCTTCCGGGGAAGGGGCGCCGCGTGGGTCCCTCTCCGGGCCGGCCAAGGCCTTGGCAGCGCCGCGGATGGGAAGAGAAAGTGGCCGCTGTCGCCCAATCAGCGCGTGTCTCCGCCACCCGGGACGGTCTCCCCGTCGGCCAATCGCAGCTCAGGGCTCCTGACCAAGCTTTGGGTGAAAGAACTAATAAATGCTCCCGAGCCCGGGTCCTCGCACTCGGTGTCACGACGGGAGGAGACTCAGGCCGGCCGCGCTCCCGCCCCCACCCCCACCCCCTTCCCGGGCTCGTCGCGGCGCTCGGAGCCCCCTCCCCAGCGCCCCCAGCCTCGGGGCCACTCGCTCAGACTCGCACCGAACTTTTCCGCCCTGGGCTCGCGATCCTGGACTCTGGGGCCTCCCTGCCCGCCCCTTTTCCCCGGCTCCTCCTCGAGCCTCGCTCTGGACGAGCAGTCCTGCTCCCCGCGTCCCTCCCTCTCTCTCCAGCCTTTGGGGAGGGGCTCTCCCCGCTCCGGGGAGTTCCCGAGGGTCGCCAGCGCCGCGCTTGCCTTTCTATTTCGCCTTCACCTGGATATAATTTCCAAGCGAAGCTGCCCCCAGGATGACCACGCTGGCCGGAGCTGTGCCCAGGATGATGCGGCCGGGCCCGGGGCAGAACTACCCGCGCAGCGGCTTCCCTCTGGAAGGTAAGGGAGGGCCTCCGCGCCGCCCGGAGCCCAGGGCCGGAGCCCGGCTGCTCCGCTCCCCTCCACCTCCTCCGCTCCCGCCCGGGGTCTCCACGGGCTACTTTGGCGTGCCCAGGGAGCCCATCCCCTGGGCACCCCTACCCCAGGAGGTAACAGTCGGGGCGAGATCTCCACTCGATTGTCTCCCTGCAAACAGAGCGCACTTCTCTCCGCAAACCCCTGTGGAGCCTGAACGGCCAGGCCTGCTCCAGGCCGGTCCACTTTCCTCTGCTGTTTGGGAAATGCCGTGGTGGGGAAGGGATGAACCGGCTCCTTAGCACCAGAGAGCAACTTCTCCGCGTTTTGTCCAACCCAAGGCATCTCACATGGTCCCTGCAGCACCCATATTTGCTAAGCTCTTTTTAGTTCTAAAAGAATTTTCTTGCTGGTGCAAAGTGTAGTGGCAGACACTCCGTGGCATCGTGCTGGGAATTTTTAGTATTAATTGACTAATTAATGAGAGTTCCATTCATCTCAAGTGGCATCTCGAAGTTTCCATAACCCTTTTGGGGAACTGCCTTTCGGTCATCCGGAAGGGACTCCGAAGGCAGGAAGACTTGCAAGCCGGAGCCCTGGAGAGTTTGTGAGGCCGGAGCGCCTGAAGGGGAAGTCGATCCAGCGGGCCCACCCTTCAGGCTGGGTCTAGAGTAGAATGTCATACCCAGAGCATGAATGGAGGTGAAGGGGTCTGTGAGCAGACCCAGCTGTCAGCTCTGTCCCAAGGTGTAACAGGTGACAGATGCGGCCACCTGAGGCCTCCTTTCAGGACCCTCTTTGACCTTTGGCTGCTATACCCTTAGCCAGAAACCCCAAGGGCTGTCAATTCCTCCAAGTCCCTTAGAAACGGAGTCGTTCCAATTGAGCAGGGTTTGGTGTGAGTGGAGTTCCAGAAGGCCAGCATGTGGGCCAACTTTTCTCTCTGCCAGGACGCTGTTTCTCGAGCAAACCTCAAGATACTGGCCGCAGGGTCTCCCCCACCCCCAAAGTTGCCAGTTTCTCCGGGCCCAAAAGGAAGACAGTTTCTCTGGGGCAAGTTATTTTGCCCTTGTTGCTCCCTTCACACAAGATTATGTGCCCCGGATTGCTTCCTAATCTGAACCGATGTGATCGGAAAAGGGTCTGGGCCGGTCGCCAGATGTCGAGCAGTCTCAGTGCTGCGGCCGTGACATGCTGATTGTCCCAAAGAGTGCGAAGTGAGGTGGGCTCATTTTTCCGGCTGCTCTCTGTTCTCCCGCAATGACTTTCCCTTTGCCTCTTCTTTTCGCCTTCTGCTCCCAGTGTCTACTCCCCTCGGCCAGGGCCGCGTCAACCAGCTCGGCGGCGTATTTATCAACGGCAGACCGCTACCCAACCACATCCGCCACAAGATCGTGGAGATGGCCCACCACGGAATTCGGCCCTGCGTCATCTCCCGCCAGCTGCGTGTGTCCCACGGCTGCGTCTCTAAGATCCTGTGCAGGTACCAGGAGACTGGCTCCATCCGTCCTGGTGCAATTGGCGGCAGCAAGCCCAAGGTGAGCGCGGGGGGCCTGGGCCTGGAGGCCTCCGGGCCTGTGGTCTCCCGGGTTAGGGAACATGGGGCAGGGGGCAAGGGCTGTCGTCTGGGGCCTTCCGAGGAGTTATTTTTCAAGGCCGGGAAGGGGCCTATGGGGTGTCTGTGCGTGTGTGCTTGTGTGTGGTGGAGGTGGGAGGACTTGGTTGCTGCCTGGGCCGCTGCTTCTACATGAATGCTAAGTGAAAGCTCCAGCCTTTTTGCAAAGGAGTTACAGCATTTTTTAAAATGCGTGGGAACCCTGGAATACTCACCGAGCTATTTTAATAGGCAAACACCTAAAGCATGCAGTTGTACGTGCCCACCTGTTGCTGGTTTCCTCCTCAAGAGGCTTCCCAGCTCCCACCCACTGCACTGCCCCTGCCAAACCTAATCTAAGGAGCCTCTTTGGGCTTTGTAATGGTTTCTCTCCCCACCTTCTGTCCCCAATCTCCTCCCGTCCAAATTGTCTTCAGGGAGTCAAAAGCTAGGGTGATCTGTTTTCTTTGTAATGAGCAGATGAATTGGCATTTAAAAAGCAGTTTGGTACTATTCTTAAATTATTTTGGTTCCTTTTAAAAAATGAAGGAGTCACACTGGCTAAGGCTCAGTGGGAGGGGATTACACAGGGTCTGTCTTTTCTTCTGGACATGGGGAAAATCCAGTATAATTTTCTAGTTGCCACAGGGCAAAATCAAAAGGAGGGTTCTGGTAAACTGAAGACTTCCAAATACCCTGCTCCCCATCCTCCCCCCTGCCCCAGATCCCCTTGCAACCTCCCCAAGAATCTCTGGAAACTACTTTTATTGGGGGGGGGGAAGAGCTAGTCTCTCAAATTATCCATATTTGTTATCCATTCTGATTAATTTTTAAAAACCTATATAATCAGCTTTTGCATTTAATTCTGTTCCTCAATTTGGCTAAAATCTTGGGCTTTTTTTGGGAGAAGTACAAGTTGCAGATCTAACTTGATTTTTTTTTTTGCTTCTCTTTCAAATATTTCCATTTTTAGTTTCGTTTTCATGTTGTTTCTGTGTAAGGAGTTGACTTTCTTTATTTTCAGGGATCAGAATGTATACCCTCCCCCCATCCCCAAGATATTATGAGTCTTCTTAATTTATCCTGTCTAAGCTTACCTAGGGAGGGTGAGGGTCCCCAGGGGTAGCGATCTCACCTCGACTCCTTCCTAAAAATGATCTTCTGCAGAGAGTTGGGGTCCTTTGGCTGACAAGGGGGCCTTCCCTGGGGGTACAGGTAGGAGGATCCCGCTGGGTCTGGAAGCGGTAGGGCCACCACATTTGGCCCAGAGTCCTGGGTACCAACGCCTGCCTGCCTGTTCTCTTAAAGCAGGTGACAACGCCTGACGTGGAGAAGAAAATCGAGGAATACAAAAGAGAGAACCCGGGCATGTTCAGCTGGGAAATTCGAGACAAATTACTTAAGGACGCGGTCTGTGATCGAAACACTGTGCCCTCAGGTATCAGGCCCATGAACGTCTTCCTGAGGCACGGCCCTCAGACGCTATTCCCTAGGCGGGTCATCCGAACCACAATCACCCCGAAGATCGATCTGGGCGATCGGGAGGCCGCCCCTCCCGGGGCCCTGAAATATCCACGAGCCAGACGCGCTCGGGCTGTTGTACCGAGAGGGGGCTGAGAGAGACCGCCAAGGGCTCCCCAAAGAGGATTTCTGTCGAGGAGGCAAAGGCAGGCAACGCGAGGCGGAGGCCAGGCGTTTATTAACATTGATGTTCCCCGTTAAAGAGAAACAAATGTTTCGGTAACCCCGACCGAAGGGAGACGGGGCTGCGCCAGCCGATGCCTTGCCGTGTGCGCCAAGGAGCGGAGGCTTCGGCAACAGCCCGGATTTTTCCCGAGAGTCCCAGGGACCATCCGGCGCCCCGGGCATGGGGGGGGGGGAAGGCGGAGGGAGAAGAGGGGCGAACGCAGGGGCGAGCGCGAGGGCGCGCGGGAGAGTTTGTTTTTAATTAAAAGGAAACTCCCTTTCCCCCCTGCGAGAAGGAGATATTTCGAGAGTATGGATTTGTTTACCAGACTGGAATCTGGAAAAAATAAATGGGGGAGAGTGCCTTTTCTTTTGATTTCTTACAATAGGAAACGATTCTGCAGTTGAAATTTAAACCCTTTATAGCCTCAAAAAAAAAAAAAAAAGCCGCATTGCAGGGGACGGGTCCGCTGTGGTTCTTCCTCCCTTAACGCCAACCCGGAGGCCCCATACCTAGGTGGTGGTAGGGGATGCTGGGTGGGCTGGCGGGAAATCCTCTTAGAGTCGAGACCCAGAGCCCGGTCTGTAGAGTGAAAAAGGCAAAGGCTTCCCGCCGGGACCAGAGGGACAGAGACGGCAGGTCCGGGGTCTAACCTGGAGGTGCGGACTGTGGAGCGGGTGCTAGAGTGGGAAGTCGAAGGGCTGGGAGAAGGTCGAGGATGCCCCAGTTTGCAGGAGGAGACAGGCGAGTTGTTCAGGGCAGCCGCTCCAGGGTCCCGGCTGGGGGTTCGGGGGTTCGGGGGCTCCCTCCTGCACCGCCTGGCAAGACTCAGCCGCCCGCGCTCCCACCTTCCTCCCTCCTCCAGTGAGTTCCATCAGCCGCATCCTGAGGAGTAAATTCGGGAAAGGCGAAGAAGAGGAGGCTGACCTGGACAGGAAGGAGGCGGAGGAGAGCGAGAAGAAGGCGAAACACAGCATCGACGGCATCCTGAGCGAGCGAGGTAAGCGGCGGCGCCCTTGGGCGGCGCGCTCGGGGCCCGCGCCTCGGCGACACCCGCGCTCCGACGTCGCGGGCCAGCCCCGGCTCGGGTCAAGGTCCCTCCTCGCTCGTATCCGCTGCACCCGGCAAAGAGCGTTCAAGTGACAGACCAGAGCCTCACTTGAAATTAAAACAAAAATCTCTTTTCCTCCTTTTTCTACTTTGTAAGTCTTTCTTCTGCACCGGCCTCAGCGGCTCGGAGTCTAGAACTGCGAGCTGCGTTTTGGTGTAGGGCAACCCTCTTGCCCTCCCGTGTGCGGACCCGGCGTCTCGGCGCGCCTGGGGGGCTGGGGACAGTCTGTGAGCCTCCGGAGGTGGAAGGAACTTTGGCGCCCTAAGGGAAGGCCCGGATCTCCAGAGAGGTGCCCATTCTTAGAGGAGGGGAGGGGAGAGAAGGATTCAAAACTCTTTGGGGGGCCCCGGAGCTGCACCACTTTGACTGCCTTATAAATATATACACAATACATCATTCATACGTATGTGTAGGTTGGTTGTTTTGTGCTTTAAATTGTTTTTCAAATGTGTGTGTGTGTCCAGGAAGGAAAATCAGCCTAAGATGTGGGTTCTTGGGGCCGTGGTGTGGGCGCCCTGTCTCCACCCAAAGGTGTAGGCCACCTGCTCCTTGTTAGCTGTGACCTGTCGTCATCAAGAGAAAGTCTCCCCTTTGGAGTCATAAGTGCAGCCTACTTCCCTGAAACCCGCCACCCACGGTCTGGGGAATCTAAAGGTGTCCCCCTCTCCCCAAAAGGAAAGCCAACCCTTGGAAGTTGAACCGGAAAGGGATCCCTGAAGCAGTTTTCCACTCTGCAATTTTGGCCTTGGGGACCCTCACGCCTCTTCAAAGTCGCAGAGTGTCGGGAGGCTCCTGGCATCCCTGCCACTCCTTGAGTTGCCCCTTCAGGGCCCGAGACGTTGGTGGGTTGAGTTGAGTTTTGACTTGCCCTGGAAGGGTAGGCAGTTCTTCAGGTGGACTTGGACACCCACGGTGACCAGCTGGGTTTGTACCCTCAGCAGATGGCCTCCAGGATAGGACTGTGGGTGTAAGCTGGTCACTTCTTTTGCTTTCATTGCCCAACCCAGGTGGATGGCAGAAGCTTTATAAACTGATGCAAAATCTGCAC
This sequence comes from Ailurus styani, assembly GCA_002007465.1. Classification (NCBI taxonomy): domain Eukaryota; kingdom Metazoa; phylum Chordata; class Mammalia; order Carnivora; family Ailuridae; genus Ailurus; species Ailurus styani. The sequence continues at coordinate 4,822,723 of LNAC01000079.1, forward strand.
ACAACCTTGAAGAGACACTTAGGTTTAGATGTGACCAACCCAAACAGCTGATTTCAGGGGTCAACAGAAGCGTCGATGTTCTGGGACACACGGGCAATCAGGAAAAGACACCAAAAACCGTGGCATGCTGGGCAGGGAAATACATAGGCTGTTGCTTTCTTTCTTTTTTTAAAAAAATATTTTATTTATTTATTTGACACACAGAGAGAGAGAGATCACAAGTAAGCTGAGAGGCAGGCAGAGAGAGAGGAGGAAGCAGGCTCCCTGCCAAGCGGAGAGCCCGATGCGGGCCTTGATCCCAGGACCCTGAGATCATGACCTGAGCCGAAGGCAGAGGCTTTAACCCACTGAGCCACCCAGACGCCCTGTTGCTTTCCTTAAAAGCAGGGGACTCACAGGGTCTTAGCCTAAGCCCCTCCTTTGGGAAGAGCGCTTTTCTGTTCTAGTCTCTCCCGAGACACCCCAGCTTTTATTCCAGGCCGAGATGCAGCAGAGAGGTACTGGGGAGGGAGGAAGGGGAGAAACCAGCCAATACCAAACCCAGCGGGCCCCTGTGGGCAGAGGGGCGAGAAGCACAGGGCTATCGGAGAGGCTCAGGAAGCAGCCTGGGGGTAGCACGGCTTGGCTACTTGTTGCTGGAGGCGCCGCGGCAGACTGGCCGCCCCCTCGCAGCACAGGCAGCCGAGGCCCGGGAGACAAAACGCCCCAAATGAGCTGGTCAAACATTTGTACAACTTTTCCAGCTTTTACAAAGAAGGCCTTCTCTACACAATCTACACTTGGAGATGAACTTGGGAGACAAAGCCTGGAGAGTCCATTGAAACTCACACTTTAGCTCGGCCCAGACAAAGCTCCAGCTCGCAGCAGCTTGATGTGAACAAAGGAAGGCAACCTTTTTATAATTCAAGGAGAAAAGAAGAGAAAACAGCTCCACAAAGGGCCCAGAATAGACATTATGGGCTTGCAATGAGGGATGAATTATTCAATGAGCTCCAATAGCTGCTGCGCCAGGAAGTTTTATGGACTCTCCAGCGTGGAAAAAGTGGCTATTTCACCTACAAAATGTTTCTAGTCTTTCGGGCCGTCTAGCTGGGCCGGCTGCCATTCAAGGGCAATTGCTACCATTTTTAAAATCAGAGTATTCTCCCCAGCGGGGGCTGTACCCTTGAAAACACACACACTCCACCGAGGCTGAAGCCTAATTTAATTTGGGGTTGTCAGAGAAGATGCAGCGTTCCTCTCTTTCTTTACACGGCTCTAGCTCCCTTTCCAGATAAGCCCTGGAGGGCACGAGGGGCACAGAGAATGCACAGAGTAAAGTGTAGTTTGAAGGGAAGTCTAGAAACCTCCAAAAATTACCTCTGTTGTTTGGGCACCCAAAGTCAGTGGCTGCTCCGCTTGTGAAATACAATGACTCGATAAAGCGACTTGAGCTCCCTGGCCGAGAGGGAGGAGGCTGGCTGAGAAAGGACCTTTGGGTGCCCTGAGCAGGGCGACGTGCTCTCTTCTAGAGGTTCCAGCTTCCTTGGGGTGGGGGCATTGGAAGGAGGGGGGATGTTAAGACTGGCTCTCCGGGGGACATCTTTCTGCTTGTCAGACTCTGGGACACAGGAAGAGAAGCACCCTGAAAGAATCAGAGCTGCTCTCATTTTTCTGTCCAGTGTTTGGCCTCTCTCTTAGGTGACCCCTTTTACCTGCTCAACTTTCCCTTGCCCCTTACCCAATCCAAGAGCTGCTCAGCGTGCAGACTCCGTGCGCTCAGGCCCTTGCGCCCTGGCGCGCACTAGACGCTGTGCACCCCTCCTGGGTCCATCCTTCCAGCTCCTTTGCCCCGGGTGGACTGAGAAGGCTGGGAGTCCGGGGGCAGCAACCAGCGCCCCCACCTCCCGCCCCCCGCCCCCCAACGTGGCTGGGCCCGGCCCTCCGGCCAGCGCCGAGATCGGAACAGGCGCAGTCGGAGGAGCCAAGCCCCGGTCGCAGCATCGGGGGCCGTGGGCACAGCCTCGGCTGTGGCCACTCAATGGGCGCCTCTGTTCCTCCCCCAGCGCGGCCGAGCTGGCCCGCGGGCGCCGCCACAATGGGTCGGCCCCCACTCCTGCGCCCTGCGCCAAAGCGCCGCGCCGCCCCCTCCCCTGCGATCCGGCAGGCTCGAAGCTTAGCTCGCCGGGCTGCAGCCGACTCAATTGCCTCCTTTATGTCCTTCTCACTTTCATCTAGACACAGCCCGCCTCCCCCCCTTCTTCTCCCTTTTTTTTTTTTTCTCTCTTGCCTGAGGCTCACATTAGTGAAATTTCTGCAACCTCCCCCCATTTTTTTTCTTATTTTAAAGAAAGCCCTTAACACAAAAGCAGTGACTAATCAATAGAAACTGCTCCTTCATCTCTTCCTCCTCCTCCTCCTCCTCTTCCTCCTCCTCCTCCTCGTCCTCCAGCAGGGTGACGCTTTTCCTGTTTGTGAGTTTTGGGAAACATTTTTGCTTTGTGCCGTAATGGAATTAGAGGACAGATGAGGACTGTAAATGGGACACGCGACGGCAAGACTCTCGCTTAAATATTTAGATGCAACGTTACAATTACTGACTTGTTGCAGCGGCTTTGAAGTGGCAGCTCGGGAGAGCAGGGGGAGAGAGGCCAGATTGCCCAATTGATGTTTTGATTGGGGCTGGAGATACACTTTCATAGGACTTTGCTTTCCTCCTTTAAAAATCACTAGTGAGCGTGGGAGGTTTGCGACGATTTCAAAGATCAGGCTAAGACACCCCAACCCTAGGTCGATTCAGGCTTATACTCCGTTCCTAGCTCTCGCTTCCTATTTGACATTTATGAAACGCAGGTCTATTTTTTTTTTTAATTTGAGAAAGTAAAAGTGACAAAAGTTTTGCTCGAGTTCCGCTTTGTTTGTAAACTTGTGAGCTTTTCTGAAATAACTAGGACGACGTCAACTTTTTGGCGGGGCACGAGGGAAAGCAATTAAAAACGCAGGAAAATTGTAAAGGTCCTCGAACTATTTCACTTCCAGTGGAATCACGGAAAGAGCACTTCATCATGAGCGGGGGCTACTGAAGTCGAAAGGCTGGGAAGGCCGTTTCTTCCCCCGACTTAGCAGGGAAGGACGTTTTGGCGCGAGGCGAAGCGGGGGAGGCGGGGGAGGAACTTTCCCACAGACTGAAATCATGGGGTATAGGATCTTAGGTTTGTGGCATCGGAACCTTTATTAAAGTGGACAGCCCCACTCTCCAAGTCCATTTGTCAGAATCCCAAATTTGACCCCAATGTCGCCTCTAGTCTTTTGAGTGAATTTTATGTTTTCTGAAGCCCTTAGGTTACTCAACAAGGAAATAGCACCCATTTAAAAATGTACTGGAAATATCAGAACTGGAATCAAATTAAAACACCACGTTGCGTTTTTTTTTTTTCACGGACCTAGCGGTAACGATTTTTCTGTTGGGATGGGAAAGAAGGAAAGAAAGAAAGCAAAAAACCCCACTAGCATTCGGATCTTGTACGTTTTCCTTTTTTGCTTGTTTGTTTTGTTTGGTTGGCTGTTGTATGTTTACCTTCTAGCCTTATTGAAAACATGCAGATTTTCTAATTAATGCTTGAAATCGTATGTTTATTTTGGGGCTTGCTTTGCTTGTTGATAGCACCGGAACGGGGACGTAGGGGCTTCAAGTGTGTAATAATTACTGAAGGGTCGTTTAAGAGTCCCCAGGGCTTTGCAATAAAACTCACCGGGGCGGTGAGGCAGAACCAGCAAGTGCTGCGGGTTCAGGAGAGTGGGGTATGCGGAAATCAATCAGGTGAATAGGAGCCTTGCCGTTAAAACCCAGTTGCAACATCCATGAATAAATATATTTTGAAGACAAAAAAAAAAATCCTTCCTAACCAGGAGGTTAAATGTTTAAGTCCTACAAAAGTAAATAGCCGACGAAAATTAAAAGTTGCAGTAGCAGCTGCAAACAAAGAGTGAGACAGAGTTTGTCCAGGACTGGGGGGGACAGAGAAGGTTCATTTCGGTGGGGTTCTAGACAGGTAACTTACTGATGCGGGTAAATAAAGATTAAGGAACCATTAAGCATGTACGGATATAACTAACACGACACTAACGGACAATTAAGCAGTCAGTTTAATGCCTTATCTCACTGGCTGCTCTGGGGTTGTTTTACAACTAGGAATTAAAATCTGAAAAGGAAGTTTTCAGCAGCTCTGGCCAAATATTGATTAAGTAGCTGTTTGTTGATAGCATTGTTACGCATTAAAAGGCCGGGATGGTGGCCCCTGAGTGGCCATCTTCTATTGTGAGGGATTCTTAACCACAGAGATCAAAGCGGGATCATTTCAACTTATCTGTCTTGGAAAATCCTCCTTTTCCTCTGAAACCTCTAAGGAGGATTGACCAAATTCTCTTTAAGAAATAGGAACCCAAACCAGTTACATGTCCTAGGTTTGTAGAGAAGAGATTCATGGGGTGTTTTTAATTATCCTACGGTGATTTCTTGTTTAGAGCTTAGGCTACGATGGTGAATTTATCATCAAATAGATTTTTGTTTTTGGAGGGTGGCCGGAGGCATGGAAGCTACTATCCTCATGTCCCTAAATTTTTAAATATGGAACTTTCTTTCGCCAAAGATGCCTTCTAAGCTGGAATGATGGAAAGGAAAGATGTCAGATTTTTTTATGTAAAACTGGGTAGGGAATAATTAAATACATGGGAAACTGGGAGTTATACTGATTATATTTCTCTGCATGTGTTTCTATATTTTTGTGTGTTTGTAGATGGTTATTTGAGTCTCGTGTATATTTTTAACCCCCTATAATGTAGGAGTATATGTGTATTTGTGTGTATAGTTTGTGCATCGTTAGTTTATTTATAAGTTCGTCACTATGAATTAAGCTGGCAGTAAACTATATGCAGTTGCAAAAAATAAAAGCTCATTTGTCCAGTGGATTGCACTTCTAGAGTCATCAGAATTTGAGGTAACAGCATAACCTCCCAATCCTTATTCAGCCCTGCTGTTGAGTGCTAGGAAAAATCTCCCCCTGAATGATTCTGTGACTGCTTGACTATTAATTTTTAGATGAACTATTAGCTTTTTTTTTTTAGCTTAAGAACTCAATATATTTGGATAGATTTTTTTTCTTTTGAGAGCTAAAATTCCTGCAAGGGCTTTTTTGGAAATACCATCTCTGTGCTTAATTTGCAAATGCCAACAAATCACTCTGAGGTTGTAAAATTTATGCCAGATTCAGGCTTTGGATATTCAAATGTACATCATGGATTTGTTTTCCTGAATCCCCTTCTCCGACCGTGCTCATTGCAGTACTAAATAATTGTGCATAGGGCTCTATCTTTATTTTATTTTGTTTTTATTCTTTCTTGTTCACTCTTTTTAAAAAGATTTTGTTTCTTTATTTGAAAGAGAGCATGAGAGGGGGGAGGGTCAGAGGGAGAAGCAGACTCCCTGCTGAGCTGGGAACCCAACTGGGGACTAGATCCTGAGACTCCAGGATCATGACCTGAGCAGAAGGCTGTTGCTTAACCAACGGAGCCACCCAGGAACCCTCTTCTTTGCTCTTGAACAAGATGAGTCTTGACATACAGAAGCACTAGCGGATATTTTCTAATATATTCTATTATAATCTCCCAATTAATTAATATTCTACCTATGCTCAAATGTTCTTTGATATAGCCCCAATCATTTCAGTGTAGAGCAATTGCCTGAAATGGATTAAGGTGGAAGGATGAGTCAGCTCAGATCTGTTTTGGTTACCTTGTCCTGCTTCCAGATGCAACATTAGAGAGTTCTTTGTTGCATATTCCACATGTACGTGTATATTTCATATACATATGGAGTTAAAGTAACTTCCCCCTCTTGGGTATCAGGCTATGTGCTTATATACTCCCAGAGAGAGCAGCAGAATAGAGCTCTAAATTGGGCCTGATCTCAGTACCAGGGCAGAATCACTGACTCAAGAACTGGCTTATGTCAATTATATCTCAATAAATTTGGGGAAAATATGATTTTGATATTATTGTAAAAAAAAAAAACTGGCTGCCTTTAGCTGAGGAACTGTGACCAAAGAAAATGAAAGGGAATTTTAGAGGTTACCCTTCTCTTGGAAGATGTACACCAAGGTGGGAACAGAGGACCATCTTCTGCTCTGTTGGGAAAGGTTTTCGTGCCCCATTACTGCCAGTCTTTGGTAGAGATTGTGACAGTTCAGCTCTCAGCTCTGTCTTGCAGGCTTGGGCCAAACACTGAGCCCCAGTACCATCAAACTTTTCCTGGAATCAGGACATCTGGCTTCTAGGAAAGCTTTCTCTCAAATTATCTGTGTTAGGATTATGTTCCCCAATAAACAGAATATATGTAATTTCCAGTTTGTACCTGGAAGGAACACACACAGTTATCAAAATGCCCATTAACGTTACAAAACTTCTTTTCCAGGGAGATGAGTTAGAAACTTCACCATTGTTAAAAGAAAATATGAAAACCATGGAAAGTAGTTGCTGAGGCTGCTTAATGAAGTCTTACCTGCAATGTCTGTTTTCCTTCCTTCCTGATAAAAACTAAGATGAACAGATAACTTCTGCTGTGGAAGTGGCTACTTCTCTTTAAAGAAGAAAGTGTATATTACTAAAGCGTGGTGTAAAATTTAGAATTTGATTTGATGTACATTTCTCCTAGGAAGGAAAATCCTGAGAAAGAGTTTTACCTTGTATGTTGCATGCAGCAATGTTTGTAGCATTTAGATTTTTGCTGCAGGATTTTAAGTAAACAACAGCAACAACAACAAAGAACCTCTTCTCTTTAGGGTGAAGCAACTTGATCAAAGTAGTCTGAGTTTTTATGCCCTCCTTACGGCAGTGATTGGGAAGTCAATCTTCCTCAGTAAAACAAATTAGAACTTATGACAGGCAATAACAAACTAGCTGGATATTTGTCTCCTTCAACCCACTTAGGGATTTCGTGACTGTATGTATTTTTCTTTGGCCAGATTTAATGCATCTACAGCAACATGGTAACAAAATCTTGGTTCTAGGAGCCAATTGATGGATTCCATTTAAAAATAGCTAATCCAAATGCTTGTGACAAGGATGGGAGACTCTTCTTGGCTGACTAACATGAAACTGAGAGAGAGGAAATACCACTGATTTTTAGCATTAAAAAATGTCCAAGGTCATATTGTGAGTTCANCCAAGGATGGGAGACTCTTCTTGGCTGACTAACATGAAACTGAGAGAGGAAATACCACTGATTTTTAGCATTAAAAAATGTCCAAGGTCATATTGTGAGTTCAAATAGTATAGTTTTATGGAGGCTTAAATGTAAATTTTGATAATTTTTATAATCGGCCAGTAGGCATATTTCTGGAAACAACCACAGAATTAAATGTCCCTGCCTTTATGTCATTAGATGGAAACAATAAATAAGGTAAAATAGTTAAGAAAGGAAAGTTAATTGCCGTGCAGTTTATATTGTAACATGGGATTGATTTAATTTTTGTGTACTTTCCTAGTCAATACTTACATAGTGACATACAAATTTGCATTTTTAATAGAAAGCCTACATTTGTAGGCTGGTGATTTTACAGGTATACAGATATGCTAACAGTACAGCCAACATATGCCTCTTATCTTTTTCTTTCTTTCTTTCTTTCTTTCTTTCTTTCTTTCTTTCTTTCTTTCTTTCTTTCTTTCTTCTTTCTTTCTTTCTTTCTTTCTTTCTTCTTTCTTTCTTTCTTTCTTCTTTCTTTCTTTCTTTCTTTCTTCTTTCTTTCTTTCTTCTTTCTTTCTTTCTTCTTTCTTTCTTTCTTTCTTCTTTCTTTCTTTCTTTCTTTCTTCTTTCTTTCTTCCTTTCTTTCTTCTTTCTTTCTTTCTTTCTTTCTTTCTTTCTTTCTTTCTTTCTTTCTTTCTTTCTTTCTTTCTTTCTTTTCTTTCTTCTTGGCAAACCCGACTATAGGCATAACTTCTCCAGCCAACAAGCACGTCGGCATTATATGGAGATGTTAATATGTTCCTTATTTCCTTTATAGGGCCTATCTTTTTAAAAAATTTTTTTAAGTAACTGTAGGCTTAGAGAGTCTATCTTCAAACGTATTTTAAAATTCTCCCAATATTCAAATATATTATCATGATTAAGAAAATCTTGGCCAATGAGGGTGAATGTGTGTGTGTGTGTGTGTGTGTGTGTGTGTCTCAATTACCATGGTTGAGCTTAACCTGAACTAAAGAAAATTAATTGGTTCAATTCATTTTATTATACGAAAAGCAACAGGTTTCTTCTTTCTGAATCCCTACTTGGCCAGTTTCCTGACTGAGGTTCACTAAAGCACTTGAGTGTTTCTTGTCTCTTCTGACTGAAACACACCCCAAGCCCCTCTTCCTGCTTTTGCTTGCACTGTAAGAGCCTAGTACCCAAGGCAAAAGTGGCCTGTTCTCGCATCCCTTATTTTACTCTAAAAATTGAGACCAAGCACATTTTAGGTGTGACCCCTTGAACTTCAGTTTTGACATCTGTAAGATGGGGCACATTATACCCACTTCCCAGGGTGCTATGAGAGGAAAATGAGAAGATGCAAGTTGTGGGCAAATGACATGTATCATAGGAAAACTAAAAATCTTGGGGGAGGAAACCCTCTGAACATGCAGAAAGGGACCAGCCTGCTGGCAGATGGGCTCTGCCCAAAGGCAGATAAAAGCTTAATTCAGGGCTTAGGAGCAACAATGAAGGAACATGCATACACTCACACACACACACACACACACACACACGCACACACACACTTCACTTCCACTGAGTCAAAAAACTGAGTTTGTAAGCAACTATTTAATATAATAGATTTTATTGACTTACCAGATAGGAAAAATAGCAAAATTCTAAAGCCATTCATTGAGATGTCAAAAGATATTTCTGAATTATTTTTTCTCCTAGTTCTGCAAAGATTACTTTTCTCTCTTAGATTAACTTGGCTTTTTCAGAGTCCTCCAAATTAAACTTTTTTTCTTTCTTCCTTCCTTCCTTCCTTCCTTCCTTTCCTTCCTTCCTTCTTTATTCTTTCTTTCTTTTCTTTCTTTCTTTCTTTCTTTCTATCTTTCTTTCTTTCTTTCTTTCTTTCTTTCTTTCTTTCTTCTTCCTTCCTTCCTTCCTTCCTTCCTTCCTTCCTTTCTTTCATTGTTTGTTTTTCAACAGGTTCTTCTCACTCTATCAGAGATTGACAAACAGGCTGCTTTTGAAAATAGGTCTCACGCATGCGTGCCTTTGTACCCCTGAAATTCTGTTGCAATGCTTCATTTTACAGAACCGCTTTTGCACAATTTCTCATTCTGTCCTCTCTTCAGGCTCCTTCATTGTTCCTAAATATCTTCTTAGCTCCGCACGTGAGACTGCATACATTCCTCTTTCTTTGTGCATGATTCTACTTAACCCCCCTCCTATCAAATTTGAGTTCACAAATATTAAAGAAACTTTCCAAAATAGCATTCGTTAAGCTGGAGGATACATTTCAGTGACCTTTCTATTTGATTTCCCTCCATCCAGTTCCCAAAGCTCGGGACGTGTGTGTTATCCTGGTGCAATGCAAGAATTGAAAACAAAGTAGCCTGGCTCGTGAGGCTTTCGGGGGGGCTGGAGAGCGCCTGCCCTGCGTTTCCCCCACCAGAGCAGCTTGCTAGTGCAGCCACTGCCGGCCGAAAAGGAAGGTTGTTTTCTTATCCCCACATGCACTGGTCTGACCTGTCTCCGAAATAGGTCAGGCTGGGGCACAGCAAGTTTATGCAGCTGTTGGGGCTTAGGCTCCCGGCAGGCAGCCTGGGCGCCTTGCTTGGCGGCCCCCAGTGAACGATAAAAACTTGCTGGCCAGCCAAGGGGCCTTCCTTCTGGACCGTGCTGCCTCCCCACCCCCACCCCGAAGGCTTTGAGATGCGAGAGGATTCCTGGATTATGGGGGCCAACTCTCAGCCTCAAAGGGGAAGAGTTCTTTGATTCCAAGGATTGCCCTCTTGTGGATACAAACATTCGAATGAAAGGTATACCTTGTCAGATTTCATTTTTAAAATCATCCTATTTATTTTGGCTGGTTAAAACCTTCACTCTTACATAATTCCAAAGATATGGAGGGATAGACAGTAACTGGTTTTCTTCCCATCCATGTCCCTCTGTATCTTGGTCACCTTTCTAGAGTCTATGCATAAATAATTATATTTCCCTCTCCCTTTTAAAAATATTCTCTCCTTTTGCGCACATGGTAGCCCACGATAGAAACTGTTCTGTGCCTTGCTTCCTGCCCCATCCCCCCAAGACTATATCTCAGCCATTACTCTGCATCAGGGTTTTATAACAATTTTGAGGCTACTTATTCTGATTGTTTAGTTACAAAAGAGAAGTTGTCTGTCAGGGTCACCAAATCAGGGTTGAATTAGTAAGAGAGCAGGCAATGAATAATAAAAAAGGGCCTTACATTTCTAATTTTTAAGAAGTGCTGGCCTGTGTTCTTGGGGTTTCTTGAGTTTGGGAAAGGCCTCCGTGGTCTCTTTGTACAGCTGTATAGTATTCCATCACATTGGCAAATGGTGATTTATTTAGCATTAGTTACGACACCATCGGGCACACGTGTGCATTTATTTGTAAAATAATTTGTCCGTGGTAGGGACCAAGGGAAGGCATTTGTAAGTTTCACAGCCTTGGTGGAATTGTGGTACTGAGTTGAAAACAAACGGGGGAATGCTTATTTAGCAAGCGTGGAGCAGAAGCGTGTTTGCTTGTGCCACGTGCATGAGAAAAACGAAACACTTCTCTCTACTACTGTACACGTCCTGAAGCACAGGTTTTGAAATCTCTGCTTAGGGAGTTGTTCTGTCAACAGTGACTACCCTCTGGAAATTCCTCTAAGCAGTTATTGCTCCAAAAGGAACATTCTCTAAATACAGGGAAAGCTTTTTTTCTTTGACTTTTTGGTTCCTCTTTGTATTCTCTTTTTTTTTTTCCTTCTCTACGGTTCATCTCACTCCCCACGTCCCATCATTTATTAACATATTTATGATAAGTATTCTTAGCTAGTTTTCTTTCTGTGCTAGAAAAATTATGGACAATTTTATAACAATTTTGAGGCTACTTATTCTGATTGTTTAGTTACAAAAGAGAAGTTGTCTGTCAGGGTCACCAAATCAGGGTTGAATTAGTAAGAGAGCAGGCCATGAATAATAAAAAAGGGCCTTACATTTCTAATTTTTAAGAAATGCTGGCCTGTGTTCTTGGGGTTTCTTGAGTTTGGGAAAGGCTGATTTTTAATTTTACAAACTTTTAAGGGGCATGTATCCATTCCCTTCTATGCACAAAGGACTTTTTATGTTTTTGCGCATACCTTGCCTCCCTCAAATCATTTCAGCCTATTTTCCCTTAAATCTGATGCCCAGGAATTCAGTTGTTGATGCTGCTGAGTACCTGGCCTACCTAAGCTGGAAGTCCGAGTCTGTGAAATGAGCCAGAAAGAACCGTGTTCCAACCATAGGAGAGAAAAACAACCTTCTCCAAACTCCCCTGGGAAAACGGAAGATGTGAACGCCAATAAATATTATGAAGCAAACGTTTCAGGTCATTCCTTTTTAGGAATGGGCCTTTCAGAAATAGGAGAACGAGTTGGGAGCTAAGGATTTATTTTCGAAAAGCAGGACCTTGATTTGGTTAAAAAAAAAAATAACAGAAAAACAACACCAATCTTCTGTCTTGACCCTTCTCGCAGCTAATCTATGAGCCCAGTTGTGGCAGGCAGAGGCTGGAAGGTCCGCTCTCCTCATACCAGAACTTTCGTCTGCGCTTCCTAGATGGGTTCTCTGGGTTCTCTCCCTGTTTCCCCTCTGACTTGCTTATGGAAATCTGAAGGAGTCAGTTCGGATGTGTAAACAGGCCTGGTGTTAAGAGCATCTGTGAAGAGCTGAGAAGAATCAAAAGCAGCTTCCCTGCCCCTGCTGCCCCCTCCCCGGAGCTCTGTGCATAGTTTGGATAGAATCAGGCCCATAATTTGTGACATGTGATTACTACCTGCAGAAGTAGTATGCAGCTCTCCACATAGGAAGGAGGGCCTAGGGAGGGTTCATTTGGAAAGAAATTTCGATTTGTTTGTCAGATTGCTGTGATGTTCTCAACAGAAATCTAGGCGGGGGGGGTGGGGAACACAGTTTTCAGACCCACGCCGTGGAGTAAGCACACTGTAGATTCTGACACGTCCCCGCATTGTTCTCCCACACACAGGTCAACGGAGAGCACTGTCCAGGGGGCTGGCTCCTTGTCAGCAAGGAGGGACTTAGTGTGAGAGCTGCTCCCTGTCCTGATGGGTAGACTGGTTGCTTTTTAACATAAAGAGGGACCCATGGATTCTTTGGGGGAAACAACTTTCCATGTCATGATCTGCAAGTGAATGGGATCTCAGTGTTTGGAATCATGGGTTCTTTTTGAAAAAGGTGGGAGCTTCTAATATTTTCTCGGAGCATTTCTAAAAGGGGCTGGGAGTCCATGTCAGGAAGTCCCCCCCAAATAAACGAGGGTCTCGTCACAGTGCCTACGGGGGACCAGCAATACACCAGAGAAGACTATGGTTTGGGAAGCTGTCCAGGGTGGAAACTTTCCAGGTGGTGGACTCGCTTGGCTTTTGTGCAGACAGGGCACATCCGGGGCGGGTGTGCGCGCGACGCACATTTATCAGAGGGCGGCAGAAAGGCAACTTCTATAATTTCTCACTGGAAGCCAATGTCTGCTTGTGGTCACTGGCCCTGCCAAGCTCTGAATACTTGCTGAATTTTTGTCTGAAAAAAAGATGGCAAATGGAAGAGTGGGATCTCGGCATCGGGTCAGAAACTGCAGAGAGCCGGGATGAAGAGTCCAGGGGCTGGAGGGATGCCGGGGTCTTGGCAGGTCCCCCCTCAGCCAGGGGTTGGGTTCCAAGAGGGAGCCCAGGATGGAAACTCAACTAGCCTATTTAGGGTTCTGCTTCTGGGCTCTTCTCAGTTAACTTTCTGGGCCTCGACTCCGCAGCGTCTTCTTTTTGCCTGTGCAAAGTATCAGCTGGTGTGTCTCAGGGCATTCCTGAGCCGAAAGCCAGTTGGTGGCTGGGAAGACCACCTCACCGTGTTTCCTTCAGAGGCTCAGTAAGTGGTCAGTGGAGGGTGGGCATCTGCAGATCTTCTGCAGGTCACAGCAAGGACTCATTACCTGGCACACTCTTGAGTCATGTGGTCTCTCCTTTTTCCGGGAAATTGAAACTAAGTCACTCCGCGGGCTTTTCTTTGTCATGGAGTATTAGCATATACCTTGGGCTGATAAGAAGGGACCCATTTCCTTATTACAAAATACAAATGATGTAGAAAACCAAATTTGGTCTGCATTTTGTTTGCTGTCTGACTTTATCATTTTATTGAATTATTATAATTTAATGTTACTGGTTTAAACTAACAATTCTTCCCCTGAAATGAATCCTTCTTATTTTTTTTTACATTGAAAACCCAAATTAAATTCATTAGGAAAGACAATGACTATCTTTCACATTGAAATTCCTGGTACTTGGAAAATCCTTTTGGAAAAGCTTTAGGAAAAATAGAACTGTCACTCAAACGATAGTTTATAGGAAATGATATTACCAGAACAATTTGGGCTTTTTGCAGGGATGTTTGAAAATCTCCCTACCCCCAGTGCTCTGTCTTTCAAATCCTTTGAAAATGTCCCCCCCCCACCGCCATTTTCCTTTCACAGAGGCCTCTCTGGGCTGACCTTGTGTAAAAAGAGGGAGGTCTGTCTCGCATGTTCCCTGTGTCCCCCACCCCTGTCCTGCTTCCATCTGGCGTATCTTATTTTATCTGCACCCATACTCCACACATGCACCTAACATATGCTTCCACCAAGCTCTTCCTCATTCAAATTGAGACTCGACTGGATACCTCTCCCTGGGATGTTGGCAGTTTCCAAGAGGACTCTGGGAGCTGATAACCTAACATGGAGGAACGAATCCCTATTGGTAGAATTCCAGGTATCTATGAAGGAAGGAATCCTTTGGGGTGGGGAGCAAGGAATAGGTTTCCATTGCCGCTCAAAACACAGCCCTGTGGATCCTGTCTTCATGGTGAATGGCAAAACTAGTTCTGAAATGAGGGAGCTTCTTGCTGGTGAGTATGACTTCCCAGGGCATGGTACGCTGGTGAGCTCTCCAGGACGAGGCAGGTCCAGGTGAGGCCGAGAGCAGTCTCCATCACAGGTGGATTTTCCACACTTCCCGGGTGCCAGAGAGGAGTCTTGGCTTGCGTTTTTTGGGCTCCTTGGCAAAGAGCGGGGCCAGAAGAACATGAGAGGTCTGGGAGGGCACTGTGGGCCCATCTTGCCTCAGAGCTCAAAACCCTCCCCCAAAGAATAGACATCTGATCTGAGCTCTCACACTTTTTTTAAAAAAAGATTTTATTTATTTATTTGACACAGAGAGAGAGAGAGAAAGAGAGAGAGAGAGAGAGAGAGAGAGAGAGAGAGAGAGAGAGATTACAAGGAGGCAGAGAGGCAGGCAGAGAGAGAGGAGGAAGCAGGCTCCCCGCTGAGCAGGGAGCCTGATGCGGGCCTCGATCCCAGGACCCTGAGATCATGACCTGAGCCGAAGGCAGAGGCTTTAACCCACTGAGCCACCCAGGCGCCCACACTTTTTTTTTTTTTTAAGATTTGCTTATTTATTTATTTCAGAGAGAGAGAGAAGGGGGGTAGTGGCAGAGGGAGAGAATTTTCAAGCAGACTTCCTGCCAAGGACAAAGCCTGATGCAGGGCTCGATCCCATGATCCATGAAATCATGAGCTCGAGCCAGAACCAAGAGTCAGATGTTCAACTGACTGAGCTACCCAGGTACCCTGAGCTCTCATACTGTTCGTAGTACCTGGACTGATGTCAGAAGAAATGAGGCTCCCTTCCTCAAGGGGACTAGGGCCCAAGGGGCAACCATGATGGATCTGCTGGCTGGAAAAGCTTCTGGAAAGTACACTAAAGCCCTTCCAGGGGTCTTCTGGAAGGGCAGTGACTCCTAGACTTTCAGTGCTGGGGTCCTGGAGAGCCTCAGCAACACATTGCTTTGGAGGATGTAAGCCATGAACCTCCCAGGTGAACAGCTGGGATTTATTCCATTTATGATATATGAGGTTCTGAAACAGGCTGTCATGTTTGTGAACTCTTAAATGATCTTGAATTCCTACTGAGCCCTCAAGTTGGCACTTAGACTTGATCGATGTTTTATAAGTATTAGGTAATGACAGCAGACACAAGCATGTAGAAAAGGTCTACATCTCCCCCAAGTCCCCTCAAGTGGAGGATGAAAGAGGAGTCCTTACTGGAGGTGAGCTCACCAGAGAAGGAATGAACCTTGAGTTCCAGGGATCCTTACCTGTGTGGGCCTTTCCAGGCTCTGGAATGGACCCCACGCATCTTCATGCCATTAGGTTTTTGCAAATGTGACAAAATGAAGCTTTTTATAATGTAAAGAGCTCTTCTTAAAAAGTAAAAACCAGTTCCCACAAAGCTGCATCTATCCTTGTCCTTGTTCAGTTTAGGGTAGGAAAGGTAGAGGTGAGGAGAGGTGGTCCCTGTGCATGGTGAAGGCCTGGCACAGATGTGTGTGAGAGCAAAATAATGATGATGATGATGATGATGATCACCATCATCATCATACTCAGTGCCCCTCCACTGTGTCTTGGATCTTAGGGTTGCCAGGATGCTTCCTCTTTCTCATGCCTTATCCGGTTTACTTACGGAGCCAAAGTCAGGGTCTGGCAACCCAGAGCTACTGAGAATTTACCTGTGTGGCTTTTATACTGCATAGCATCCTTGGTCCTTTCAGGGAGCCCCTTAGAGGGATCCTGGACAGATTCTTTACAAGAAGATAAGGAACATCCATCCTTTCATGGGATATGGGCAAGTGGACAAGAGTCTTCATTTGGGCCTATGGATGGGGCGTGGGGGGGGGGCTTTGGTTTCCTCAGCTGTGAAAGTTGGGTCAGGCAATTTTTAGATGTTTCTTGTAGGTCTCCCAAACCAGGACTATGGCCAGGTTGCCTTTCCTATCTGGGCCTCACGCTCCCTTCTTCTGGGAAACAGAAGCATTGGCGAGGTGAAGGCTATGGCCTCAGCTCTGGCAGGATGTGGCAGCTCTGGTCATGTTCTATTCTCAGCAGACTCTCGGGAGCCCCAGGCAGCTGTTTGAAGCAACAGTGGGGCCTCTAGGCAGCCGGGGAATCAGGGCGAGAATGGAGAGGCTTGCAGCCTTTCGATATCTTAGGAGATGAGGAATTCCTACCTGTCTCCTCTTTGGAAGGAAGGACTTCAGGTCTTGGAACAGTGAGCGTGTGGACAGAAGCTTGCTGTGCTGTTGGGCAGGTGGACACTTTGCCTCTTTCCCATCCACGCTGGGAAATGCATGATTTCTTGCACCTCCTGTCAAAACTGTGGCTTCCAGAAGAGTCTGGAAACCGCTGGGGGTATTGTTTAGAGAGTTTCCCCTCAAGTTAGAGTTGCTTAAGCAGGACAATACGGTTCCCTCTTTCGAATCATCTGTGTCTGGACATTTTTCCCTGTGACCAGAGGGGACATGTAAGATTTCTGAGAGCTGACCAAGTCAAAGCTAGAAACCGGGCGTGAGGAGAGAGAATCAGAAGATGGTGCATTCACTTCATCTGTTTCTGCTGTTGTACTTCAAATGTAAATTAACTCCTTCATTAGTAGTTGTCAAAAACTGAATCAGATAAATAAGTTTTTTTTTTTTTTTGCCTTGGGTTAAAAGACACGCATAGACGCTTATAGAAAAAAAATCGGATTTGAATCAATTAAAATTTTCCATGAAGAGCAGAGTTTGAGATAAAACTCTAAACAGTAGATAATTTCAAATCTGAAAACCTACTGTTTTTGGAAGGACTTTGCAATTAAGCGTTTCAGAAACTTGAATGTAAGAAATGTTTTCGTTACGTTGAAAACAATTCAAGGCAAGATGTCATAGCCTATCAAGAAGAGATTTTAATAATTTTTTCTCTTCACTTTTTTACTCTTTTATTTTTGCAGAAGAAAATTATTTTAAAAGTCAACATATACATGTTGACTTTTGAGGTATATATTCTGAAAACAGACATGAATCATTCAATGCAGCGAACCTTAACAACAAAGACCAAATGACAAAATTAACAGTGTAAAATGCATTGTGAAAATTTAATTTTTGAAGAGTTTTTAGAGCATATAAAATGTCCAAACTGATCTTTGTGTGCATAATTTTTCTTATGTATCCGATAATCTATGGCTCAAAGTTTGTTGTAGTTTTCTTTATCTTAAACAAATAGATTTGTGGAAACACATGTGAGCAAATATTGCTACAAAATATCTACTAATCTTTTGAAATAGAAGCCGAACATTATAAAATGAGTACATCAGGAAGAGGAACTATACCCCTTTATACATTCAGAATAATAAGTACTACTGTTTACCATATGAAAGAGTTTGTTTATATTTTTCTTAGTGATTATCCTGTACTCAGATCAGATGTATTATGATTTTGAACCTTGAATCACAAATTAAAATTTTTATTTGATAAGAAAGTCACTACTTGACCTGTAGATTAAAGAAGAAATCTGATCTTAGCTAATTTTAGCCACCATTAGAATTTTTGTTGAGTAACTCCATACAAATCAAAACAATTCGAGTTGTCGACTCTCTTTTCTGTACCCATAAGCAAACCTCTGACTTACATCGCTGCCCAAATTTATGCTCCCCCGACACATTTGAAGAAGGAGAATTGGTGAGAGTTATGGCATACATTCGTTTAATATTGTTCGAATAGTAAGATAACAATATAACTTTTAGAACGGCAAGCGTTTATAATGCTTTGCCAAGTTTGGGGTGGTGAGCAGTACTCGATCTGAGTATTTGATTTCCTCTACTTACTTTTTTTCATGTTTTCTTAGGGAAGTGGTAGTGGAGGGTCGAAGAAGAGTTGCCATTCTATTTAACTATATAAAAACATTAAAGCATTTTAGGGAATGCAGAAATACATATGCTTCCGGTTAAAATATTGAGACATCTTGGATATTTTAATAACATTTCCACTATAAAGTAGCAAGAGCAGACTTAGTTTTTAAACTTCTTTTATACAAGAGGTTACAGTTGTTGATTAAAGTAATTTGAACGCTTTGGAAGAACACTTCAACTTTCTAGTGGTAAGACATGGACTGTTTTCCCCTCTGCTATCAAAGGAGGTATTTTTTAATTTATTTATAAGTAGAGTGCTATTAGGATTAGTTTTTGGAATTGTTCAGAGGTATTTTAAAGTTAATATGAATACAGATTTATATGCATTAAAGAAATGAAATCAAATGCTAAAGTTAAACTGCTGAATGACATAATGTAAAATTTAGAGATACATTCCGCTGAAATTATTTATATTAATGATGCTTTAAGACTTTGTTGTACAGTTCATTTTGGATGTTTGAGATAAAATATATCCCCCTAGAATTTGGAGAAAGTGAAAGTATTGCTGTGTGCAAGGAGAGGGGCCAGCAGAGCGGAACACATTCTAGAGAGCACTTACCCTGAACATTCTTCAAGCGCTAAGGATTCTGTATATTTCACTTGTCAAGTCCGTTGTGAAGTTGATTTCTCACGTTAGGATTAAAAAAGTAATTTCCCTAGAAAGCAAATAAATGCCAAACTCCAAATTCACTAGCAAGGCAGATTACAATGTAGACTTGCTTTCATTTGAATGATGGGAATTTTCTAACAAAGGGAATGAGTTGACAAACAAGTTTAAGAAATTGTAGCACCTACTTTGTCATATTGTGGTTGAATTTTAATTCTCTCCTAGTCCCAAAGGCTGCCAAATTACCTAAAAAGAACAATGAGTTTCTCAACAGAAAGGAAAAAAAAAGAAAGAAAAGAAAAGAAAGAAAAAGAAATTACCCAGGGATGCTGTAACTTACAAAACAATTGTTCTTGCTAAGCTTTGTGCAGCTTTAAATACAATTGAATATTAATTCTATCAGACCTAGTTGACTTAAAAGCTAGGATGGATCAGGAGCTGATTTTTGGCATTCCTTCATTTTTCCACTCTTTTGTTCACTTGACACACAGCTTTTATGCACTGGCTTTGCGGGAACCGCTGGCGTGATCTCTCAACAATCTGTTTGAGGAGGAAAGGGCTCCTCCAACCAGCAGCCAGAGTTTTAATTAAATACTGTTCATCCTGTCTATCTCAAACAGCTGCAGAAATAGCTGTTGGCGTAAAGGTATCAATGAACTTATGTTCTCTGGTGTTAATAGGGCAAAGAACCTCCTTGGCGCTTAAAAAGCAAAACAAAACAGAACGCACACATGCACACCCCCCCCCAGTCATGTCATTATTATTTTTAAGTTAAGAAGAATCACATCGAAGCAACGGTCCTGTCCTGTGGAGCCAGACTCAGTATCATGTTGTAAGGCACAAGCAGGTTGAAGAAATTATTTTGTTTATTAATTCAGGTTACATGTCCTGCCTGGCTGACCAGAAGAGAAAGGAAAGAGAGGTGTAACTTTCAGCACACACTGATTTGTTCTTATTACATAACAAAAGTCTATTTCTTTATCATGTTATCATTCAGTTAATAAAAATTAGCTACAATAACAGCATCAACTTAAAAACCCCTCAAAGTCCAGGGGATTTTCTTTCACAATGAACATGAATACTGTTCAGAAATACAAACAGTCAAAGGATAACTTTCGGTCTGAAAGAGAAACCTGGCAAGGGTAATTGAATAAGCCTGAGTCCCTTGACTGTGTCATGGTGAGGGCAGTCAACATGTCATAATTAGGTTTATTGAGGGCCATTCCAACAATCTGCTTCTATTCTTCCGCCCTTATTGTCCACAGCTAGGCAAATAGCCAAGGGACAAAAGGAATCAAGTGCTGACAAAACATGAAAGAGGAAAAAGATTTAGCTGCTTTTATCAAAGAAACTGAGAAGGACTTTGTGTAAATAAAATAAGTGACTGGCCATCCTGCATTTAGGCAATGCCGTTTTCATTAGAATTAATTCTTGACATATTGGAAGAGTTCCAAGGGAAGGATTTCTACTTCTGACAAGTTTAATTTGTAAATTAAAAACAGTTGGTTAAACATGAGCCTCCATCAACAAAACTTAACCAAAGCCATACACGGCAAAGGCCTAAGCAGGTGAAAAAGAGAATGACTTTGAAAGCAGTCTTCCCCCAAAATTATGCAAATTCTTATTACTTCATAACAAATGTTTCCCATTGAAGCCTGCCGCAGGATGTCGGCTTCTAGAGGTTTGTTTAGATCACATTTTCTTCCCCTTTAAGCCTCTGAGGTTGACATAACACTTACTCCGCGCTGGTTCTTGGGAGAAGTGGCGGCAAGAGAGGAAGGGATAGACAGACGGGACGTTTTTTTTTAAGAAGTCAAGCGAACATGACTTTTGTTAAGTCGGCCCATCCCAGGACAGGCTGCTCCGCTTTTTCTTCATTGAAGGTGAGAGCCTCTTGCCAACGTGCTTCTGATTCCCAACGGGGGGAAAGCGTGGAAGGTGCAGGGCGGTGGTGCCTGTGCTAAATATTCATCAGATCTCCGGTCCAGGTAGTCTGGCTGGAGGCTTGCACGCCACGCCGCCGGCGGCTCTGTGGTTATGACTTGGTGATAGAGACAAGTGAAAACCTTCGGTTTGGAGGTCCAGCTGGCCTCCGGACAAGACTTTCATTTAAGTCTAGGGAAGGCCTTTCGGAAAGCAGCTGCTTGTGAAGTGGGGACGCCGTTCCTGTAGCATTTTTGCAGATGGTGGGATCATCAGCTTCAGAGAGGGGTCTTTCGTCTGGCCCTGGATTGAAGAAGCCCTTTTTCAAGTTGTAAATGAGAAGGTGGCTAGAGGAGAGAATGCTATCCTGAACGATGTGTCCCTTGGGAGTAAAAATTTTGCCTGAGTATCGAATGTCCCTCGGTTTTACTGAGAGTTACATAGGAAATAAGAAACCTATTACTCGGGCAGCTTAAGGGACCAGGCTGTTTAGATTTAAGAACTTCACATGGCTTTACTTCACCTGACACCAAGGCATACTGGAGATGCGCCTTGCTTTATTCCTAGGACCTTGAAATTAAAGTGAAAACATTCATTTTCTCACCTCAAAGAAAAAAAATCACATCATTCCATCAGATAGTGGGTGTGAAGCACGCTCTACATGTAAAGCCCTGGACAAATGCAAAATATTATCATTACCATTGGTATCACTATTATTGCTTTGTTTGAATAGAGCTCATTCAACGGTTGTGTTTATGTGATGATAGTAGCATCCTGGGAATCATTGAAATATATGGTCCAAACGTTTCTCTTGTGGCCCATTAAGCTGGATTTGTAGTGTCTTGAATATTATTCCACTTGTGGGTTTTGCAAGAAACCAGAGCACACACTGAACTGCCCAAATCTAGTTCTGCACCAGATATAACTGTGACTTTCTGAAAGGCTTCGGAGTTCGAAGATGTTTACTTTTTGGTCCAGTTTGCTCTCTTAACTAGCTGTGTGATCAAGGGAAACTCCCCAGCCACTCTGAGCTGGATTCTTCGGAAATGGGAGTGATAATACTTTCTCCCCTACCTCAAAGGATTGTGGTGATGTGTTAGTGACCCTGAATGTGTGTTCAAAGTTCTGACTGAATATGGAGCCTTATTTACTTATAATCTGGTCATTGCTTTTGTACTTACTGAAACAAGATTTGGTAGCTGATTGAGTTGCTTTGATGCTTTCTCAGAGTACAATTTAATAGGAATTAAGTGGATCTTCCTCTGGTCAGTCCAAAATACACAGAATTCCTTCTGTATCCAGGATAGAAGGGACCTAGTTGCTGAGATCACGTTGCTTTCCTGCAAAGCAGCACCCTGGTGCGTATCTGGGGTGGATAAGTGGGTTTGGGAGAAGCTGCTGTTGGGGGTTTGGACTTGGGCAAAATAAGGCTTTTGAGTTCCACATTGTTCTGATGCCTGTTGGCTCATGTCACAAGATTAGAAAGCCCAGCAGGTCAGGAAGGAGTTTCTCTGGAAGGAGTTGGAGATTTATGCAGATTGGCTGACTCTCTGACATTTATTTGCTGCCCTCTTCTCCCTCTGTTCTGGCAACTATGAACCAGATGGACAAGCTCATGGAAAATAAGGCCAGTGAAGAGAAGATGCTTTTGATTTCTTCAAAGATAAGGGAGAACTCGCTTTCCCTCTTTCTTTTTGACCTGGCAGGGGCAATTTTATGTGCACGAATCCAAAATGGGCCCCTTAACTTTTGGAGACGGTTTGAAACTTTTGAACAAGGACCTTCCTTGGTATGTCACTGAGAGTGACATAAACTCTGTTGATCAGGCATCCGCTGAAGGGAGAAAAGGCCAGGGGATGGGTTGAGTGTTATGTCTACCAGAGGGCAACCATCCACGTTGGAGCAGGGCACTGAGGATGTCGTCTGAGCTTTAGCTAAGATGATAATTCAGTGGGACTGGAATCCTTCCTTAACATCAACCTCTCCAAAAGGAGAATGTTGAAGAGAGGAAGCACGGCTTACTATTTCACTCTGTAATCACTTATGATTTGAGCTGTATTTTACCTTATGTTGACCTGTGGTGCTGTTGGTGTCCTCATTCTGTAGTCGCAGCTACAGGATTACGAGGTGACGGTGAAGACAGCGGCCACCAAGTGGTGATTTCCCTGGGAGAAATCTGGCTTGCGTATATGGATGAGTGATAGATGTGCTTTGCTATGTGAGACACAAACTGAATTCTCCGTACTGGAAGAGTTCAGAAAGCATCAATAATTTAAACACAAACGTTCACATCCAGAGTAATTATGTCTTGAGCTCTGGGACATTTTTTTTGGCTAAAGTTACAGTTTTATCTACATTTTAGAGTCATAACCGTTTCCCTCTGTGTTACCTATGGCACGAAATTTCAGACTGAAAATACTCTATCTCAGGCATGTTGTTGAGCCCTGCCCTTGGAATTTCAGTGTTGAAATATGGGATTAAAAATGGTGAATGGATTTGCTAATGACATGCAGTTTTTTCTTTTCTTTTTTAAGGAAGGATGGGAGGGGGGTGTGCGTCTCGCGAATTTAGCCTTATTATTTATTTTATGTGGTCACTGTTTGTAGACTTTTTTTTTTTTATTTGTTTACTCTTGTTTGTTTGAACTAATCACTATTTAAGGAAAAGACCTCTCCGGACAGCCTCTCCTTCCCCAAGCCTTTAGCTGGGGTGACCATTCAGGCATAAAAACGTGCTTATCTGCAAATGAATGGCAGCTCTTCGCTTCATTAAAGCCCCTTTCTCTTTTGGCACTCGCATTGTGACCCTTTGATATTAATTCAAAGGGCAATTAAAGAATGCGGCCCATCTTTGAAGTAAGGCATTCAGAGCAAGGGTAGGGATGAACCTGGGCCTCTGATGGACTGCGTGTATTCAACAGGCCTTTTCAAGGCAGTTTGAAGTGAGTCAAAGAAAATGGGCAGGAGAAGGTCAAAGAGAAAAAAGAGGCTAAAGAAACAGTCAGTATTTGTTCGGAGTATTAGCCAAGCAAACTGCAAATAGCAACAAAATGAAACAGTTAATAGAGCAGCCAGACAGAGCCATGTCAATCACTTAACTTGGACGGCATTAGGCCCACGGAGGCTCCCTCCGCTGTGTTACCTAATTATCTTGGGAAAGGCAGTAACTGGAAGTAATGGTATTATATTTCTTTCTGCTTACTGCCCAGAAAAGGTGATAAATACTCACTGCTCCATAATTATGCAACATATATACATAAAGGAGGAAGAGGGGGGCTGGAGGGG
>LNAC01000079.1:4860895-4909509 GCA_002007465.1 Ailurus styani
CCGGGTGCCCGCGGCCGCCGGGGGTGGGAACGCGCCGAGCGGGTCGGGTCGGGCCGTGGGCGGCGGCGGCGGGCGGCGCCCGCGGCCACGGCCGGGGCCGCGAGCCTTCCAGCTGCGGGGCGCTCAGAGGCGAAGGGCCCCGGAGTCACCCCGACTCCCCATTGTTTCTTGGGAAAATAGAGCAGGGCGATTTCTGGATCGGTGGCCCGCCGCGTGCATTCCTCTCGGCCTTCCGGCAGGAACCCAGACAGGTAGGTAGCTCATTGGATGAGCTTTTCTACCCCCCAAAGGAAGGATGATTTTGCAACAATGTCTGGCAAACAGGCAGTTTCTCAGGGGAGAGCTCTGAGAACAGGAGTCTCCATAATTAGTGTGATAAAGCCTCAAATAATGATTTAAACCTTCACAAACGATGCCGGTTTTCATTTTTCTGGTGGGGAGGGGGCCGCGAAAGAATTGTCCTGAGCTTGTACTAATGCTTAAAACATGCAAGTGTATTATTAATTGGTCCTTGATGTTTGGCTGCATGAGTTAGAAGGGAGGGAAAACAAAATCCATCTTGAATGACCATGATGTGCAAACTCCCATCGTCGGAAAAAGAGGGTGAAGAATTAGACATTCTGAAGGTCTAAACATGCTGAGCCATTTACTCATCAAATATTTATTGCGTCCCTGTTGGGAGAAGGCGCTCGGACACATTTAAATAAGTGTAGACAGTTTAAACGGTGTATCTTTGTGGACGCTCACCCCCCTCCCCGTTTGGTACTGTTTTCCTCACCAAAACCCAGCCTGCAGCCTGGTGGGCTTGTGTGTGCCCCTTCTGTGACTATTTTCCAGATTTTACTAGTGTATTATCCAGCCTGTTACAACTATTACGAGTTACAGTTACTGTCTCCAACTTGCCTTATTAAACAAAACTATCTCACAACTGCAGGGTCCGCTCCAAGGATGCGGGGCGAGCCGCAGGCGGGCTTTCAGAGGGAGCGCCCTTCTAGGGACCGTGTAAAATTTCAAAACGGAGAGCCAGTTTGTCGAATTCAATGACTGCTTTCTGAGACGGAGTCAGGTTACTTTCCCCAAAACAAGTTGTATAGTCGAAGCATCCCATTAAAACTCCTGTATTTGTATTCCCTTTCGGATTTCTAGGGGCAGGACATTTAAAAGATCGTGCATTTAAATGCCACAGTTACATTTCGTATTTTATGTTGTATTTATGAGAAATGGAGACTTCCAGGCTACTAGGAAAGAACAGTTAATTCCGTGCAGTAGAGAAATCAAAGAGCAGTTTCCGAGTCTCCCGGGCTGAGCCTGGAGGAGGTTAGGGGGTCTTTGTGCCTGGGGGATTGTCTCGGTGGGAGTGGAGAGGGGAGCGGGAGGGATCAGGAAGTGCCTTCCTCGGAGTGAGCCGAGGGATCAAGGAGGGACCGCAGGGGGCTCCGAGAGGGAGGGGTGGCATTAGCAGCCGAGAGGTGGGAGAGGAGGTCCGGCAGGATCAAGGGATCTTCCAGGCGATGGTGAGCAAAGTCCTTGGGCTGGTTGGAGGGAAGAATGGTTTTCTGTGAGCAGAAAAAGTCTTTCATGGAAACTCTGAAAATACTTAGAAGGATGTGTCTGCCTGCCTGCCAAACCCGTCTGCCCCCTTGGAATGTGATTGGTTCGGGGACACTCCCAATCCCCGAAGGAAGGCAAGAGTCCAAGAGCTCTGATGCTTCCAATGACAGGGGCTGGCACAAACTATAGGGAGGTGATTGCTCATCCTTAAGTTGGGCTCTCACGGCTGTGGGTAAAGAATACCATCACTGCCCAATTATGGACATTTTCTCAAAGGCACTCGAGGTCTCAGGAAGAACGGCCATAATCACAGCTCCATGCAAAGTAGGAATTCTGACCCCTGTTTGACACACGAGTCCACTGCGGTCGGAGGAGGTTCAATAACCTGCCGAGGGCCATACTGAGAGAAAAATGACACGTTCAGGATTTGCCCCTCTGCGTGTTCCTCCAAAATCCAGCCTCATGGTTCACCAACTTGATGGAATCTACCAGTCACACATAAGAGAACCTAAGTTAGTATATATAAAATGCTCCGAACGTTGCCTGACATGGTGAATGCCAGACAGTCCTTACTATTACGATAAATTTCTGGGCTTCTTGCTTAAAAGCATATTGCTGGGATCAATTTCAGGTGCTTTTGATTTTGCAATCTTGGGTGGAACTTAGAAATCATCATTTTCCACAAAACCTCAGGTAATTCTGATGCAGATGTTGGTAGATGATTGGCATCACTTAACAGTGATGCTAAGACTTTGTCACCTAATGACGAGTCTCTAGCAAGGAGCTCCTGATACCCCTTCACCCATCTTTTTGAGACCTCTATCCTGTTTAGGCAGGACGGACATTTCCTACCAGATGCCTCAAGAGTAGGATTACCTTACTCATTCTCAGTATTAAAATCAGATCCCGTGACTCGTTTTGGAAGACTATACATTCCCTCTTCCTCCCATGAAATCTGTCCATGAGTCTGGCTATTGAACGAAACAAAATCTCTATTTCTATTAATGTTGCACCATGCTCAAATGAATTGAGAATAGAACGTTTGATAGTAAACCTTAAGCTATGGGATTCTGTGATAAATAAGTGTTGATATTAACTGAGATGTTTGATATGCTTATACTATAGAGTGATAGGAACATGATACGAAAATAAAGTCTTGAAGAGATCTTTGAGTATTCTGAGACAGCCACAGTACTCTCTTACATCCTGAGTAATCATGGCATTGATGTCTCCATCAGTTTAGGGGCAGACCCAGAGATGGGTCTCAGAGATGCCTTTGCGATAAAATCATACTCAGAGACTCTGGGAAACCCAGATTTCCCAAGGTCTTTCTGGACATCTAAGAGACCCTGCATTTCAGACCTTCAGGGTATAACCTTGATGTGTGAAGCACTGATGGTGCTTATTGCAGGAGGAAGCATGTCAGAACAGACAAGCCTATTTCAGTCCAACAAAACCAGGGTAAATGTAAGGTGAGAAAAGTCTGGGACCGCTACCTTCCCCCCACCCCTGCCCCACTCCCCGGCAAATAACATATCCACTGAACAGAAAATGGGATTAGAAGTCCAACTATTATCTGGTTAACCATCTAACTTGTCTGACTGAAAACTTGAAGTGAAACTCTCCATTAAAAAAAACTACACATTGGCAATTGACATTTCCTGGAGATTGGATGTCAGAATTTAAAAATGTAATCTTTGCAAGGGTGTGAGCTCTGTTCTGCTCCCCTTTTTGCATGTATTGCTTTGCACAGACTTGGACATAGAGTGGGCACTATGTAGCATTTGCTCAATAACTGAAGGTAGAATTAGAGGAAAATTTTGTGATTAGGTGTTTAAAAACTTTGGCTTCTTTTTTTTCCTCGCCCTGGTAAAGAAAAAGTGTATGTCTAAACATATGTAGGGTGTAGGTTGTGTCCTGTTATGTAGACTCTGGTTTTATCTTTGACAACTTGTCTTACTGTTATTTCTGATGTGCATCACCTAGGTTGACTCCGAGAGACAGTCAGGGTCTTCATTAGCATGAAGGGTTGGATCCCTGAATCGCACCCCCAAATGTCTTCAGTGCTTAAGAAAGTTAGCATACTAACATCAACCTGGGATATACATTTGATACTTCAACACTGTAGCTTCCCTTTATTTTAGATTTCTATAGTACTTTCCATTTTTCAGAGCTTGTTCATACTCCTGTAAATTTGTTCCTCATGATCACCGATGGATTGTTATTACTTCTTTACAAATAGGGAATATGAGAGCAATGCTGTTTAGGCAACTTGCCCAACAGACCATCTGGGTTGAGACTAGAATCGTGGAAATAGAATACCACTCCTTTATTTTGTGCTGCCTCTCACTTCCTTGTTTACCAGATAGGTACATTTGCTGCCCTGGTGATGGCTATGTAGATAGAAAGGATGGGAGTGGTGTATGGGGCATCAGGACAGAGGATTAGGGAGTGAGTTGACAACTATGGTTCTAGCATTTCTGTAGGTGTAGCCAGTGAGTCATTCATGGCAGAGGTCACCGAGTGCATCACAATTGCGTGGATTCAAGATAATCCAAGAGTCTGAAGTCAAAGCAAGGTTCAACATTAAACTGAAGTAACCATGGCAGCAAGACTTCAGATCATCTGGAAAACTGTTGTCCAGTTAAAAGAGTTTCCTTATTTTCTATCTTCTTGTGAACTGAGCAATGTTATGTTTCTTGAGTGTAATTAATCCATGAATTACATTTGGCACCCGCTATATGAAGAGTAACATCACAGAGACCAGGGCTCTCATGGGAAAAATTCCCCCACAAGTCTGGTTTCATCCATGCCTGGACATGGGGAAGTGACAGCAGCAGGGAGAATGGGCATCCCTCCATCCACACTACAGAAGGATTGGGACTTGCGTCATGCTATAGAAGTGTGGGAATTTGGGGCTCCATATTTTGCCTGCCCTTGGATGGTGGTAGTGATGACGATGGGCTTTAGTCGTGAAGAGGAATGTGGGGATGAGGTTTTGCACAGAATTTATGAACATGAGTGTCTACATACACTATGTCAAATCCACCTCCACTCCATATTAGCTATGCAACTGTGTCTGTTCCTCAGTTTTTCATCTGTAAAATAAAGGAAGATAATAGTGTTAATCGGAAGATGAGATGAATGAAAGCAAGTCAAGATGCCTGACACGTTACCTGGTGCACAGTGAGCGCCCATATAGTGTCGGTTATTGGCGAGGCCAGGTAATTTGTTCTTTCTGTAAAGGGATATATAGTGAATACTTTTGGTTTTGCAGACCTTTGGTTTCTGTCAGCTCACATTTATAGCACATGATCGTAAAAATACATAAATGAATGGGTGTGGCTCTGTTCCAATAAGCTCTATTTATGGACACTAAGATTTAATTAAGTGTTCATGTGCTGATATTCTTCTTCTTTTGATTTCTCCCCAACCATTTAAAAATGTAAAAACCATTCTTAGATTATAGGACATGCAAATACAGGCAGTGGTTTGTGTCTGGCTGATTCCTGGTAGAGACCTTCATATCTTCAATAGGGAAGAAATTATTTTTTTCCCTAGCACCACGTGTGTGTCTGCGGGGGTGCCTATCATTTGAGCTCTTCTGTTGGCAGCTTCTGGTTAGGCAGCAAAGTGTGCGATGGGGTGTCAACAGTCTTCCTCACTCACCCCAAATGGGCTCGCCAAATGGAACACTTCTAGAAGACAACTGGAGTGATGGGGTCAGTGGTCCATCAAGGCAAACATGTATTTCCACTTTTGTGGAGTCTTAGCAAAGTCGGCTCCAAGTTTCTTGTTTAGTAAATCTTTCTTACGTGATGTGTTAGAAGTGCTCTGAGATAAACAGAAATAAGCATTGGATCTATTTACAAGTGGGAAGAAATGTAAAGAAATCTAGTCCCAAGTGAGTCATTTGGGGGAAAACTATGTGAGATCCTATATCGCATTCAGAATTTAAGAAATTTCAGATGAGGATAAAGCCACATCTTCAGATGCAAATAAAGATGCAAGAAATTCAAGGTACTATTTGGCTAAATGAAGCTTCAACACCCATTTCTTCCACTTCAATTTCTAGAGCATTATATCTGGCCTGAATCTGGTACAAGTCTCGTTTTTGACAATATTTCTTTCCAAGTCTCTGTGGTGCAAATATTTCCTAGGCAAGACTTACAAAGTTAATTTACATGCACAACATTTTTGTGGGGTGTATGGTTATTACTCTGTTATTTTTTTCAAGTTCAGGAGGGTGCTAGTGGTGTCATTCTTCAGGTACAACAAGACTCCACATGCTGGCTAAAATGTTGCATTGACTCACAAGGTTGTTCAAATATTCTCATAGAAATACCCAAGCTTTTTTGAGGATACTTCTCAATATTGGAACTGTTTCCATTATTATAAAAGTAGTAATGTTTATTGCAGAACATTATTTAAAATAGAATTTCCCAAATCATTTTAATGCATTCTTTTTGAGGCCTAAAAAATATCAGCAACATGCACGGGGAGGCGCCACACTCATGGTAGTGATTTCATGAGGGTGTTGCCATACTCGTGAGATTGCTTCCTCGGGTGTGTTCCAGGTTCCAAGATACTTCCTTAAGGTTAGAAAACAAAGCAAAACGGCTTTCCATATTTATCATGAGGTTCTCGAACTATCTATGATGTGCATGTCTCCACTGTTATAATTTATAGGAGAAACTTTATTCATAGGCTGAGGAAGTGGCTACCTCAAGGCTTGATTTCAGCAGAATTGGGGAAGAAATGCCATCTCCCCCAACCCGCTCCCCCCCATGGAAGACTCTAGGTAGTTTATAATCATGAGTATTGGTTGACTTGTTTGTCCCTGCTACTTGTGGTAGAATGGGTTGTCATTATTGCTGTTGAGAGATATTGACACCTTTGATGGCAAGATGGGTGGATGTAGAAAGAGAGTGTCTTTCTGTTGTGCTTTGCATTTAAGGCCTCTGGTTTGATCAGAGGTTCATGAGCAGAAAAGTAGGTTTACAATGAAACCGACTTCAGCGTCTTCACTGATAAGGACTCCTTTCAAATTCCTGCAAAGGGCCCCAACAATGTGTCACATGGTCCCGTGATTTTGTAAAACATGCAAAATTAAGCTAGTTTTGTGTTCTTTTTTTAAAAAAAAGGACCCCCCCCCCAACTGTAGAAGCTGTAGTCTCCATGAAACATCGATCTATTTCTGGCTCTATATTTTCAGGCTAGGACTTACTCAAACTTCTTTGGAAGGAGGGAAGAACATCTTTGTTGAGAGATATGTGGGATTCTGGAAGTTGAGAGTTAATCTTCTTCTCTAAGGCCTAAGATTGAAGAAGAAATTGTGAAAAGGAAAGATTTTCTCTAGGAGAGGAACTTGTAGACCCTGTCAGTGTCTTCCTGTATTCACAGAAAATTGAGAAGTTTGAGGAAAAAGAGCAGCAAGTGTCTTTGGTTGATCAGAGAAGAACCTCTTATACACTCATATTTTTATTTTCTAGAGAAAGCAAAAGGCTTAATAGGATGCCATTTGAATTTAATATTGGCTAATAAGTTTTATGTAATTGGTGCTACAGTATCTACTGTAATAATAATGGCCATGTGGTGGTGATGATTATGATGATAAAAACATGTATGTTTTGTGAATGTTATAGTTTACTGAATACTTTCACATATTTTCTCTCATTGGTAACTACTGAAGCCAAGAAAGGGCCTCTTTATCTATGGCCCCTGGATGCCTCTCAGATTAACTGGAATCCTATGAAAGATTGAGGCAGAATATCTCCATGCTTCTCTCAATGATTCTTTCCTTATTTTGTGATAAGGCCATGAGGCCATCAGTCAGTTTCTCTTCTTTTGTCAGTTCTCCAGCTTCATGGCCGTCAACCATTGGACTTGGACACACAAAGCCACTGCTCTTAGAATGGCCTCTTAATTTTTTGCTTGCAAAACTACTCAACTGGCAAGCAAAGAACCAAGATCCCTCCAAACCTGCTTTATTTATTTATTTTTTAAGATTTTTATTTATTATTTGACAGAGAGAGAGACACAGCGAGAGAGGGAACACAAGCAGGGGGAGTGGGAGAGGGAGAAGCAGGCTTCCTGCAGAGCAGGGAGCCCGATACAGCGCTCGAACCCAGGACCCTGGGATCGCGACCTGAGCCGAAGGCAGACGCCTAACGACTGAGCCACCCAGGCACCCCTGAACCTGCTTTTAGTCAGGCGGTGTTTACATTGCATTTGTCTGTGTGAACTTACTCATTGCTTTGCTGACCTCTGACTGTTTGACCCTTGAGATGAAAAAGCACTGCTGGGACCCACAACTAAATTTATACAAATTCAAGGAAGTGGTCAGTCTTACAAATGTGGAGCTGCAAAAGAGTTGACCTCAAAGTTCGGTCAATGACAAGTGCTGAAT
Source organism: Ailurus styani (assembly GCA_002007465.1). NCBI lineage: Eukaryota > Metazoa > Chordata > Mammalia > Carnivora > Ailuridae > Ailurus > Ailurus styani. The sequence goes on from LNAC01000079.1 coordinate 4,868,856, forward strand.
GTATGGAAAATATGAAGTGCTCTTGAAGTACAGAGAAGGGAGAGGTAGTGATGAGTTGGAGGTTCAGGGAAAATTTTGTGGACCTGGGTTTTGAGGCCTCTGTGGACATCATGTCAAGATGGGCAGGAATGCACTCCCAGTGGAACAGTGAGTGAGGGTGGAAAAGTCAAGATATGACCAACCCTTGGTCCACTTTGGTAAGCAATGGAATTCTGGAAAGTAGGTTTGCTCTGATCCAGTGAAAACTTTAAATTCCACTCAGTGAACCTTCAGCAGATTTTTGCATACATGTTCAAATTCACCTTAATAACTTTCTACATTTTAAAGCTGACTTATTCAGAAATACATAAACCATTATTTCTTATAAAAAGGTTATCAGTGATCAATATTTGAATATACATGTTACTTGAGTGAAGAAATTTGTGAATGATACTAAAAAATAGATGATAGAAATCATTTTTGTGCATTTTAAGAGGGAAGACTGGTGATTATCCTCTCAACACTTAATTGGTTAACACCTCGTTGGCTTGCTAGGACTTTGGGCAAGTCCTTTTAAACATGGTGAGTGTCAGCTTTATTTTTAAGAAAAGGATAATGATGTCTAACTCACGGAGTTGTAATAAAGATATAATGAGGTAAACAAAAGTCAGAACAAAAACAGCATCATGTAATGGTTAGATGTACATAGAATGGTTGAGAGGCTAAAGGTTTATTTTCTCCCTCAGGCCCAATTTGAGTCTAAAGTGTTTCATCTCAGGTGCCTGAGTGGCTCAGTCAGTTGAGTGTCTGCCTTCAGTGTGGGTCATGATCCCGTGGTCCTGGGATTGGGTCCCGTGTCGGGCTCCCTGCTCCGTGGGGAGTCTGCTTCTCCCTCTGCCTCTGCCTCTCTCTGTATGTCTCTCATGAATAAATAAATAAAGTCTTTCAAAAAAAATAAAGTGTTCATCTCATTTCATTCATCTTTATTTTCTTAAAAGATATTTCATTTATTTATTTATTTCAAAGTAAGCTTTACACCCAACATGGGGCTTGAACTCACAACCCCAAGATCAAGAGTCACATGCTTTACTGACTGAGCCAGCCAGGTACTCCTCATTTGTCTTTAGATTCAGTGGTTCTGGTAGGGGGACTCTAGCTACCATAGCTGATTGGAAAATAGAAGTCAATTCAGCCACAGATCCACAGAAAATTATGAGTTGACAGTGTGATACAGAGGTAAGAACCAGAATTTAGAATTCACAGATCTTGAATTTTGAGATTTAACTCTGCCACTAATAAGCCAGGTGTTGACAGAGGTATCACGTCATCCATTTGAAACTCAGTTTTGTTTGTTTTGTTTTTAATTTGTAAAGCATGGTCTGATGGTGAATTCAAGTGATTTCTTGCTTTTCAAGTTCTACGTCAAGCATCACATTTAACATAAAACATAACAAGTAGTGGAAAAAAGGATGTTAAACAGCGATGTAGTCCTAATTTCCCCCCCTGCAATTTACACTGTTACTTACCTAGCATGTTGTCTTGCTGTGTGTTGGCTAGTTTTCTTCTGTTGGTTTTCTTCTCTAGCTGCTGTCTCTGTGCACAGTCTTATGCTCAGATATTCACACACTGTTCCTGCTCTGGCTTCTATCAAGGAGAAGGAAGTATTTTAGGAGCCCCCTCTTAGTTACAGCCTGGTTAGAAATGGGGATAAGAATTGAGAGGAATGGTCAGTAAAGACAACCTTCTCTGATGCTTCGGGACTTTGACAATCTTTAATTAAGATTGGTTTATTTATAGTGAGATGTTTGGTAACAGCTTCTGTGTTTGAATGAATTATATGCCTGCATCATGTGAATGCAATGTGACTACATGCCATTTATTGTGGTCCTCATATATAGAGATGGGCAAATGCTCATACTTGCACATTCAAATGTATCTAAAGGTGTATATATGAGCAAACTGGAAGAAATAGTGGTGCATAATTTCAGAGTTCAAGTTAAATTTTCACACATCAGTAATACTATAAACCAAATTTGTTGTTATAACTAAAACAACAAAGATAAATTTATTTGAATACTTGCTGGAGGGAAGAGTTTCCTTACCTTTTTAAAGTGTAGGTAGTCAAGAAAGAGTTTTTAAAAACTTACATTTTGTTTATGATATGCCCAAAACAAAAGAATGGAAAGAAACAAAGTAAAAAAGTTTGGTCAATCTATATCTAACTCTTACTTGCTTCATCCATCCATCCATCCATCCATCCACCCATCCATCCAATCATTTATTTAATCTATCTCCCTAATTTAAAATCAATAGTGATTGTTTTGGATTCTGGGATTATCATTTTTTAAAAAAATTTTACACACTGCCCAAATGTTATTTTATAATGTAATGTACATTTATAATGTGAAAACAAAAATGGACAAAAATAGGAAATATATTTTGTCCAAGAAACTCTTCTTAGGAATAAACTTATGGTTGGGTAGTGAAGGGTAGGACTTGAGTTTGAATTGAATTAAATATTGGCAATGTCCTGACGTATTGATGTGGTGATTCCCAGTTAAAACCACTGGCTGGCGTGGGTGGGAAACACGAGTAGGACTATCTTTGGTCTGCATCCAAGAGGGTCCGTAATTTATTCAAAGCTGCCAAGGATCAGGACATGTTTTCAGACCTTCACTCTACCCACTCCTGTTCCACAGAGCAGGCTTTCCCAACTCAAAAGAACTTGTCATCAGTCTTTTGGGAAAGGAGTGCCTGGGGTCAACCCACTGACTCTGAAATCACTTACTGCATTATGACTCGTCTTTGCTAGGATGGCAAGTTGACCCTCTTCTTTCTTCTCTCCTCTCCATTGCCCTCTGCTACCTACCACTTCCTTATTCATTTCCCTTCAGTTCTGAAACATTGTTCCTGAAAAGGCAAGGCAGTTGTCCAGTAATTCATGTAGCAGCTGGCTACTGAAGAAATCCTTGGTATATTTTTTCTTTTGAGGTGGGGTGCCTGACCTATTCACATCGGTTGTGGACACCAATCAAAATGATCAGAAAGTGAATTGCTCAAAACTGGATTTCATTTTGCTCTTTAGACACGTATCAATAAACATAAAAGAGGATGAGAATTTGCCTCCAAGCAAACAATATTCGAAGTTCTTTCCCATGGAAACCAAAATGAATGTGGGCATAAAGGAGAGGCCAAGTATACTTAATTTCTTTTAGGCTAGTTGCCTGATTTTTGTTCAGTCAGCCTTCTTGTTTAGGCCCTGAGGTACTTGGGAGCACAGAATTTATTTACTCTCATAGCTGTCTTAATCATCGATCCCACAGCACAGGCACGTGTCCTGGGCCAGGAAGAAGAGAGTACCTTGGCCAACATTTCGGATTTTTAAGGGAATTAGATATGGAGCAAGAGCCGAATATCCGCTTAAGTAGATACACACATATAGGCTGATTCTGGGCAGGATCTTCAGAAGAGGAAGCAGATGACACATTGGACGAGGCTATCATTTCACAAATTTGGGAATTCCTACAAAGCTTTGGTGATCACTTTTCTTCTGGTCTTAAAATACAGAAAGGATTTTCTCATGCTTTTCCTTTATGCTTGGTGGAGTTGGACAGTATGAAGGTGAAGGTAGGCAGAGGGGGCTAAATTTGCTGAGGATATATTATGCATAGGGAACTGCTCTGTGCTTTACAAACTATCAACTTTCCTTTAAGTTAGCCTTGGAAGCAGGTGTTTTAAACCACATTTTACTAATGAAAAAACTGGTTTGGAGGGGTAAGCAGCTCTCTCCAAATCGGAGAGGAAGTGGACAAGTGGGCATTTGAAGTAGATCGACTTGTGTCCAGAGCATATGTCCACCAAGACATACGTCTTCGTTTGCCCAAACCTCTGGGCTCACCCCTTCTGAGTTCAATTCTGAATGTTGCTCACATCCAAAGAGAAGAAAACAAAATTTCAAAACGCAGCTGTCCCCATCTAAGGGCGGTGATAAATCATTCATATCATCTACTTAGTCATCTCAACTGGTTCACCAACCTCCCACACCTGAGCCTCATACCTTTGCAGGGTGAAGGGGAGAAATCACTGTCTCTTCTTCATTATCCCTTTCCTCCTGGCCTCTGGCAAAGTCCTTCTTGCACAGTGGGTATTCCATGAATGATTTCTGATGGTGACCTTGATGTGGCTACTAATTCCTGTGCCAGCGAGAAGAAAGCTGAGCCTTCTCTGGTGCCTCCAGGAAAAGAGTTTCCTCTTTCATTTGTATCTAGTTATTACCTCTCTACCTTCCAACAAGCCATAATTGACCCAGATAAGATTTGGATTTTCAAAACAAGCTCCCTGTGCTGCCCCTTTTTTCCCTTATGGAACCCCACAGAAAAGAAAAAGCAAAGAAACAATCTCGAAATACCATATGGGAGGTGTCAGTGAAAGCATTTATGTATTAATTTGATCTCTATATTAAAGATCACAGGCTCACAGAATCTATGGCTCTGTTATTTGCTAAATAATGTATCTAAGTTTTTCAGCCTGGAGAGGCCATTTAATCTTCCTGTTGCTGCAGGGCATGGCTGGATTATCTTCTATATATACCCCTACTTTGCCTCCGTGGAGAGAGCACTGCAGTGGGAGCTAGGTGATTTGAGTTTTACTTTCTGAGTTTAAGCTCCATCCATTATTCATATTTGCATCCTCAGTGCTGTGGACAGTATCAGCCACATCTGATGTGATCTGAGGCAGTCTGTAACTATTTATGGAAGGATCTGTGATTTGGGCCAACTCTCTTTGCTCTCTGGGCTTCGGCTACAAAATAAAGGCACTGGCCTAGGGTTTCTGATGATTCTGCAGTTCTGTAAATGCTTTACCCTGGTATATCCAGTCTCTTAGTCATTGATCTCTTTGTAGAGAACTTTATGGAGATTTCTGGCACGTAAAGTGTAGTATTTAACTTTCTTCTTAAATCTGCTTTTCTTCTGTTTCTCCAAACATCTCCTGTCATGCTAATCTTGACAAAATTTAGTTGTCGATAAAACTATTGAGGTTTTGTGTGTCTTTGGTAGTCTTAAGAAGGGTGGCAAAAGCATTCTTTTGTTTTCTCTTCCCTGAAAGGCTCTTTGTGTAACTTGTTACCTCTTTTCTGTATCCTGTTTGGGTTTATTTGTTGACTTGAAAATGACTGGTGCACATAATAGCAAAAATATCCAATAGTGGGAAATAAAGATGAAGGCAGGGTGGGTCTTTGTCTTTGCCCACTGTGTCACGAGTCTAATTGTGTCTTATTTAAAGCTCTGTATATATAGCTAGGGTTTACGTTTCATAGCCAGAAATCTTGGTTAGTAACTGTGCATAACATAATTTTCACATCCACCAACCACCACTGAGAATACCACTCACCTTTTATGGTCATGTTTTCACAACTGATTTACAGGGTTGACGGTGACATCTGAGTCCTGGCACAGTAGACCAGGAAGGAAAAAAAAATGTGATGATATTGGCTGCAGTTTTTCTTCCAACCCCACATCAACCTTACTCCTCAAATGGCAATGTTAATTTGATCTTATATTTGATATATATGATCTTATATTTGGATAACCTCTCCAAGTTCGCATGGATCAGGTAGGTTACATTACTCCCTAGACCTCATTTTTTTTTCTCATCTGTAAGACGGGCATAGCAATATCCCTCCCAAAAGGGTTTTGGGAAAAATGAAAGAAAATGGACATAAAGGATGAAGGAAGCAGGAGTGGGCTATGGTATAGACCCCACTCCTAGGGTTAGAGTATACAGTATATAAAATATAGAGTTATATAGCTCTCAGTGAGTCCGAATAGCAGCCTTTCTTATGTAACTATTGAGTTAATCTTGCCCAGAATATAACTATTGAGTTAATCTTGCCCAGAATGTTGAAGGAGCCATCATAAGAAGGGCTTTGAGAGATCTGTGTTCTGTCTCTAGTTAACCAGTTTACACAGAAAAGATTTCAGAGGTAAGTTGTTCTGCATGGCACTGGACGAACCACACTTGGACCAAAAAATGTGGTTTCAATTCAGATGCAGTAACAAAAACATAAGCTAAATCTCCTCATAAAGCAAGTCTTTTGCAACATGGTTTTTCTTTCCCTATTAAAGAGATCCTTTTCCGAAGGAGGAAGTAAATATGTTTTGGGGGAAATGCAGTGGCTACACACAATTATTTCTTAAGCTGCTTATTTTTTGTTCTGATATCATCGGTGACATGAATAGTACTCGAGCCAGAGTGAGAGCATTTCTAATAGTCTATGGTTCTGAATAAATAGGTGCAAATGGAAGAAAGGTACATAATGACCACATGAGACATGATCTCGTGGTCCATTTCTCAGGTTTTACTGTTTGTTTTTTTTCCCATTTGTATCATCTTAGAAATGCGTATTTCACCGTGAGAGATGAAAAATGCCCATCATTCTTTCAAATTGTTTGCAGTGTTCTGATTTTTTCCCACAACTCCATTCTATTGAATATCTATGAGTTGCCACATTTTTAGCAAGTAATAACTGTGTCTAGCTGTGCTGACAAAATGTCCCAACTTAACTGTTAATAAGCATTGTCATTTTAAGCATGAAACAGTTTAGCTAATGATTTATCTCTGATAAGGCAGCACTTGGGGCAGCTGTATGATTTGTCTCTTTAGCAAGTCAAGTAATTTCTTTAACAAAATGTTAAGCACAGATGGGCCATAAGCTGTCAGTTAACTATTATTGTGTCTGCATCTGCTTGCTTTCAATGCACTGTTTTATGTATTCAGTCAGTTACTTAGCTGCAGCTCCGTGAAAAGCTGAACCTACTCTGATTGGCAAATAAAATGTTCATTTGTCTCTTCTTCCTATTGTTTTGTTTTGGTAACACATGTCAGCAGCTCAATTACCCAGTTCATTAACAGCTCCCAAAGGACATGATGGCCAGCCCGTGATAAGAGGGTAATTGTGGCACATATGGTCAATAATAGCCTCTCTCTTGGCAATTGTAAATAAAAGTCACTTGGCTCTTTTCCTTTCACGAGAACTACTGTTTTCTTGTTCCCCTTCAGTGTGCAAATTACCTTTCTTTGCTCTATGCGGTCTAGTCCTGGTGAATCAGAACCTGGCTCCCTGCTTTTAGGGTCATGGAGACAGAACATGGATAAAGCTCTGGTTCGTAATTTTAATTATGACTGACTTTTAAGCTCTTGAGGGGGAAATTCTTATCACGGGGAGACTATTCTTAGAAAGCTGTTAACTGATTAATTAGTTAACTAATCAGTTTTCCTAATTGAATAGCAACACATTTTCTTGGGGCTCTCCTCTCTTTTTCTCTTTGAAATGCTCTGGTGGCAGTGACTATGGAGTTTTCAAAAAGCCATCATAAAAAATTGCAAAAAAAAAAAATCATTTGCAGGTGTGGGGCAGGGAAGTGGGCCTTCATCTTTTCTTGGTGGGAGAGATTCATTTTGTAAAAGCAGCTCTTGTCACACACACGCAGGTCTTAAAATAAAGGGTTCCGGAAGTCGCCGCGTTCTTTTGGGACACCGTCAGGGTCTCTGAAAAATAGTGATTTCCTCCTTCTTGGGAAGCCCTTGCAAGGAGGTGCTGAAACGCTTTGGCTGCTCCTGTCTCAGGGGAAGAGAAGGGACGCGAGCACGTTTTTGCTTCAATGTAGTTTTAGTAACAATCATCACTAGCAGGGCTGTGATGAACGAGGGAAAAGCAAGCCTTCCTTTCCAGCTCCCTCGTTACAAAGGGGTCCTTTCCCGCGGCGACTGGTCAGGGCATGGCTGTTGGGGCCCGACTGCCCCCGACGGAAGGGTTCTCAGGGTAACGTAGGGAGACGTCCAGCACGCCCCTGAAATGCAAAGTCACGGGGACCTTAGCTCTGGGGGTCTTTGGGGCCTTGCGGCTCCACGCCTCGGCGGCAGCTCGGCCCCTTCTGCCAGCTCGGCCTGTCAGCCCTTATCTTAAACAAACACCCAACGGGCCGCGTTGCGCATTTGCACGCAGCGCCGGGCGGGCGCGCAGCGCACGGGTTTCCGCCGCCCCCGCGGGCCGCCATATTCATAACCAATCTGTCCTCCCTCCCGGGGCAGCCGGCACTCGGGGAGTTGTTGAGTGTCAGGGTTTATTTGTGCTATTTTGATGAGCACCAACCTGGCAGGAGCTTATTTTCCTTCTAATGACCCCATGCTGGGCGGAGGCGGCTTCCGAGGGAGGGACTTGGGTCAGAGGGGAGGGGAATAGCGTTACATTGCTCCGGCCCCCCGAGATGGGGGCCGCGGGCAGGAGCAGGAGTGGGAGGGGGGCTGGAGGCTCTTCATGAGATTTCGGGGCCCGAAAAGAGCCTTTCTGCCGGAAAACCTAGAATACTCTCGCCATAGATCGTCCTACCTTATTTATTTATTTATTTATTTATTTATTTATTTATTTATTTATTTATTTGGTTCTTGTGAAAGATTCTTGGCGGGCATAGTGGGAGCAGTTGTAGAGGCCACGGAAACAGAACAAGACCCCCGCCCCCCACCCCCAGAAGGACTGCTGACGAGGTTATAAACCATCTCTCCTAGTTTGTCAACCCACAAGCTAACAGCTCCTCAAATCCTAGCTCTGAGTTAGGAAATGTGGGAAGTTGGCTTTAAGGCTAGTGTGTGAGGTCCCACACACTTTCTCGATCTACCTTTGGATTCTGCCCTAAATCGTCCGTTTGTTCCTCTCAGAGGTGTATCTCTTTGCTTTTCTTGACATCTATACAGTTTAAACACACTTGAAAAAATGATGTCCACGATTACTCCTCAGCTTGTGAATTAATGTGGAAGAGAAGCTTCCAGGTGCTGAAGTCTCTCAACTGGCTGGGATTAACCCCTACTGTGCATCCATTTCAACCTCCCCACCCCCCCCTTCTTTGGGGAAAAAAAAAAAAAAGAAAAGAAAACCAACCTCCCCTTTCTCATCCACTCCCGGCTTTCTTTGTGTCTGCTGCTCCCTGCCAGGCAGGTGTCAGGGCCCTGAATGAGGGTAAATGCCCCGTTGATGGATTCCACAGATGGAGCGTGGAAATCGGTAGAATAGGCCTCAGCCACAGGCCATTTCTTGGGGTCCAACAAAAGCCTCCAAATAAGTCAACAAAAATCCCAAAGATCACAAAGGGAAAATGTCATTTGTCATTTACTCTGGGTCTGTGAGGGAATATCAGTCTTGCTTCACTCCTCCTGGCTTTCACCCGAGTAAACACGAGAGAGGTCATTCACATCTCTCTCAGTGTAAAAGGGCCACTTCACATCAGAAAACAGTTAGCTGTGCCATCGTCCCCTTCATGTTGGATGGTGAAGCTCACAAACGCAGGAGACATTCTGCAATTAGCCAAGCAGGTGCACCAAACTTCGAGTTGACCCGTTAAAGATCTTGGGGGAATATACCTGTCAGATACCCTGAAACCTTCATGTGGGAGAAGGAAATTATTTCAGGGAGCTCTCAAACACAATTCCCGTTTTTATTTTATGATGATTTTTTGAATCGGTGAGACTCAGCTTTAAGTACCAGTGCTGACAGGTCTAGCTTGCAAAGATGGGTAGAGACGGAAAGACCATCTGATTTGGTCTGGGGCTATCTTCCAGTAAGTGACCGATGACTAAGGACATCAGCCTCAGAGCCCGCAGAGAGATCCCCCCCCCACCTCCTGACTGTGTCTGTAAATTGCATTGTATTATATCTGGACAAACATAGAGTTTAAATGGTTGTCATGTTTTGATTCTTTAATTATTCAAATGAAAGGTCTTGCTGAGAAGAAAGACAGTGTGCCAAATTCATGCTTGTGAATTATTTTGTTTCTCCATTTTTTGCCTGTCTCCCATCTCTGAATTATATTGGTCTGGAAACCAATAATTATAGAATTCCACGTGACTAAATCCCTATAAAATTGAGGTAAGATCTCATGTATAATAGCGTTAACTAGGATGAAATATTTCTTCAGGCTACAGAAGAGGTCACAAGGGGTTAACGGACAAAGACATACTCTCTAATTCTGTAATTCCTTCTTTAATTAAACTTCATGGTTGGTCCACTGGTGGTAATACTTCTGCCTTCTCCTCCCAGTTTGATTTGTTTCCGAAGGAAGAATTTGTAATCCTGTGCGGTATGATTGTTGTCTATGCTTGATCTTTTTTTTTTTAAATTTTAATTTTTAAAATTGGTCTTGTCCACTTCCCCAAGGTTAATCTTAGGAGTTAATGTGAAATCATTGGGATAACTAAAAATTTGTCTCCTAAGACCTAAAATTAGCTTGAGATAGGAAAAGAAGAAATGAACTCTCTCACAAAACACAGAGCTGAAACATTGAGGTACTTGGGGAGAGAGAATATTTTCCTGTGATCACTCTGGGGCGGCAGCTGAATAACTTGTGAATATCCCAACAGATTTCAAGTTATTTATTCCTGTACTTTTGTTTGAAAACTGTTTGAGGTTACTTTACAGCACTTGAGATCCTTTCACTAACATATTTTTGATAACAAAAACAAAGGATTTAGTAAAGGTATAAAATGAATGATCAGTTCAAATGCTTGTGATCAGTAGTATGTTCTAGATGGACCCGGGATCTTAGGACCAGGAGTCGGTGATGATTCTTAAGGGTAACTGCAAATGGTCACACTGACTATTTTGTTTTCTTAAATAAATTCATTCAGTATTCTGGCAAACTGATTTTATTTCTTAGAGCATTATCCTTATTTAACAGCTATACTTGAAGATGCAAAGAATTCAGTCAATGGTTGTTGATTGAATTAAATTCAATTAGAAAGTTGTTTGCTTTGTATAATATTAATCAAACTGTTGTGTTTTCATAAATTTCATTTGATTCTAAGAGGTTTTTGAAAATCTGGGGCAAATGAGAGTAATACGTGGCAATCGGCTAAATAATTTGCATTGGAATTCCTGTTTAGATTTGTTTCTGGTACTCCTCTTTTAAAGGATTCTGTTTTATGTGAGAGAGAGAGAGAGAGAGAGAGAGAAAGAGAGAGAGAAACTCAGCACCTATTTAGAGCATACCAGGCTAGAAGAAAGTATGTCCCCTGTAGCCCCATAGACCTGGGTCAAATCCTAGCTCCCTTGTCGTATGATCTGAATAATGTCTCTAAGTCTCAGTTTCCTTTTTCTGTAGAATAGCGTATTTATTTCACAGGATTTTTGTGTAGGTACATTGGGAAGAGAGAAATCTTCGTCGTCTTGGTAAGGTTTGCGCCAGGTTCATTGGAGACGTTGAGTTACACGAATGTCTAAGTCAGAGAATGGATGGTGAGGGGGTTTTGAAAATAGAGTAAAAGCTTTCAAAATCTGATAAGAATATGGATTGGGTTAAAATCTGAGAATCATGCAATTTAAAGCAATACAATCTCCACTTAAAAAGCCATGTATTATATGTTAATATGGATTTTAAAAAAAATTTAAATTTAAATACAACTAACATACAGTGTATGTTAACACGGATTTCTTTTGAGCGTTATTTTGGAATTTCAAATTGGGGTACAATATCTCTAATGAATGATAAAGCAAATTTTGTGAAGCCATGTGTAGAATATGACTGAATAACTTAAATGTAATTGAAAATCTCCCCTTAAAATCAGGGCCAGACAGTAGAAATAATCCAAAGAGATTTTCCTGAGGAGATTATATTTAATTTAGTTGCTATATTCTCAAAATCTATGAACTCATTTAGATAACTGTCTTGCTGGTAGTGCTTGCAATGTCCAAGTCAGAGCATTAGATATTCTGTGCAGAGACAAATATAATTTCTTTCTGTGGAGCTGTCTGAAAAAAAAAAAGTCTTGTTTTTACTTTGGTGTAATATTTAGCAAGATGAGGTACTTTGTATCAAGGATCTAAAGTTGAATATGTAAAATAGATGGACTTTAACAAAATGATTTTTTTGGTACTATTATAATGGGATGTATCAGATTTATTTTTGATAAAAATGGAAGGATTCAAGTTTGTGACATTATCATGTTCTCTGTAAATCTTATTTCTTATTGCGTGACATAAAAAATAGTAGTATTTCCATCTTTAGAAATAGCCAGTATTTCCTAGCTGGCAGATTAATCTTGGGTTGCTGACTGAACATATTTCAAAGCCCACATCCTTTTGGAGTATACTGATGGAGGAAAGTTAGAATTAACTTATACAACTGTGGCTTCGAATTGCCAAGAAGGATCAGTTGGTTCAGATAACTTTCCAGCAGGAAAGTCGGGCAAGTCATTTCCTCAGTGTCTTTTGAAATGATGCTTTATGGAGGTTTTCCTAGTGAGGTAGAACTGTTTGGATTGCTTTTGAATAAATAGTCTGGAAATACAAGTAGTGACTTGTTAGCTTGTTAAAGAAAATTTTATTTTGAGTGGTAAATGCTGTCCTATTGAACTCCCAGACATTCTGAGTCTTTTTAATCATTGGCTGTTGGTGATTCTTCATCTTTTTTTTAAAATCACGATCCTCTGAAAAAATTGATAATTAGGGCACCTGGGTGGCTCAGTGGGTTAAAGCCTCTGCCTTCGGCTCAGGTCATGATCCCAGGGTCCTGGGATCAAGCCCGGAGTAGGACAGCCTGCTCAGCGGGGAGCCTGCTTCCTCCTCTCTCTCTGCCTGCCTCTCAGCCTGCTTGTGATCTCTCTCTCTGTCAAATAAATAAATAAAATCTTTAAAAAAAATTGATAATTATTTCCCAGAAAAATTCAGGTATGCAAATACTTGCAAAATCTTCCAAATAATTTTCTGAGGATTTACAGATTCCCAAATCTCATTTCAGTAGATGTTGGGAGACTCAGAAGGGCAGAATTTCTATTTAAGGTGTAAAATAGGGGCAGAGAAATCAGTGTTGTTTCAAAACTTAAATTCTACCAGGCATTTCCTTTCTGTCAATTGTGTTAATTAAACACCTACTATGCTCCAAGGCATCCAGCAGTGAACAAGACAGAGAAAGGCCTTGAGTTCACAAAGCTTACATTGTGGGGGATGTTGTTAAGGTGAAACATGGTGGTCTTGACCCTCAGAATTAACTCTCGCTGGTACTTGTACATTTCAGGAGCCCCTTTTCTTCAGAAACTAGAGACGATTTTGATTAATCGACCTGACAGTGCATGGCACATCATATTTACTTGGGAGGATTTAATAACCTTTGAGACTCCCAGAGGAAACATGAAAATTTCCACATACTATTATCCTAATGGGATCATAGTAAGAGAAAGTGCAACCAAAGATTTAAGGTTCTCATAGGCAGAGGAAGCTTTTGGTCAGTCCTTAAATGCTTTTGGGTTTTTCACCTGAATTCACAGAAGACGTAAAAGTCAGGGCAGCAGAAACTGGGGGCAGGGAAGGGAAACATTTTATGGTGATTTATTGTCTTAGGGGAATGAATAATCTGTTTCTTGGGAAGTATATTATTTATAATTTAAAAATATGTACGTGGAATCATTGTTTTGGTAAGTTACAGCAGGAAATATTTTATGTACTTGGGAATTTTGGGAGAGAAAATAATAATCTGGATTATTCTATAGACATGGTTCTCAAAAGGTCATTTAAGACCAGCAAAGTTGGCATCCACCACCCCCCAAACCAGAAACTGTGGGACTTGGGGGGAGACAGTACTCTGTGTTTTAATAAGCTCTTCAGGTGGTTCTGATGCTGCAAAAGTTCAAGATCCACTGCTCTACAATGATGCATAAATTATTGCTTTTTTAATTTGACTCACATTTATCAAACATAAGCACATGTAAGTTGTATTGGGAGCTTTTGAAGTTTATAATGCAATGCACATTTCTTAACATGTAAATTTTCCTTCAAAATATTCCCGTACTTAAAGCAAGTCTAGTTTTATTTTTTTAAGTATCCTAAAATAAGATTTATATCAAATTAGACCATTTTATATCTAATTAGACAACATAATTGAAACACCAAGCATAATGGTTAACATACAGTAGATGCACTGTGTATCATAGTTCCCTTTTGCTTTTATCTACAAGCACTTGTTTTTCTTTAATTTGTCATGTAGATTATTAATTCATTCTCTTAATTTTACAGTTTGTGAATAAATTGCGAAAGTTTTAAATATTAAAAAACTCAAAATTCTATTTATGGGTTATTTAGGATGTATACCCCTTTGGGCAGTTTATAATGTAATATCCTGAAGTAGAATGAAATTTTAGATTTCTGTAGGGCAGAGTTGAGTTTGAGTTTAAGATACAAGAGAATGAGTAGTGTAGGAAATACTGCATTTTGACATTGCTTCTGGTACCACCTGGATTTCCTCATGTCCTATAGTCTGAGAGTGCAAAGGAGTTACCTTGACCATGACGTTAATAATCTACAATTTTCTGGATTTCCTTCCCCATTTGCTAACAGCACATTTCAGCCCCTTCTCCAGAGGATCCCCCAGTTATTCGGGGAGGTTTCAGAGTGTATTTGGATATGCATAGGAGCATGGCTGGCCATGCTCCTGAGTTCTGCTTAGAGTAGGTGCCTGAGAGCCCTCTGATGGCCCTTAGCTACTACTCCGATGTTCACAGCCTCTGGGAGAGGGCTGCTTTCTTGTCCAGAGCCCTGTGTCTGCTGTGCGCTCAAGCCTCAGAACCTTCTATAGGCTGGGAGGTACTCAGTTACTGTAAGAACTCATAGGCGCCATATTGTATCATCAGTGCAAATTCCTAATTTCCTAGTTCCTCCTTCTCTTTCTTAGATACTCACCCACTAAATATGGAAGACCTCCTTCCCTGATGCATGCTAACATAGGCAAATTCAAACTTTGCTGGAGGGGCCTGCAGCAATGCTGGTTTCAGGGACACGTGACCTATGCAGTCGCCTACCCATGGCCCCATACTCAGAAGGGCCTTGTGTTTGGTTTTTATGCCCTGTTGTGGCCATCCCAAAATTTGTGATAGTTTTTGAACACAGGGACTTGCATTTGTATTTTGCACTGTGTTCCTTAAATTAGGCAGGAGTCCCGGGCAGCTGCTCACCCTTCAGCAGAGACCCAGGCCCTGCATCTCGGTTTAAGGACAGTTTGTTAGACTATGCCCGCTTTTTCTCAAGTCTATTGTTGAGGTCCACATTAACAATATCTCTCTAAACTCTCCTTAAACATTTCTCCGTACCTGGTAATAAAATACTAAATTTAAATATTATTTCTCTTATAGAAGTCTATAAATTTGTAGGAATCCTGCAACACTTTATTATTATTGACTTTTTAGATATTAAGTCAATTTTGGGATTAAAAAAATCACACTTGTTAATGGATTCCCTCCTGTAAAAGGTGGCAAAAGTTTATTTGGAAGCATACTAAATTTGATTCATTCATCAAACACAAATGGAGGGCCCATTAAGTGCTAAGCACGAGGGCCCTAAAAATGGAATCATGCCTGCCCCTGTTTTCTAAGATCTCGTAATGGACCTAGGGTGACAGATGCAGAGAACAATGATTTCTGCCTGAGGGGCTTGGAGACGAAGTAGGGGAAGAGATTAAATATCATTTAATAATGCAATATTGCCCAGAGGGGGCTTGGTGTCCGTGTGAAGACCCTGGGAATGTACTTCAGGATTTAATCATTCAGCCTTGGTCAAGCTTGTGTTTTGACTCCCGCTTTATCACTTTTTCTCTCCCGTGCATTTAGCCTCAGCGCCCCAATCGGATGAAGGCTCCGACATTGACTCTGAACCAGACTTGCCACTAAAGAGAAAACAGCGCAGGAGCCGAACGACTTTCACAGCAGAACAGCTTGAAGAACTGGAACGAGCTTTTGAGAGAACCCACTACCCTGATATTTATACCAGGGAGGAACTGGCACAGAGGGCGAAGCTCACGGAGGCCCGAGTCCAGGTACTGACTCTAAACATCCATGCCCTGATTACATCTGGACAGGAAGCAAAACAGTGTCTTCTCATCTAAAGCACATTTTCTTTTCTTTTCTTTTAAAGATTTTATTTATTTGAGAGAGTGAGCACAAGCAAAGGGAGGAGCAGAGGGAGAGGGAGAAGCAGACCCCCCACTGTGCAGGGAGCCAGATGTGGGCTCGATCCCAGGACCCTGGGATCATGACCTGAACTGAAGTAGACGTTTACCCACTGAACCACCCAGATGCCCCTAAAACAGATTTTAAACCCGGAGAATAAATATGTTAGGAATGGCACTTCATTGTGAATTGTAGCCTTTGTAGCATAAAGTTCCCACCCCATTCTTTCTAGTGCCTTTTCTTTTTTTTATGCCTTGTCCTGATGGCGCTATCGTGACCTCTTTTTAATTTTTATTTATATTTGCCTGATCGCTCCCACCAAATCTCTTGTTTTAGGTACATCTATTGTATCCAGCAGTATTTTACTTTGCTAGCCAGTCAGACAATTTTTTTTTCCCTCACTTAAGAGGTTGGTAAGTCTAATTAAATTTATTGATGTGATCAGTGTGGCTCCTTTTCTGTCATGTTGTTGGATACAAGTATTTTATGTGGATGGATTTTAAAATGATCTATTTGCTTTCTTTGCATTCTTAGGGGTTGTTATTTAAGAAAATATGCATTCTTATTTTAGCCTTTGGTTATCATTAATAGGAGAAAATGATTATGTCAGATATAACACCCGGAAGTGTGTGAGTTCCTGTTGGTCACTCCCCATTTCAGGAATCCTTGTTATGCACCAGGCACCATATGGACTTTGGGGGTGGTACATAGATAATAGCAAATTGTGAGCAGTCCCCTTGTTCCAAGCACTTTTCTAAGTGCTTTACATGAATGAACCCATTTACTCCTCATTAAAACTGTAGGGTGGTACTATTATTTATCCCCAATTTGTTTGTCAGACTATTGAAGTAAGTACCGAAAGTCCTAAAACTAGTCAACGATAGATGGATTCTGTACGCTTGCTATTGATGGCCTTTCGATTATGAGGATCGGCAAAGGTATATAAAGAAAAATTCCTTAAAGGGTGTTATAGTCCTGAAACATTTTGAGTAGCTATATTATTTTAGGAATAGTTTGTCTGCTGAACTTTTAGAAGTACTCTGAACTCTCTGGAAAGACTACGTTGGTTTAATAGGTTTCTACTGATTGATAGAGCAACATTTTCAGCATTAATAAAGATAATAAAACACTGTTTGAAGGGTTAAAAATGTCTTAGGGTATCCTGAAACTCCTTAAATTGAGTTACTGTATCTGGAAATGCTGTGTTCTTTCCAGCTACTTGACTTTCATTGTCAAAGTGAGGCTGGAGACTTGGAGGTAAACCCATCAGTTGATATGGTCTCTAGATTGATCATTACTTTCTCATAGGCAGCTCATTACTTCTCCTATTCTAGGCTTTTACAGAAATAGCCTCTTCCAGTGTACAGAGCCTAGTCAGAGTGATTGTCTTATTCAACTTGCCTTGCCTTATATCATCGCAGTGCTAAGAAAGTGAAGGAATGCTAAGATGAATTAACACAAGTCTCCCAAGGAGCTACAGTCTAATATGGTTAATGAGGTATACACAAATAGTTAAAAATAAAAACAGTTATTATAAGTACCCTACGAGAGAAACAAAGTGCAGTGGGAGTTGAGAAGAGGAAAGAATGAGATCTTGCTGGATAACAAGAGAGGCTCACAAAGAAGGCAGATTTGAGATGAACCTTTGAAGCTACATAGAAATTCTCTGGACAGGGAGGGTGGGGAGAGCACATTAGTAAGAGGGACTAATGTGAGCAAAAGCACAGAGAGTTGGATGGATGTGAGTTACATACCTGATGATTTTCATTTTCGCTCATGTCAAAGGAACAGGGACTAGTTCAGTTTGGTTGGAGTAGGAAGAGGTAGGGTGGCGGGGAGGAATATGGGTGGAAATCTCAGCTGAGGACATCCCATGGAGGGCTTGGGTTTCAGACAAGAGCTCTCACAGTTGATGTGATGGGCAGTGCTGTGGGCATGAATGGGTCAGGGCCAATGGGGATGGAAAGTAAGGGCAGTGGCAAAAGGTATTTGGAGGTGGAAGGTAGGCAACAGATTGCATACCTGGAGGTGGGTGGAAGGGTGAGAGAAGAGAAGACTCACAGATGGGTGGAGCCTTATAGTACAGCTGTTTTACAGAGGGAAGCATTGACTCTACCTGTTACGTTGGGATACAGTGTTCTTCTCCAGGAATGACCACCACTAACCACAAATTATGATAGCTTATATACATAAATATTGTATGATATAATACAATATGTAGTGTATGAATCATGATATTATCTATCACAATGTTATAAATATTGTATATATCAAATCTAACTGCTTTTATTACAGTTTTGTGATCACCTGGCTTATATCGGAAGTCAAATCTGTTCACATCTCCATTCTTCCAGCAAACCTTTATAGAGTGCCCACTGCATTCCAGGATTCGATCCCTATACTCCCTGTCTGGCCAAGCCCACATCCCAAGTCCGTCCTTCAGATAGATAGGAGATCAGCTCTGCACTCAGCGTAAAAAAGTAAACACTGATTTTAAAGAAATCCAACAAAGAGAGTGATGGAAAACTGAAAGGGTTCCATGTTGTCCGTCATTTCTGCCTTTGCCAAAAACAAAGGTGGGGGACAGACTAAATCTCAAACCCATGCAGCTTGTGCAGTGCCCGGCATTCACATCTGGCTCAATGAATGTCAGAGGCGAGTAAGAAAGGCCCATTAACTTGCAGAGGACATGGGATCAAACCAATAAAGAGTGGTTCATATTTTTCTATACAGTGACCTCCTCTCCAAAGCAGGGCCCTCATTAACCTAACAGCTGTCCTAATGTGGCTTTAACCCGGTGACTCTTTACATTCCTTATGGCTTCATTAGTTCCCTTGAGACACATCATGTCTTGCACCGCAGCTATGATCTACGGCCTAACAAATTCCCTGCAACACCCGGCATATGGATCTTTTACTTAACACAGCAGGAAAAAGAAGGGAGTAGTTAATCACTGATTAAAATGCCAGAACAAAATCCTTTAGTTTTTAGAAGGATCTGGGAAAGCAGTAGCAACGTCAGCTCCATTTGAGTGATAGCCAGAAAGTGTGAGTTAGTTTAATTTGGGGCACCTGGGAAAACCAAACACCCAATGGAAAAAACCCTCAAACAAGTCTACATTCTATTTTTTTTTTCCTCTCCTGAGTAAAATATTTCTAAAGTCTTCTGGATAGAGATGACACTAAAGCTATTATATCTTAGGCCTTTATCAGTACTTCCTAAAAATTTGTTTAGCCAGTAGCTCTGTCGTGTTTATCACAGCCAAATTTGAGGACACGATCTGAGAATGATTGTACACCAGAAACTAATTTGCCTAATTCACTTCCTGGGTATTATTATGCAAATAACGGCAAGCCTCAAAGTTTCATGGGGAAGAATGCAAATATTTATGATGTGTCAAAGTTTTAGTAAATATTCCATCTAAGAACTCCACAAAGCAGGGAGGTAGCACTCTTTTATCACCAGGATAATGGAAGAGAGCAGAGGAAGCTGTTTGAGGAAACAGCATTTAAAGTAGGAGTCAGAAGATGGGGGTTTTGGTCTCAGCTTGCCAAATGTGGTCTTCTGAGGAAGTCACTTAATTCTGCTGTGATCCTGCTAGCTTCAGATTGTTTTTTCTTTTAATTTTTAAATATGGGGTAGGTTAGATCAGATGATCTCAGTCTGGGTTTGCAGATGACCAGGATAATCACAGGTGGACTTCAAGAAATCTAGGAGACTTGAGATTTGTACACACAATTTTTTACCTTTGCCTGTGGGGGTGTGTGTGTGTGTATACAAGCATTAACTAGGGGGTGTCCCTGGTTTTGTCATATTCTCAAATACCACTGCCCCCTTTCCTATCTCCCAATTAAAAATAACTGGGTGCATGACTTATCATCAGTAATTGAAGATTCTCACAGAAGCCCAATAGGGATTAATTGATTGATTTCAATACCAGTACGGTTAACATGCTGTGATTTATTAATTTCAGGTATACAATAGAGTGATTTGAAAATTCTCTATATTATTCAGTGCTCACCATGATAAGTGTACTCTTAATGTCCACCACCTATTTCACCCATCCTTGCACCCATCTCTCCTCTGGTAACCATCAGTTCTCTATAGTTAAGAGTTTGTTTTTTTTGATTTGTCTCTTTTTTTCTTTGTTTTATGTCTCAAATTCCACATATGAGTGAAACCATATGGCATTTGTCTTTTTCTGATTGACTTATTTCACTTGGCTTTACATTCTCTGGATCCTCCTCCGTTGTTGCAAATGGCAAGATTCCATTTTCCTTTTATGGCTGAGTAATATTCCATTGTGTATATATATATGCCCCATCTTCTTTATCCATCTATGGAAGCACACTTGGGCTGCTTCCACAATTTTGCTATGGTAAATAATGTTGCAATAAACATAAGGGTGCATATATCTTTTCAAATTACTGTTTTCATATTCTTTGGATAAATATCCAGTAGTGGAATTACTAGGTCGTATGGTAGTTCTATTTTTAATTTTTTGAGGAATCTCCATACTGTTTTCCATAGTGGCTGAACCAGTTTGCATTCCCACCAACAATGCACAAGGGTTCCTTTTCCTCCACATCCTCACCAACACTTGTTTCTTGTGTTTTTGATCCAGTGGGGATTTAAAGTCATCCAACAGATCTGTATAGTTCAGAAGTTAAGATAGGTATGGAATATTTGGCCCTGAATTCCTTAGTGATGCAAAAATGTGATCATCCTGAAATTTACTGTGGGAGTTTGCTGTTGGGATGAATGAAGCTGCAGTTGAGTCTGCCTCTCTGTATGTCCATGATCCTCGGACGTTCCTGGAAGCATGACGCTCCTCCTTATCACCTTATGCATTCTTTCCCCACCTGCTCTTCGTACAGTGGTCAGAGCTGGAAAGCAGCAATGATAGAAGGGCTGGGAGAGTGTGATGTGGAAAGAGAGGGGGTAGAGAGTGAATGATAAGGCCCAGGGATAAGCAGCTGGTCCTGAATTTGCCTACTCAGAAAGTACTCTATTGGGCATTGGGCATCACATTAGACATCACTGAATCTAGTGTTTAATCAAGCATTTTATTTTATTTTTTAAAAAGATTTATTTGTTTATTTTGGAGAGAGAGTGCATGAGAGAGAGAGAGAGAGAGAGAGAGCATAAGTGAGGGAGGGGCAGAGGGAGCGAGGAAGCAGACTTCCCACTGAGCAGGGAGCCTGACGCAGGGCTCCATCCCATGACCCTGAGATCATGACCTGAGCCAAAATCAAGAGCTGGACATTCAACCAACTGAACCACCCAGGTGCCCCTAATCAGGCATTTTAAATCTTATTGTGAATTCTCTTTCTGAGCATTCAGTATTTCATTCTTTCCCCATTTTTAAAATTACATTTGAAACAACCCATCTGGAATAATGTGGGTTAGATTGCCTTTGGGGACCACACCAAAAACGGGAACCAGTAATTTCTCGATGGACAAAATTAGGCTTACACCATGGGACAATTAGCACTAATCCATGAAACTTGGAAGCAAATTTGACCTAAGTCTCCATTCAAGCCAAACTGGCTTTCAATTATTTGAGGTGTTATTTGGGCCCTTTCCTGTTTGCTCATGGGCACAAAAGGCTTTGGCTATAGACCACAGAGCTAAGAAAACAAAGCAATGTTTTAATTCTTGGGTGGTTAAGACAGAGATGGCAGTGTGACTTTCATACTCAATGGCTACCATTTATTGCACACTCGATATCTCTTAGGTGTTCTTCCAAGGACTTTGATTGTATTGCCTCATTTAATTGTCACATCGATCTTGTGAAGTAGCCTTTTATTCCTCCCATTTAGTAGATGAGAAAGAAAAGTCCCATAGGTAGTAAATAAATTGTTCAAGATCACAGAGTTAGCGAGGTGGGGGGCCTAGGAGTCAACTTTTGCCTGGTCTGCATTTCATCTACGTGAATAAAAAGTATTACTATATTGTTTAAAGTACAAAGTTTTCGGGGCATGAGTGTGGCTCACTTGGTTAAATGTCCAATTCTTGGTTTCGGCTCAGGTCGTGATCTCAGGATTGTGAGACTGAGCCCCATGTCAGGTTCATGCTCAGCGGGGAGTCTGCTTGAGATTCTCTTTCCCTCTTCCTCTGCCCCACCCCCCGTTCATGCATTCTTTCTCTTTCTCAAATAAACAAATAAATCTTAAAAAATAAAGTGCAATGTTTTCCCCAACTTATATTGTTGAGAGTCTGAACAAATTGGTTACTTTTTTTGATCCACGAAGAGAAAAAATTATGAAAACCTTGTTCTTTTTTTGTGGGTCCTTATCTTTTTTCTCTAGTTATCATGATGTCATGAGGATCTTTCACTTGAGATTTTGCTTTGAAGATTCACTGGGTATTATATTACTTCAGAAATGGGTCTGAAGATCATTTCCAAAAAGCATGAATATAGCTTTGTGGAAGGGCTCTGTAGAGAGACAGAGAAGTAGGGAAAGATCCAGGGCAGATGAAAATGAACCAGGTTGCAGTTCATCAATTGAAGTTAAACACTTGCTTTGTGGGAGGGTCTTGATGTTGTGTGGTATTATACAGGCAATTATCAGCATTTAACTGTAGGTAATAGTAAAAGAGTATCGACCAATATCTGCCTCTTGCCCTACTTGTTGACCGTGTTAGCTGTAGTGTGGAAGGCCAGGTCCTATGTGGGGAGAGTGAGATTACGTTGAATTATAGGTCATAGAATTGTATTTAACAGGTGGTAGCCAACTTTGTAAAACTTGTTCTTTCTGCCCTACTGCCTAAGACATTGGCATAACACTCATATTCTCCTTTAGAACGTCATAGGCCAGTTTGTTTCTGTGGCCATTGGTACGCTTTTCAAAACAAAGAGAAGTTTCTGGTAATTGTAACAACTGAGTCATAACGCCTTCCACCCATTTTAGATGAACTTCTTCAGTGTTATCCACCCAGGCAGTGCATTTAGTAGATTATTCATTATTGTTAGAAATTAATGAAACAATATTGAGTTATCTAAGACCTCTGAGTACTGAAGGGAATGCCTTTCACTTAAAGATGAGGTTTGAGCAGTATCCCAGGATTACTGTGCTTGGTCAGTTTGGATCTTTAAAATGAAAGTTATTTCAAGGGTACCTTTCTACTTTTAAAAATAGCAGATATATCTTTTATGAGTTTCACATTATAAAGAAAACAAGGACCACTTTCTGATTTGCAACTTCAGTGTGTGTATGTATGTATGTATGTATGTATGTATGTATGTATGTATGAATCTATCTATCTGTCTGTCTGTCTGTCTTTAATGCTACTTTGGGTGGACACAGCTGGTTTTAGGAGATGCAGAAGGCAGGCAAAGGCAACATGATAAAAACTCTGGTTAAATTGCCAGCGACAGGATGGATAGTCCTCACTCCTCAGGAGTCCCTGGTTCTCTCAGGACTAAATAGCCCTCTGGATTAATTTAGCCTAAATTTAAACATCAGTTGAATTCCTTCCACTGGCAGACTCTTGAACCTCCTGTTGGGGGTTTATTTTTTTAGTAAAGATTTGCTTCCCAACTATTTCTCTTCAACTATTATTATAGGCATAATAGATATTGTAAATATAAGAACTTTCTACTGGAACTGCTGGTGGGTTGACCCAGTGTCTTCAGTATTTGGATCATTTTGGAAAAATGAAAAGAAAACCCCCAACACCTTACATCCCTACTCTTTCGGATATTTGAAGCTATCTGTAGAAAGTTATGATGTTTCTTCTGATTTATTACTTGAACAAAGACATGTTTGATGTAAAAAGAATTGAGTTATGGAGGAGTGAGATTGATCTTGGATCAACAGTAGGTTGACATCGATGGAGTGATCAGACATAGCCACCCACTGGGTACATCAAACCTGGTTTACTTATCTAAAGTTTACAGGAGGAAGTTGGCACAGGGAGATTGGCAGCGAGTTCTTTTAAAGATGGAAGTGCGAGCTCTGGGTTCTTCCTAAAGGACCCCACAAGTAGAATCAAGGCTAGTAAGTCTGAATGAGTGAAATCACATTGGAACTCTGGGAAATTCAGTGCTTTGTCCAGCCTAAAGCGGGAGATGCCCTGTATATAGGTTGGTTGAGATTGGTGTCGGAGACTGCTACACCTGAGCCGGATGTGACTTATTAATCTCAAGGTTTTTAATGTAAAATATGACCCCGTGTGTGGTATAGCACAGCACATTCATGCACGGAAGTGGCCCCCATTTCTTACCTTCCACCTCCTCAGCCCAAAACAGCTCGTTCCAGACACTTTGGCACGTCCTGGTAACAGACACTCAGATTTGCAGTGAACAAACACAGTTGATGCAGACCTGAAATCGAGTGCTGGCTTGTTCATGGCTCTATTATCTCAGGTGGCAATTTATTAAGTTAAGTAAAACTCTAATTCAATTATGTATCAACATGGGAAAATATTGACTTACCTTCTTTTCCTGTTGGAAACTTAAGGAGTATTAAATGTTAGTATTTTGAGGAAGTTCAAACAGCTTTCTTTACCAGTATCATACAATGGGGCTGGAGAAGACCAGACTCTTTTTCAGACAAGTGCTTGCGTGAATAGTGAAAGTTGAAGCAAATGCCTTGGCAAACTATTTGTTAAACTGGGCTTTCTTGCTCCAAAGGGAGAAACTCCCGCCTCCACTCTTTTAAGAGTTTCTGCAATTTCAGAAGAATTACAGTTAGGTTGTATAATCGTTAATTTTGTTCTATGAGGAAATCAAGTCTTTCCTTTTCTTAGACATGTTGGTCTCTGGCATTATCACCTCCATCTGGAGTGACCTTTTGTTGAAATCATATCCATACTCTAAAATGAGGTCAAACTCTCTCTCCACTCTAACCTTTCCCTGATTCTCTGCATTTCCAAATAGGCAGCCTCTACCTTTGTGAGCAGTTATTTCGGTTTCCTTGAGGGCTCTGTGAATTCCAGGGCATAAGCCTGAAAGTTACTGGGGTGCAGGGTTCATCCCTTTTTCCCTCTGACTGTAAGTACAATGTTTTATCTATATGAAGTTTTCAATGAACTTTCCATATAGGAATTAGAATACCTTTAATTGGTAGAAATACTCTACAATTTTGGGAGAAACATCACAAATGCACCCTGTCAAATCCTTCAAAGTTCCACATTTAAGCTGCAGATGTAAAAACTGGGCAAGATGACGGGGCCCCTTAAAAGCCTAATATCACAATTCCTTAACGTTTTAAATGTCCAGTTACATTTCCTACTCCCGTTATCACCACGTCTCCCCAGCTACTTGCCAAAAATACACGGGCTTTGAATTCTCTGAAGGCATTTTATTATATTACACCAATTTTTTCTGAATGTTCCTCCGTACTCGGCACGGAGTATTCTAGGTGTTTAAAGCTGTTGTTGAGAGAAATAATAAACTATTTAAGGGCTCTTCTTAGATAAAATGCTTTCCTTTCTTGAAATACAACTTTGGCATTTATTTCCATTAAGATCAGAGCAATGTGTCCACTTTGAAGGGATGGTACAATGGCTCGATTTTTCCTCCTGGTCAATTTATATGACAGTATAGGAGCTAGGCCTGTAATGACCACAGACATGCAAAAACAGACTGATAAAAATATTAAATGCAAAGTGAGTGTGATAGGCAAGACCCAGTTAGGAAATAGGTCAGGTACGGGCCAAGGAGGCTCCGGCACCCTTCCGATAGTGCTGTGATAGGTGAAGGCGGGTAGGTGTTGGTGATGGTGACCACGAGGAGGAGTTCCTGTGGCCCGCTCCCGCTCAGCCATCCCTGCCCAAGGTTTTCCCGGGCTTTGTGGGGGCTCTGCGGGACCATGGAAGTTCCAGGAAGCCCCTCTGCTGACCCCTGACATTTAACTCTCCTTTCTCTCCTGCCAATACAACACAGAAGGTGGAGGGCTCTTGCATCTCTTTGTCCTGTCAGTAAGGGGCCTTTAATCTGTTTTAGCATGAAAAATTCATTAAGAAGGTACTATTATTTCATCAGCGAAATCCTCAAATTTTAAATTAAATCCATAGGTTTGGTTTAGCAACCGCCGTGCGAGATGGAGGAAGCAAGCTGGGGCCAATCAACTGATGGCTTTCAACCACCTCATTCCGGGGGGATTCCCTCCCACCGCCATGCCGACCTTGCCAACATACCAGCTGTCGGAGACGTCTTACCAGCCCACAGCTATTCCACAAGGTACGGAGGGAGTCGAGGGGAGAAGATAGAACTCCCTACTGCTTTCTCTGCTGCTGGGAGATCTTCCTCCACGCAGACATTGTTGTTGTTGGGGTGTTAATGACCTGATGTCAGGTTGTCCTGAAGGTTTGCCTGTCCCATTTCAGAAAGCTAGTTTGTTCGGTAACACGGTAGGATCTCTCTAGAAGAGCTATGTTACAGTACTGTTTCAGTATTTTATTTTATTTTAATTCATTTCATTTTTAAAAGATTTTATTTATTTACTTAAGAGAGAGCGAGAATGAGTGGGGGAGGGGCAGAGGGAGAGGGAGAGGCAGGCTCCCCACTAAGCCCGGAGCCCAACATGGGGCTCCATCCCAGGACCCCAGGATCACGACCTGAGCCGAAGGCAGACGCTTAAACCCATTGAGCCAACCAGGCACCCCTGTTTCAGTATATTAAAACAAAACAAAACAATGAAACCAAACCCAACAATTTTCCTAAATAAATATGTCATTTGCTTTTTCTTGGTTAAAATTTTACTTCTACCTTTACACCTCCATCAGCAGTTAACTGAAGTTCTGTGAGAGTTACTAACCACAGTAGTCATAGAGCAAAGGTAAGCTTTGATCAAGTCACTGTTGGATGGCACAGAGAGGTGGATGGGATCAGTGAGAAGACTGTATTATTTGGGATTATGAAAGATAGCATTCCAGGCATTTCACACAAATATTTAGGTGCTTTGAAAAAGTGTTTGCTATGAAACGTGAGACTTGCAATTTTGACGCTGGTCCGTTCTTATGCTGATTTGTAACATTCACTACCAAAAATAAGTTCATTCTCATTGTTCATGCGATTTCTGCATTCATGTTCTGGGTGAGTCTGCCCTGAAAGTATATAAAGAAGTTACGTCCTTGTGCTTAGGTGCAGAGACAGGGCTCGATTTGCTACGAGTGGTTCTCAATACATGGTAAGAAAGGCAGTTTCAAGTTCATGTTTGATCTGAGCAACGGATACTTCTGGTGGCTCAGGGCTGCGAACTTTGGCCCCACACTTTTCCCGCCGGCCGGCAAGGAGTGTTAGAGCTGACAGTCTTCTTCGTTGCAGCCGTGTCGGATCCCAGCAGCACCGTTCACAGACCTCAGCCGCTTCCTCCGAGCACCGTACACCAAAGCACTATCCCTTCGAACCCGGACAGCAGCTCTGCCTACTGCCTCCCCAGCACCCGGCATGGATTTTCCAGCTATACAGACAGCTTTGTGCCTCCGTCTGGGCCCTCCAACCCCATGAACCCCGCCATTGGCAATGGCCTTTCACCTCAGGTCAGTCCTGTGTTTCCAGACAGACGATTTGCTGTATCCCAGAACCAAACAGTCAGTTCCCCTAGGCGGTCATATAATGAATTGCCAAATTTAAACCATAATGTATTCTTTATACAAGCCACATGATTTCAGTTTTCTGATTTCCTTTCTCTCCACCCTTCCTACGGGCTGTATCAAAAGTTGTATCTTGGGCTTACAATCCAAGTGATTTTTAATGTAATCAGGGAGAGTCTGTGTTTATACCTCGTTGTCAAGGCATTGGTCAGGTCTACCCCCTAGTTCTGAGCTTTGGTCAGAAGCTCACGCACATTTTTTGTTTGTTTGTTTGTTTTTAAAAAGAGGTACTTGATCAGCTGATCTGGTTGTGAACAAAAGCACCTAATAGGAAAACACCAAAGTTTTATTAAAACAATTGGAGAGGAAACAAGCAAGTTGTGTGGAGAGAGACCAGCTGATGATTCCAGAACTCTGGGATAAATGAGTTATAAATGCACAAATTAGGAGAATTACTGCTACTTTGGGAATATATAGATATTTGAATGTTGTAATTGTTTTTCTAATTTGCATTGAACTATGAGCTTTTCTTGAGAGATCGTATTAATAAATTGCCTTGATAATTGCATGTCAGAGGGTTGGATAAATTTCCTCCATGTGGCATCTGTCTGAGGTTGACATTATTAGCAGTTGTTTAAATACAGATCGCTTGATTTTATTAGAGAGCTCTTGGCCCAGGTGGCGAGGATAGTTGCCCACTAAATTTGGAGAAATGTCACAAAGGGTTTGCAATCTATAATTGCGATCGAGAATCTCTTCAGGGCCGAGAGTGAGAGTTTTAACAGCTTTATCTTTTCTTAACCCCCTTTTTCCTCTTGGTGGTTAGAAAAACAGAGAGAAGCTCAGAATGACAGAAATGAAAAGTGAAAAGACAATTATACTCAATTACACACTAATCACCGACTATCACCGCCGCCTAAGCACCAAGAGGGCATTCTAATAGGCAGAAAATGAGATTTTAATGGCACAAAGGGTGGCCAAAATAACGGCTCCTATATCTTTGCCTTCTTCGTTTTCTTCAACTTGTGGTTTGCGTCTTGGGAGTGCAGTTCCTGGGCTCTGCACAACGGTGATAACTCTGAGCAGCTGAAAAGTTCAAAGCCGTCGGAGTTGAAAAGAATGAATAGCAAAGGCAATGAAATAAACATTTCTGCCTAAAGGCAAAAGTTCATAAATCCTTTTTTGTAACAGTCAATGTAATTAAGTTTCATAGATTCCTATAGCACATCCTGGGATAAAAAATAAGAGGTGGCTTTAAACCTTGGCCGAAAAATAACAACGTGAAAACAATGCATGTGCCTTCCTACAGGACTTTAATACATTTAATTTCCAAGTGCTGGCATTTATGAATGGGATTTTGCATGAGTATCATGGACTTATATTAGTAGATTCCTCTTTAAAATGTCAGATTTATAGCATAGAAGTCTCTTCCACAGTTTAGAAGGAACATCAGAAGTAGTTATCTCTGTGGTTCTTAACATCAGTCGTTTGGGGCCACTGCAGAACTTTTTTGAACATGAATGGGTTGAAAGTTTTCATAAAAAGTAAACTAACCCTAACTGCTTCTGCAAGGTGAGACCCAGGACGCCCTTGCTATTTCTTTCATGTTAATTGGAAAAGAAATAATGACACAGATTTGTATCCTTGAAGTGAAAGTCCTAGTTTCTTATAAGTGTATGAGCTTGTCTGTTATAGTAAGTGTATTCTATTGTATTCTATTCTAGTCTATTAGTATTATGTAACTGGAGTTATTGGCACTTAGTCTTGGAACTGTTCTTTGATTTTATGATTCCAGAGTTGGCAGTAGGGTGGGAATCATTCCAATATCAAGCAATGGAAAATTCCACAGGCAACTCTTCCTGTATTTCTTTATTATTTCCTTACATATTATGTTAATTCCCTACTTATTACTCCATACATGTCCTGGATATTTTGTATTTCTACCATATATTTCCTCCTGAAACCACCAGTAGGAGCCCATGTTGTCTTAGTACTTGTAGCATCCGTACTGAGTTAGAAAAGGGACAGATAGTATAATGAAGTTCCTCCTTATTTCCTCAGACAGAGTCGGGGAATGAAAGATGATGAGCGGAACAGAATCACGCCAAACATATTTAAAAAACAACAGAGTCGGAGAATTGGAAACTAGAACTTGGGTTTCTAGAGCCTTGGGGTTTATCTGAGGATTCTGAGGATTGCCTCTGTTTAGGCAAGGGGGGACCAATCTTACTTTTGGTTGTCTGGCTTTATTAGGAATATCCTGAAGATAATTCAAAGATAAGAGCCCACTTCGAACAGCCTGGTTTACCTGTTAATGAAAGAAGAGAGAAAAGAAAGGTCCTTCAGTCTTACTGCTGATTATATAGAAGGGCTTACTAATAGATTGGATCATATAATATTCAAAATGGAACTAATCTTACCATTTTTCCTCTTCCTTTCCTCCTTCACTTCCTCTGCTTCTCTCTGGACATCTAATCTGCAGAAGAATCAACGGAGGCTCAGAGAGCTTGAGGCCTGCTGAAGACCACCAGGGGGTAGAGAGAGAATTGGGGCTGGAACCTGGGACCCTTGCCTCATAGTCTAGGATCGCCCCCATGAGAGCATGTGGTTGGGCAGAGAGGGAACAGGTTTCATGAAAAATAGAGGCAGGGGGCTTTCATCACATCTTAAAACCAGTTACTAGAGATGAGTTTTCAAAAGTTTTCAGTTCATGTTAAGTGACACTCTTTTTGCTAATATGGCCTTCACATGCTTTTTGCTTTATACACTTTTCCTATCAATCTTTAACGTCCCTGATAATAAAGGTACTGCATGGTTATTGTAGAAAATGGAAAAAAAAATTTTTAAGTGTCTTCAGAGTAGAAAAAAGAAATTCCCCTGGGCAACCCCTGTTAATATTTTTACATACTGCCTTCCAACTCTTTTGGGTCTTACACCTTTTAAAAAAAATGTAATTGAGATAATGGTGTGTATAGCTTTCCATGTTGCTGTCTTTCCATTTCAGCCTTGGCCTTTCCCCACCAACTGACTTACATGCAATTGGATCTAAAGGTTTTTGAATTGTTCGGTCAATTCACTGTAGGTCTTTTCAGTGGAGGATGTTTGACCTGTTCAGAATAATGTGTGCATTGCATTTGGCTTTCTTCCTAGTGGTGCTGGCCATTCAGACTTGGATCTCACGAGAATTGTTTTTCTGTGTGCGCGTGTCTTCTAGTTGGTGATCTTCTGGAGTCTCCAACATATCTGTTCCCTCAAGCCAAGGTTCCTCTAAAGCTTGGAATCAGAGCCATCAGCCCAAGGGTATTTCTTAAAAGCTCTCCATGCTTTTCTCAGGGAGGGTCTCAGCTTCATGAGGGGCAGGTGTGACACAGTGTCGCAGGAGGTCACACCTGCCCAGCTGGTCAGATTTGAGCAGCAATAGACTGACACGTATTTTGACAAAAGATCAGAATATTGACAAAACCTTTTAGAAACTTGGGGCATATCCTTCCTCAAGTTTATCTTGTTCTGAGGGAATCAATAGCTATATCTGAGGAGTATGGACATTTTTCTCAGTCCAAACTGAGATCCCTGCAGCACAATGATCTAAATGGCGGGGTGAGCTGCCGGCTGACTTAAAAGCCAAGAATCTCTCTCTCTTCCAGTTGTTACTAATTCTCATATAAGCACAAATGATACATCTCACTTCTTGAAGAAGTGTAATGACCCGGCGAGTCTTCCATAACCTCCGGCACTGATATTTGACCTGATTTTCCTTCAGGCGTCATCCAAAGGCTTCACCAAATGGAGGGGTTGGCTTCACATTCTCCCAGAGACTGGATCTGTCAGGGAATCTGAGACAGGAGTCCCAGGGATGGGTGATGGAGGGGATAGGCTATGACCTCAGCCTTTTCTGCTGTGTCTGAATTATGTTTCGTCTGAACCACATACCCCTTGTAGGAGATGGGGCTTCTCATACTGAATGACACACCGCTTCTGAAAAGACCGTTCAAGTCACTCTAGTGAGGGATTTCTCCTGCAATAGCTGCCTTCCTTGGAAAGGTTGTGTTCTCTTGCTGTGGAGACCATACAGAAAGAACACAGAGAAATAGAGACCATGTATTTCTCCTCCAGACCCAGATGGCACTTTCCCAGCACCTTGCTGCACATGGAGGAGAGAAGGAATGCTGACTTGGAATACAGAGCACCAGGGAAATCCTACCATATGCTTAAGACATGAGGCTAATTAACATTTGGCCCATGTTCTTCCAATTAACTTTCCTTTGCAGGAAACACTACCCTTACTGCTCCCCCACGTCCAGAACACACAGAACCAAACCCCAAAAACAAGGCCAATTGATCTAACAAACTTTTATCATTTCATGCCCCAGCCCCATCCCATGGCTATAATCGCCACAGTTTTTGGTGACAGCTTCTAATGATTTCTTGAGTGAAATACAGTATCACTGGGGTTGCATGGTTTCTAGAAAGCTTTTTTTTTTTACACTGTTATGTTGTATACAAAAATGGGCCAACTTGGCTGCATTTAGGGTTCATCAACCATTGCAAATGATTCTTCAAATGTTTTGGGTTTGGTAAAACCTAAAACACATTTTGCCAAGCACTTTTCCTCCTTAATTTTTCAAACTGTGTATTTTAGGGAAAATTTGATCCATATGGTTTTGATTCATTTACTCTTATATCATTGACATTTTTTTTTCCTGTGGAGCCATTTGATATCCAAGAAGCTTTCTGAGCCTTTTCTATGTTCATTTTAAGCATTTTCCTCCTTAAAAAGAGGAAGTCCTCTTTGCAACCTCAGAGGCCGTAAATTTTGAGTACTCTCTCAATTCAGCAATACTTAAAAATACATTTGGTATAAGTCTGGGTTATCATGAGCACATTTTATGTTTAGAGCAGATGGGCAGATTTTCGTTTCTGGTTATGAGTGAAACCAACGACAAAATAAGAAAATGGGCTTAAATCACACAAAAAAGTTTTGTTTTGAGGAACGTTTAACTGTTATTAATAAATCCCTATGGTAAGAGCTATGCTCCGAGGCCTCATTTCAAATTTTCGTCCAGGTCTTGGTTAAGCTGTAATTGAATAACCAGTACACCTGTCCTATTTCATGGATAATCTACTCAGGAAAGAAAAAATTCTCATAAAGCCTTGTGTACCAGGCTTAAAAACTCTTGAATATTTGCTTGCCGCTCAACACCCCAGGAACAAAGCGTAGGTCTGCACATCTCATCAAGCCTGTGGACCATGCATCTGTTCTGTCTGGTTGTGAGATCATGGCTCCGTGGGGATGGGATGGACCCAAGAAAGAGGAGAGAGACAGTCATACTAACGAGACGGTGGTTAATGGCGGAAGACAGCCGGGATCAACTTTTATTCTTATCCCCATTTTACAAAAGAAAACCTTTAACTCAACCACCCATCCAGTTGCTTTTAAAGAATAATATTAAAATTGAGATTATTAGTGTGTAATGTATGTAAATTGCATATTTGGTGGCAGCCACGCTTATTAGGGTGCGTCTTCATTTCATGCATATATGTATTAGACCGTCGTGGTTCCATTTCAAATCAGATTTCAATTGCTTAGCACAGTTTCTTTTGACAAACATTTGTTAATCCCGACACTTATTAGGGAGAAGCATTTAAGTGTTAATATGTGTACACAAAACTCAAGACTGCTTTTGATTTTGCTTGTCATTTTTTGCGCCACAGTGTTCACAATGATCTCAGATTCCTTAGCTGCAAGGCAAGATGATGGTCCTTTGTCCGGCGAAGGAATAAGGGCTTACGGCCGATCAGCTTGTTAAGTGGAGGCGGTATCGTCATTAAGAATGGTTGTGATGGGTACTTTTTGGTCGTGTAGAAGGAGAAATCTTTTTCACTGTGGCATGGTAATTCCTTGACCTTTTCTTGTACTGTTGATCCATGGAAAAACGGTAAGTCTTAACCTGGTCAGGGGAGTGGGGGCGGCTCCTGTTTCAGGAGAGCTATTTTTCTGGCCATTTTTGGGCATGTGTGCAGAAGCTGCTCAATGCCCGGCCATTTGTTTTGTCCATTTCACACCCGGGTTGCAGACTAGGTGCCCTCGGCCCTCCTTCATCACATGGCGGAGAACCAGACAAGCAGGTGGCCTGCCACCACCAGCCCATTTCCCAACAAAGGCACTTCTTTCCCTTGACACTTTCCAGAAATTCACCTGTGGAGGAAAAAAAGGAATGATTTTGATTAAAGAGATTGGTTGGGTGTCAAACAAAGCTCGGACGGAGAGACAGTCCATGCAAAAGTGGCAGCCCCTCCAAAGCTCCAGTTTTCTGTTTCATTTCTGTAGCAGCCTGTGAGCTCAAAGCCAGGGCTGCAGCCTCACGTGTTTATGAAGGCTCCAGGATGTTTATGATCATAAATGAGCCCATTTCAGCTACACCAGAGTAATGATGGGCCATTTGCATGTTTCCATCCTGCCATGCTGTGTTTTCGAAATGTTCTGCTCCGCGATGAAAACATTGCTGCTAATCCATTTGTTGAATCAGTGCGGGCTATAATTGACCCGGTGTCTTTGGTTTTTCTCCGAAGGCTGTGGTTGCTCCCCTTAAAGAAGAGGCGAGTCCTGGTTTATGTCAGCTCTGGCCGCAGCCTCTCGAGTTAGTTACAGATTGGGAGAATTTTGCAAGAAACAACTACTTGGCCAAAATCTCCTTTTTTAAAGAAGGGAGGGAGCAGCATCAGTGACTGCATCTTACATCATCTCACTGAAATGAGCCACAAGCAAACCTTTCTTGCTGAATTACATTTTTTGTGTGTCTGCTGAATTGATTTAAAGAGAAACTCCATCAGCTACTTTCCCCCATACATTGGACAGATCAAACGCAACAACCGCGTGGTTTTGGGGCCCATTTGAATTCCTTTAGTTATTGGGGGAGAAAAAATTGAGTGTGATTGCTAGGTCTATAACTAAGCTACTAGAATAAAAAGTTTTTCTTTGTAGTCAGTAAAGCCCAGGAAAGCCGTGCTGGATTCTAGTGTGAGGCCAATGGTCTGAATCAACCCTTTATATGTGGTTGGAATGCAATGTAAAGCTTTTAATTTATTACTGCATTTGCAAAATGGCAATATCTACAGAAATCTGAATACTTGCATATTTATTCAATTAGGGGCTGAATGTGTGCTTTGTACTGCAGACACAGAAGACTGGATTTACTCATTAGTTGTGTACTATTTTTTGTTTTCTTTTTTCTAAAGAAATCTGTTTCTGAGAAACAGTCTGGGTCTCATCAGAGGTGTGTATTTTTCAATGTACAGTATAATATTTAAAAATTACTCTTGACATTTAGCTCGAGTGCCGTGAACTAGAGTTTCTGAGGTTAGTGATTGCATTGTTCCTGCCGATCAACGAGAAAGATGGGCAGTGGTGAGACAGTGCCTTTGACAGACTCACAGGGCAGGAATTCCACCTGGGAGGGAGTATTTCCTACCTAGGACAGGAGGGCAGCCCGTCCTCGGCCCTGAACTAATGAAGGAGGCAGGCGTTATTTAAAGAAATAACTTATCTTCTTATCTCACAAAAAACTGAGGTCTCATTTTGGGCAGCTTGCATTAAAGAAATCTAATTAAACTTTGGATTTCAAAACTGCCCACAGCGCTGAGCCTCTCTGTGTGTGTGACTCCGCAGGAAAATTTCCAGTTCAGTGGCAACTCTGCCATGACTCTTGCAGGCAGAATTTTGTCTTTTGGCCTCTCTTGATGTCCATTGGTGTATTTGTACATTGTGAAAACACGTACCACAGACCACACTGTAGTATAGGATAATGTATCCATTCCCCTCCTTACTATGAACTTCTAGAATGGTTCTAGGTCCTAGTCATCTTGGAACACCCAGGAACCAAGCAGTGCCTCATCATAAAGGCTTGTTCCCCATCGTGGGCTCCTTGAAAGGTGGTTTGGGGTAAATGGATTTTGAATCAACGATTTGATAAATGTTACAAATTACATCCCTTTATCTTCCAAAGTCCCAGAGCACATTAGCCCACTAAAGGCTCTGACAAGTCTTGCAGTGTAGAAACATGTTTGTTTCACTCCGAGTTTTCTGATTTAACTATGGGGACCTTTTGTTGAGTGTTAAACTACCAAGTTTTGAGGAACCTTTCCTAGGAAGTGCTGAATGAGAGAAAACACGGGTGGAGATCTGCTCATGATTTGTCCATGTCTAAAATGCTTCCCTTGATTTTTTTTTTCCTCACGAGTGAATCTTCTTTCTATGTAATGTCCAGTGTTATCTTTTCCTTCCATACATTGTACTCCCCTCTGTAGAAAAACTTAGCAGGGAAAAGAGTAATTTTAAAGAAGAAGCTGTGAACTGCTTAGAATGTTTAGACGGGCAGAGAAGGGCATAAAGAAAGGAAAGAATTCCCGTTTAGTGACTTGATGTCAGTGTGGATGTAAGTCATTGATCTAAAGAAGGAGCCTCCAGGTCAAAAGCACCAGATTTCAAACTTATCAGCCACTCGTTAGCTGTGTGTCTTCAGGCAAGTTGCTTAAACTATCTTCGCTTCTGGTTCATCTTCTCGTTAAAGGGGGAAGATAACAACAACCAAAAAATCGTCCAATAGAGCTTGGCTGAGAAACACAGTACTTTGGAAATTTGGAAATGCTTTTTGATGGAGCAATAATACGAATGCAATGGGGCTTTCAGTACTGTTTCCTCCAAAATAGCCCATGAACCTCTGATGAAAACCAAAAACAT
The DNA here is from genome assembly GCA_002007465.1 of Ailurus styani. Classification (NCBI taxonomy): domain Eukaryota; kingdom Metazoa; phylum Chordata; class Mammalia; order Carnivora; family Ailuridae; genus Ailurus; species Ailurus styani. The sequence goes on from LNAC01000079.1 coordinate 4,905,097, forward strand.
TACGTTTGTCCCTGTCAAAGAAGACAGATGTGGAAAGTGAGTGATATCAAAAGAAAAGCAGCAGATTCTTGGTGGAGTAGAGTGTGTTCAGTCGTTCCATTCAGACGTTTAAAGAATATTGGTATCCATTCAGAATGCAGGAATTGTAATGTGCTAAGATACAGTTGTCCCCGGAAATACAATATACACACCTTGGCTTTGTTTGAGAAATTCAGATTACAATAACATAAAAACTCACTAAAGCAAAACTAAGAGCCAACGGTTCTTTATTCCATGGGGCTAGGAGTTGGGAAAGGACAGGGTTGTCCTGATGGTTTCCTTTTCTTATTCTTATTTTGATTTACTGAAATACAATATTGATATGGACACATTTTTTTTTTAAATCTACAGCCAGTTTCTATGGTACTGGATACATCAAAGGTAAGTGAATCTGATAAATGCTATGTTTCTCTCTTCAGTGACGAATAGAGGTAGCTAAGACAACAGGTACCATGGAAAGGTCTTAGAAAGTAAGGGACGATCTAACCAAGCAACTGTGAGTTACCAATTGGGAAATATTCTTTCAATCACTAAATTACAAAGATGCTACTTTGTCAAGACCTGTAGGAGCAGGTGTAGTTTCTGTAGCTCAAAGTTTCAAAGCTCAAAGTGGTCTCACTATGGGCCCTAGATGTTTCCAGCATAAACATCAGTTTCCTGTGCAATAGGAGAAAGCAACACAGCATCTTTATTGGCTCAGTGTCCCTGGAGGTGGGTAAGGGAGGGAATCGAGGTACATAGGATTTTAGCTTATTGGGGTAGTAGCTTCTGGTTCTTGGAAGACTATATTCTCAAGACATCCCATACCTGTAGAGTTACTGCAAATTTCCATGCATCTTGGATGGATACTTATTCTGCCTTACTACAAAGCCTGTGAAACGGGTCAGAACACATTTCCTAGAGGATATATTTATTCTTAGACTTTTGCAAGACTGTTTTCTTTCCCATGGTTAATAGAAATAGCCTTCTTGACATCTACTCATTAAATTAGTATCACTTGGTCTTATCAGTTGACTCTTTCCTCTACCCTGAGAACATACCTTCTTTCCCACGAGGAGAAGGACAGGGAAGCTTCTCTTCTGTAATCTTAAGCATTTAGTAGATGGAGTTTTATGACGTTGACTTTGGGCAACCGTATAAATATTCGCCTATATCACACCTGACCTGGAAGAAAGAAGAGATTTCCTTCTTGAGATGGGCCATTGTTGTGCTCCCTTAGTAGGCTGGAGTGTCTGTCCTCTGTGTCGGTAGCGTGTTGGTGGAAGGGAAAATCTCAGGGCAAAGAGAATATGGTGTTGCCCCACATCCTTTGTTTCAGAGGGGCAGAGTTTAGGTCCTTCTTTCCAAAAGCCAACGTGGACTTTTAGTTTATTATAAGTCTTTTTGTGTGTGCGTGAATCTTAGAGTTGGGCAGTTAAGGGGCCATAAGATACGCATTTATGAGTGGTCACGACGGTGACTCAGCCCCTCAGTTCCTTGAACGCAGGTTTACTTTATGAGCAATCAGAGATGAAGTTTTAATTCATCTCCCTGAAGTACTGTGGGATGCCCAAGTGTAAAGTTTTCCCCTTTCTAGATTTGGAATCCCAGGTCCCAGAGGGTCAATTAATATTTAGCAAACATGTCCTGAAGTCGTCATGAAATTAAAGCAAGATATATGTTTGATTTTTCACAGTCATGTGTTCAGGCAGGTTTTTGAAGTGGTGATGGGTTTGAGTGCTTACCTTTTGGAGGCTGCCGTGGTGGTGGGAAGAGTTAACAGCAGGTAATGCCATTCCTCCCAGAGAGAGTTTGAGACTCTCTGCGTTAAGTGATGAATGAGGGTATCTGACCCACATCTGTTTTACATTAGAATGGAACATTGCCCTGACATCGTTAGGAGCATTTGTCAAGATTCCCTGGACAGAGCTTCTGTAAATTACATGCTGCAAATGTGTCAGGGTCAGATAAGAGGATATCATTAACTCCCTCAAGTTTACTCAGGGCTCTGTCGGTCCATCTTAATATGCTAACAGCCAACAATTTTCCTTGAGCCGTTTTGTTATATTTTTCATTCATACAAGAAGAAAAGTCTATGCTCTACCCCCCAACCCCAATATTGCACATGTTCTTTTCTCATAAATCATATTAATTGTAGACATGTTCACAAAGCATATTAAATGCAGGCATGCGTAAATGAATTAAAACATATGAGAATTTTATTGTGACCCATGGTGGGTCTAATATAGTCAAATACCACTGTATTAACTGGCATCCTTTTTCATTTGGGTGGAATAAGCTTTTTCTTAATGGACTATATTTTATTGATAATAGATGGACATGATCATCATTGGCTAGAAGTAAACAAGGTTGTGTGTGTGTGTGTGTGTGCACCCGTGCGTGTGGGTGTACATGCCATTATTGCAGGCCATTTCCATGCTGAGTCTTTGCCTGGATTTATGTTTCAGTCAGCAGTGCCTAAAGAATATTGCTATCAATTTAACAGCTTAGCACTATGGAGAAATAGGTACTCTAAAGAACTGAGGAAATAAAAGTTGCTCTGTGATTGGTCATAGGGCCAGAGATTAAATCACATCTGTCACTCAGAGTTGATCTGAAACAGTACTGACTATGCTCTTCACAAAAAAGACTTAGAAGTACATGTAGCATATGAACCACACTTGTCTGGCGCTCATACTCTTGAATCATGCATTAAACATAGCTACTTGCAAAATGTAAGCGAAGGAGTAAAATAAAAGAATAAGGATGTGTTTGGCTGGACATTTGACAAACACTGGTTTTCTATCTGGTTAGGTAAAGAAAGGTCAGGCATGCCCTTCCCATAACTGTGGGTGTGGGTGAGAAGGTCACCATACTTACCTTAAAGAAACTTCTGCCCTCAGGCAACTTCCCTCTTACAGCTTTTAAACAGACAGGGCCAAAAATCTAATTATGTAGATTCTAATCAACTGCAGGATCATTCCTAAGGCATTTGAATCTGAAGGCGACGTTCTGGTTCTCAGTTGTTCAAATTTAGGCTTTTCCAGGCTCCAAGATACAGTCACTGAAATTTAACCATCAGACAGATGACTCCTGCAGCGTCTGTGTTAGCAAACAACAACAACGACAACAAAAACAACACGTTTAGACATTTGAGTATTTTTGTTTGGTTTTGAAAATACATTATATCTAAATCAAGAAAACATCCAGTCAATATGTACAGTTTTGGAGGGGAAGGTAGAAACTAAAAACAACGATAAAAAGAAAACAAACCCTTCATATCATACATAGCTTTATTTCACAGCTCTGTTTCCTAAAACTACAGAAATGTGTATCACTGAATGTTAAATCACAAGAACATCTGATTACTTAAGAACAAAAAAGAGGGCGCCTGGGTGGCTCCGTGGGTTAAAGCCTCTGCCTTCGGCTCAGGTCATGATCTCAGCGGCCTGGGATCGAGGCCCGCATCGGGCTCTCTGCTCAGCAGGGAGCCTGCTTCCTCCTCTCCCTCTCTCTCTGCCTGCCTCTCTGCCTACTTGTGATCTCTCTCTGTGTGTCAAATAAAATAAATAAAAATCTTTAAAAAAAAAAAAAAAAGAACAAAAAAGAAAGTAAAGACATGAACCAGGATTCCTGCTAAGGAAAAAAGATGCGCCGAGATGCACACCCTAATTTTCTAAATCATTTGAGATTTCTGGTGAGCCGATAGCAAAAGCATAACACTAGGCTAAGAAAATTATTTCCCAGACTCATTGTTTTAAACGTAAATCTTCATTTGACCCGTAGCTTTTATCTTTTATATATAATCTTCCAATAGGAAAATTCATTCAAGAGAAATATGGCATGAAGCCATTATAACGAGTTAGTTTCCTGAACCATATAATCTTCCAATCAAGATATAAACAACCTATTTGGAATTCTGAAACTTGAGAATGACCTTTAAGAGATCTTTCGAGAATGTCTCTAATAATTCGAATGATGGAGGGATCAGCTCAAGTGTTGGCACATGATTCCAAGGCTTTGGATTTTTCAAAAAGGTTATCCATAAAGCAATTTAGAAACGGCGTCCGGGAAGTGTTTTTGGAGGTAACGATTTAGAAATATACTTACTAGTTGTTTTTTCAGACACCTCACCTAGGAGTTGTACTCAGTGTGAAATCTTCCTCCTATCCCCCTTCCCAGTGGGACAGAAGAGAGGTCTTGATTACAGGAAAATTCTTCTTGGTCATTGCATCTCCTGGACTTATCTGGCATGTAGTAAGAGTGTGGTCGGTGTTCCATAGACAGAAATGATTATCTCTGAATTTATTTTTCTTTGAAATTGTTTGTGAGAGCCAGGCAGTTATGCTTACCTCAACCTCAACCTCAACCTCAAAAAAAAAAAAAAAAAAAAAA
>LNAC01000079.1:4909597-4986905 GCA_002007465.1 Ailurus styani
GAGGAGGAAATCTCCATTTTGCAACAAATGAAATTTTTATTTTTGCTTTGAATGACAAATTTTTGTAGGAAAAGCCTGTATAAAAGAAATTGCGACAATATTCTTAGAAAGAAAATATGACTGGAAGACATTCCATAACCATATTGGGGGAGTTCTAAGAAGTTCATTTACCAACTCTTTGTGCAGCAAAAAGACATTTCCATAGCTTCCCTTGAACCACATGAAATACAAAATAGCTTTTAAATGAAATGTACATAAAAGTGTAATGGGACACTTCCATAGAGACTTGAGGTTTTAAATTATGTTAGGGGAAATTAATGCATTTTTTATTGATATATTCGCTATTTTATTTTCTAACACAGATTTCCTTTTCATTTTTTAAATTAGAAGTTATTAAAAAAGATGTATATTTCTCAAGTTTTCTCCATGTGAAACATTGGAATAAATCACATTAGTTTCTAATTATTTGTTAATTTCCATTTTGGGCAACCTGTAGGAAAATATTAGTGCCTCTTGCCCATCTTTATGTAATTCTCGAGAGAGAAATCATGAAGACAGTATGAGACCATCACAATGGAAATAAGAACTTGAGGGAGAATGTCTGTCTCTTGGGCTCTACCGGGGAAGTCAAGGGGAGCAAAGATGGCTGATACCTGGTTCTTATCAGTTTTCATGTGAGCCATTGCAGGTACTGGGCTGCTGAGCTAAGGGCTCTTGCTCAAGTGGAAGCTGTCACTGGCTCTTTGTGTGGGACAGAGGGGATACTGAAAGGAAGACCCAAAATGAATTCCTCCTGTCCCATTTGCTCAGCAGCCATCTCCCCTCATTGGGTTATGCTCCGCGATGTCTTCAGGACAATGTGTCCTGGAATTTTAAGGGACTTTCTTTTTGCCCTGGAATATGACTCCGGCAGATCCTACTGGGTCTTCTCCATCCTCCAGGAGATATATTTCTCGGTCTTAGATTTAAATCTTGTCCTCAAGTGTTTTTTTTTTTTTTAAAGATTTTATTTATTTATTTGACACAGAGAGAGATCAGATCACAAGTAGGCAGAGAGGCAGGCAGAGAGAGAGGAGGAAGTAGGCTCCCTGCTGAGCAGAGAGCCCGATGCAGGCCTTGATCCCAGGACCCTGAGATCATGACCTGAGCCGAAAGCAGAGGCTTTAACCCACTGAGCCACTCAGGCGCCCCCTCAAGTGTTTTCTAATTCAGCAACTGCCCAAGTTGTGCCACGAATCATCAGCTGAATTTGGCTTGCAGGAAGGAGCTCATTTCTTCTCTTTTAGGACCTTCATGGTTTTCTCCCATGGTCAAAATTATTACTGCTTTCAAAGTTAATGCAAACAAGAAATCTATGGCAGAGGATTAAAAAATATGTTTATCACAAAAATGTACATGTAGCTCATGGGAGGGTGTGTTGAATAACAGTTTGTTCTTGCTCTTTAACTACACTGTGTATCGAGTATTCCATTTCTCCCTTAAAGTGACCTAACATTAACTAAGTTTCAAGTAAGTATTTTCATGAAGGGTGCTATTAATTTAAATATGATTCCATTTTATCCAGTCCCATTGGCCATTTTTTCTTCTCCGGGTTAATATAATTACCAAATTGCTTTTGCTAAGTGTTTGTTTTTGCTTAGCACAGTTTATTTACAATAAAATATTTGTGCCCCATGTCATTATCCCCCTTTTATTGACACGGTCACATTTGTCATATTTTTATTTTGCCTATCCCTTCTTGTTCATCAGGCTAGTACACGAAGAGATACCCCTGATTTGAAAGGGGTAGGTTTGGCACTGAACAACCTGTACTTTAGATCCTTTTCTTCTAGTAGACATGCCTGCATAATTTGGCGGAAATAAAATACCTAATAAACTAGTACATCAATAGCATTTTTAAAAAATTTTCCAGATATATGTACTGTAAATCATCTATACAAACTCAAAGGCAAGGAAAGAAAAAAAAATCCATGTAGGTGGAAGAACATTCAGGAAATAACTTAAGTGCATTCTAGGTTATGTTCAAGGTTTTTAAATGAGAAAATGAAGTAATGAACTTACTATAAACAGGGTGGGGAGGTCTCTGAGAGCCCCACGTTCTGGTGACTCCCCCCTTCCTGGAACCCCAAGAATCTACAGGCTCTTCGTTTTGTGACTCTCACTTTCCCCGAATCCCCAGTAAAATAAAACGACGCCGTGTCACGTATGACTAATTTTTAGAATATAAGTAGTTTTTAAGGCTTTTTCAAAAGCTGTTTCACCACATAACTCAAGAAAATTTAGATCCCCTGGAACATCTTTAAAAATTTGGGTATCGCCGCCTTGCTTTCCACACACAGGCCTCCCGCTTCCCACATACTCACACATACAAATCAAACGAAAAGGCAGGCGAGGAAACCCAGAATAGCTCTTCAGGGGGAAGGTGGAGGAAACTGGCGTTTGTTAAAATAGAGGAAGAAAGGGTCACCCATAGAAAGTGGGTAAGCAAACCTGCCCCCACTTTTGTCTGTTGGGGCTAATTGAACATACATCAGTTTAAAGCTGCATTTCAAGAAGATTTCGTTTAGATGGGAGGATGATGCCGACCGTTCCTGAAGAGGACTGTGGCATCGTTGGTTTTGGAATCTAATTTAAGATGTCTTTTCTGGGATGCAAGATGAGTCCCTCTCTCCGGGGCTTGTTGGAAGCCCTCCATCCTGGATTCTGTGGCCTGAATTACCTCGGTGGACAGCCCCAGGTGCCAGAGTCATGGCTTGGGGCTCACTGCTACCCTCTCCTCTGTAACATTAACTCCTATATGCTTTAAACTCCTTCAAACACACCGGGGAGATGGTGGCCGTGTGGGCAGTTGTGGGCTCCCGCACAGAAGGACTTGATAAACAGGCTCTTCACGCAGCACCTGATTTCTTCTGCAATTGTTTCTTGACCCCTGCCACTGGATGGTTCCAAGTTAAGAGTCACTCCCATTCTCCCGCTGCAGTTTTCCAGCTGCCAAATTAATTAGCCACTTAACTTCCATCACCAGGAACTGTAAGGGTCGGTGAGCGAAACACTTCCCCTGCGGGATCTGAAAGTTGTTCTGTTAGTCACAAGGTGGTTGTTTTGTTTTGTTTTGTTTTGTTTTGTTTTTGTTTTCTTTCTGTTTTTTATTTTATTTTATTTTATTTGTTTGTTTTTTTTTTTTTAAAGTTCTCTTGCTCTCCAGGGTTCTTTACAAAACTGAGTTTTTAGAACATGCTTGCATTTCGGGCTTTTCTTTCCTCTTAACACCTTATATGTGAAATGTTTGGATAAGAAATAAAAATGGGACTTTTCCAGTTATCCTGGAGGCAGTTACTTGGAGAGATGTTTACCACTGTTTCCTCCCTTCCTTTCCCTTCCCTTCCCTTCCCTTCCCTTCCCTCCACCTTTCCTTCTTCTTTTCCTCCCTCCTCCTTCCCTTCTTTCCCTTCCTCCCCTCTTTTCCCTTCCCTTCCCTCCCTCCCTCTCTCCCGCCATCCCTCCTTCCTTCAGTACCTAATATGTGTCAAGTACCACGTTAAGTGCTAGGAATAGAAAGATGAGTAGGTTATTGCCCTCAAAACCCTCGTAATTCAAAGTAGGTGACCGAAGTCATGATTGCACAGTGGGAGGGATGAGTGAAGCACTCAGGAGCATCCGGGAGGGAGTAATTATCTCTGATTACTTAAGGATGGTCAGGATAGGGAGAGGAAGTTTCTTGAGAGGGAACATTGCAGGAATAGATGTAGGCATCTTAAAATACATGAAAAGAATTTCATTTGAATCTTGGAACACTGGAAAAATAAATACTTTTTTTGGGAAAAAGTAAATTTTTTGAAAAAATAAAATAAAATAAAGAATTTCATTTGAATCCATTGATTTTTTTTTAAAAATGTAAGCTCATGTCCGTTTAAAATCACACGTGGAACTTTCAGATGTAATATATGATTTGCCAGTGTTCTATAGGAACAGATATAATTTCTCCCTCCGTCCTTCTGTCCCTCCTTCCTTTCCCCTCCTTTGAAATTCTAGTCTGATTTTATCACTAGAGGCATGGTGAGGCTCTCTTTCCACCTCTTTTTCTTTTCCCTCCGTGCCTTTCTTTTTTCTGAAACTGCAGTCAGATGTTATCACCGGGCCTGGTGTGGTGTCCATGGCCCCTTGCATTGTGGTCAGCGTCTTCTGGACAACGCTGTCCCAGCAGATTTCCAAAGAAATAAAAATGGGACTTTTCCAGTTATCCTTTCAGCTCGCCGCTATGATCTGGTCCTCTCTGCTTTCTTACTTCCCCCCCATCTGCCTGTTTATTTTAGGTAATGGGACTCCTGACCAACCACGGTGGCGTACCCCATCAGCCCCAGACCGATTATGCTCTCTCCCCTCTCACCGGGGGCCTGGAACCTACCACCACGGTGTCGGCCAGCTGCAGTCAGAGGCTAGACCATATGAAGAGCTTGGACAGTCTGCCAACATCTCAGTCCTACTGTCCACCCACCTACAGCACCACGGGCTACAGTATGGACCCTGTCACAGGCTACCAGTATGGGCAGTATGGACAAAGTAAGCCTTGGTCTCCCTGGAGCTAATTACTCCTGACAGGATGAAAAATCTCAACCCTTAAGAAAGGGGCGGCGGAGGTGGCGACGTGATGAGGCCCGACATCCCAGTATCAGTTTCGTGGCAAAGCCCGCCGACTGTTCCAGCAAGGGCTCCCTTGTATCGTTATTTTCTTAAGTGATGTCAACAACATCTTGCGGTTATTAATTGCTGCGATGTGAAGCCCGATTGCCACTGGGTAAAACATAAGGGTTGGCCAAAATGAAATAACCCCTGGCATTAGAAACACATGTTCTTAATGAGGTCAGCTCAAGGATCATATGGGGTATAATCCCAAGGACACAGACTTGTGTCAAACTTGTCTCCGGAATAAAAATATTAGTCTCGATCCTTTGATACCACGGTATTAAATATGACATTGTCAGCCTGTAGATGATTTTGCCCCTTGCTGTGAATTGTCCTAGCATGACCTAAAAAGCTACGTGTGTTTCCTTACAGGTGCCTTTCATTATCTCAAGCCAGATATCGCATAAGTGAACTGTCCACTTGGAGCTAAAACTGGCCCTGTTTCCGGTCTCCACAGCCTACACATGAAGAATCTTCTCAGAAAAAAAAAATCACCTTTTTGGGGGGCAGTCTCGCCAGGAGATGAAGAAGAGTGATTTTTTTTTCTCCAGTAGTTGGTTTCAAATTTTTTTGAACATATTGGACAAAAGCAGTGGAAGAAAGGAAGGCCTGGAACAGTGAAAAGACAAATGCAACCTTTGAAGGCAATGATTTAACCTGGCTACACATCAAATACCCCAACTCTTTAGTGCTGATGATCAAGGAGCTAAAACATTCCGGTTGTGTGTGCGTGCGCGCGTGCGTGTGTGTCTCTGTGTGTGAGATTTATCTGGACTGGTTCAGGCAAGCAGAATGTTCTAAAATATAGTCAGAGGGTACCCTAAAGTGTAACATGTTTGATGTTCAATGCTGACACTTACACAATTTTAAAACTGCTCACGTAACGAAGCAGGAATGGAGGAATCCTTGAATTTTTTACACACTGGAAATTGATATAAAAATAAATGGCACCATTTATTAGGAAGTTAGACTAGATGTAAAGGACCTCCCAAATAAATTATTTGTGATCTTATCCTCATTTGTAACCCAGTTGTCAATTAGTGTCCCGGGGCGGGCAGCCTGGCGAACAAGATACGGGATAATGGGGAGGAAAAGCTTGTTTTCTTTCTCGGTGTGGGGAGAGGTATGTGACATTTTCCCAGCTCATTTTCATTTTGAAGCCAACCTGGCCGGGGTGGGGGGTGGGAGGAAGTGCGGTGGAGAGGAAGTGACCAGCGTTCCCACAGCTGCTTATCAGTGTGCAATACTGTGTACCTCACGGACGCTTTGGCAATGGCCAGGGCCGTAGAAACAGAACCAGAACTATATTTTTGCAGGTGTTTTATGTTCGCAGCCCATGATTCATTGCAGTAGAATGCATGACGTTTGCCACTTAATGGACAACCAACACCCAGCTCGCTCCCTTTGACTAGAGACCGTGTTCGAGAATCACGCTTTGACAGTGACGACGTTTACATTCTTCCCTTTTCTATGAAAGGCATGGCAAGAGCAGAAATGTCCACGTGGCTCTCATGTACTTTTAAATTATACAAGGATATCCAATGTGGAAAGATTATAGGAACTGAGGTTTACATACGTTTGTGTGGTGACATTTTAGAATGTCAATAAATTTGTTCTTTTGAGCTGTTAAGAGGAACGAGAAGGTGAATGCAGTGTTATTTATTTCTTTCTTTCTCTTCTTGGGACCATGAATGAGGTAGGCACAAGTACCTTCCCTTTAGAGTTAAGAACGATGACGTAGTGGGGTAGTGAGACTAGACGTAGTTCCAGTTTAGTTCATGCGTTGGTCGTAGAGGGTGATGGGTCAGGAGAAGTGCTTTCTTTGTGTTGCAGTCTCACCCAACAACAATGTGTTGTAAAAATGTCTTTCCTGTAAAAAGTGCAGTAAATATTTACTATTTATAATGAATAAACAGTTATGAAAACTTGCCCAACACTGCTTTTTTGGGGAACCGGTGAATGTAGCGTTAATGAAAACTTGCATATGGAAAACCAACAAACACACGCTTCACTGCCAACGGGGCCTTTTGAATTAGATGCTAACCTCCACAGATAGGGTCGTATACCCCACAATTGTGTTCTCTGGAAGAAGCTTGGTTGAACACACTTTTTAAATGATGGAAGCTTTTATTTTGTAGATGCGGTATTAACAAGACTCCAAAGTCCACCTTTCTCTCTCTGTGGTTCTCTGAGCTATCAAATCCCTTCACTGTTGTCTTGGAAGTATGTCTTCCCCCAGGGGACCTTCTCTGTCTTCATCTTCAATGGTCACCTTTACTGAAATTTTTATTGAAAGCTTTCATATTTTGTCATTTGCTTTATTTTAGAAGCTTTCTTCACTCTTCATGGAAAACATTACTGCCTATATCATTCATTCTTTCTTCCTCCTCCTTCCCCACTTCCTTCTCCACTTCCCTCCCTCCAATACTTTTTTAAGCACTTATTTATTGAGAGTCTAAGTGTACCAGGTATGGTACTTGGCACTGGTGTTATGACAATTCTTATAGCCTAGTGGGAACGCCAGGGGAGTAAATGCACAGTCGCAATAAAGCATGAGGACTGTTTTCACTGAGTAAACAATCACAGTGCCCTTTGAGGCTCTTACTTGCCTTAACCCATTTATTCCTCCCAACATCTTCTATGAGGGGGGGGGGTTCTCATTGGCATTCCTCTTTCACGGATGAGGAAACCAAGGCATAATGTGCTTACGTGAGATCAGCCAGTGATGAGCTGGGACTTCATTCCAGGCAGACTGATTCCAGAACCTGTGTGCTTCAGCTCACTCTTCTGTCCCCCCAAGTCCAGACTCGTGCAGGAGAACCTTAGAGTCAAAGATTCAGGAAGATGTGCAGGAGTGCTATCTAATTCAGTGAGCAGCTAGCCACATGTGGCTGTTTAAGTTTATAATAATTAGAAGTAAACAGAACTAAGAAGTCAGTCCTGCAGGTGCACTAGCTGCATCTCAAGGGGGCAATAGCCACACGGGGGCGGAAGCCGAGGCATCAGGCAGTGCAGATCTGCAACATTTCCATCATTGCAGAAAGTTGTGCTCATCAGTGCTGATCTAAAGCATGTCTTTTAAAAACCCCAAGGACATGAAGTGCGGTACACAAAATGTCCAAGTTCTTTAAGTATGTTAGATGTTCTTCTTTTTCCAACCATTATCTATTCCAAAAATATTTTAGGAAGAAGAGAGGAAAGTAATCGTTATCAAACACTTTTGTTATCTTATTTAGTCCTCACAAAATCCTGTGAGGTGGGCATTATTAGCCCCAAATGACAGATAAGTGGATTGAAGTCCAGAGTTGTTCATTAGATGGGCCGAGGTCATACATACTCAGAAATAGTAGAGGCAGGCTTTGACTTCCGCTCAGCCTGGTGGCAGAACCTGCCTTCGTTTTACCTTTCCAAATCCTGCTGGTGACGTTTCATTATATCAGCCTATCCTTAAGCCAAACTCAAGTCAAAAGCAAGTATTACAAAAAATAACTCACTCCCAGTATGAGAGAGCAATGCTTCCAGGCACTGGGATTACATAACAGAACCGACCTCCCATGTCACTTTCCTTTCCTCCCCAGTCTCAGAATTTGGCACGTGTGGCTCATCTCTCTCTCTCTCTCTTTTCTAAAGATTTTATTTGAGAGAGAGAGAGAGCCCGTGCATGAGGGAGCTAGGGGCAGAGGGAGAAGCAGGCTCCACACTGAGCAGGGAGCCCAACAGATGCTCCATCCCAGGACCCTGGGATCATGATCTGAGCTGAAGACAGATACTTAGCCGACTGAGCCACCCAGGCACCTGCTCATATCTCTTTTTGATATATTTCTTTATGCCCTTATTTCTGTATGTCTCTGAGCTTTCTTGCTCAGTTCATATTTCTCATGTTGAAAATCTCTATAGATCAGTTTTCCCAACTTTTTTTTTGGTTTGTATCTAATCAATCTCCTTTGTCCATATAGTTATAAAATTTAATTTGGAAACTTAAAAGTAAAAATAAAAATTAGAACTTAAAATTATTAAATCATGGCTATACTAATGTTAATTTGTGAGTCATTCCTTCCTGGGCAGCCATTTTCCTAGGAATAGGTATCATATTTCACATCTGTGATGGACACAAACATGTTTTTTTGGCCCCAGTTGGAAAGATATTTGCACACACACTTGGATATTTGGAACATCCTATGTTAGGAGGGATCTTCATTGGTGTTGGCAACAGAACCAGCCAATGGACAAGGTCACTGGCTCATGTCTGTGGGTTTATAAAGAGTCTTAAATGGGGAAGGGATGGATTAATTGATGTCCTTTGTGAAGATGTGCCATGGAAGACTTGATCCTGAAACTCCATAATTACCTCATAGAACCAGAACCAAGATGTCTAAAGAAAGAATCTATTTGGGGACAAAGGCTTGAGCCTCAATCATTCTGAGTAAATAAATGATTTTGGTGTTTAATCATTTATGGATAAGGAGAGCTGGTGTCAGGCATTGAGGAGCAGAGAAAGTGACAAGTGGCAATGTTTATGCAAAGTGATCCACAAGGCCAGCCTCAGCCCTAGGCAAGCACTCCTGGGTCTGGAATCAGTGTTGGATGATATGTGAGAGAGAGAGGGAAAACAGATCTAGTCTCAGGCTTCTTGTTAAATGCTGGTGATATAAGCTAGTCTCTCTCTCGTAGATCCACTCACTCTTCAGTATCACTGACCAATGTATCCCAAGAGCCTTGCACTATGTCTGACCCCTAATGAGTTGTGGGTACCTGCCTGTTGCATAAATGAATAAATAAATGAATGAATGAAGAGTGCCTCTCTTGTACTGTCCCGACATGATCTTCTGAAGAAGGAGTTCAACCTCAAGGGTGTGTGAATTGTATTGAACAAATTTGATATTGCAGTGATCCCTGGTGTAGGGGACAAGCTAGGTGTCTAAGGTAAGACCTAAGGCACACAGATTGTTTTGAGATTGGATTAGTACAAAGCCTTAGGGAAGGAGCGGGAGGCAGGGGGCCCTGACAAGTCACTTGAGAGCAATATCTCTGGTTTTCTGACTGATGCAGATGGCACAAGGCAGGGAAAGTACCAGTTGGGTGATTGCTGAGAGCACTGGTTCTAATTATAAACTAATTATAAGAAACCCCGGTATCTGGACTTTCCCAGACCTGAGACTCTGAATCCAGAGAAATGGGCACGGGGAGGATTGATGAAACAAGAGCTCAAAGAGAAGACGTTGGCTGGATTGAAGCCTGGGCCACACTTGACCCGGGAACTGGCAGATGTGTTTTCTGGGCTCGAAGTTGTGGTCAGGGTCATTCATCACAGCACATCTGAGAGTAGAGGTCACTTTGGCATTTGGAGTCCCCTTAGCCTGATCTTCTACCAGTTCTTGAGCCAGAGGGAAAGATGTGGAAAGGCAGCAGGTCATCGATGTTGCAAGAGGGGGAAATCTGTGGAATTACTGTTGGATTGGCAGTGCATTATGACCGACTACATCCTTTCTCCAGCTGGACATCTACATCGCCCTACCACACACAAATCAGCAGTGCTTGGGCTTTTCCCAACTGGTGTGTTGACATCTCATGCCCCAGGCTCTTGTGATCCTGTGGGACTCAGGAGAATTGTAATCATGGGACTGAAAACATAACTTTCTTTTGACCCTGCTCATCTGGTCCCCGCCCCCCCCCATGAAGTTAGGCTCCTGAGTTTTGAACAGAATCCCCACAAATGGCAGCTTCTTTTACTACTTGTAGAGTGAGGGAGGTGGGCAGTGGTTTCTATTTCTTAATTCATTAATTTGTTGGATACTTACTGAGCTCTTTCTATGTGTTGGGCAGTGGGACTTCAGTGGAAGGCGAGACAGTTCCTGTTGCCAAAAGACCCCAACTCCGAATGAGCTGGATCAATGAACAGTGTGTTGGGAGACAAAGTGATAGGTAAGGAAAAGTTTGTATGGAAACACAAGGAGAGAGGGGATGACTGCCCCTGGCACTGGAACACTTTCTAAAGGAAGTGGCCCTGGAGCAGAATATCTAAGGATAAACAGGAAGTTACAGGGCAGACGTGATGCCAAAGAGCAAGTCAGTTCCATGTTTATATGATGCCAGCCATGAGGCTGCCAGACAAAAGAGGCCAGGGAGGTCAGTAAGGGGCTGGGGCTCCCAGATTCCCCAGTAAGGCTGTTTCATAGAGCCTTCTGGGAATCCCTAGTTTATAGAGTTCAAAGGATATGAGATTAGGTTAAATGGTGCAATTATTTTTTTCCTTAAAAATGGCTTGAGAGACTTTCCACCTAAGAGGCCAGATAAGAAGCTTGGAGGAGAAGGAACACATATCTACGATTATCGCCCCTCCCCACCCTTTTTAAAAGATTTTATTTATTTAAGAGAGAGATAGCAAGAGTGGGTGGGAGAGGGAGAAGCAGGCTCCCCAGTGACAGGAGAGCAAGACTCGAGACTCGATCCAGGACCCTGGGATCATAACCCGAGCTAAAGGCAGACATTCGACTGACTGAGCCCTCCAGGTGCCCCTGATTATTGTCTTTCTAAGGAGACCCCCAAAAGCTTGGTAGGGGTGTGATGCCAACTCTTAGTGGTCCAGATGCATTTTCATCAGTGGAGAGCTCTTTGTTGGAGGTCTGGAAGCTGCCCTGCCTTTCATTACAGGCTGACAGGGACGACTTATTGTTAGTAATTATCCAAATGTGTGTAATTAATTGGGTGCTTGGCTGGGGATAGGGCCCCAGATCTCTGCGCTCAACCTTGAGGGGCAAAAAGGGGAAAGAAATTCCATTCTTCCTTTTATTTTTAAAGCTCCAAGTTTAAATTCTCCTTTTGGACAAACCGTACCCATCCCGCCTTCCCAAACCTACTCTCATGGGGCTCTTGGTTATGTAAAGTAGAGTAGCTATCCTCTGTGGGATGGAGAGTAAAGAACATGTAGTTGTAGGTACAGATGATGGGAAACTAAGTGGCTTTGCAGGAGGATGTCAAAGGCTATCTTTGTAGGTGGAGTTTTGTGTTTGCATATTATATTTACTTGTAGGAAACCAATGACTCCTTTCTGGGTTGGACAATAGAAGCATGCTTGAAGGAAGTAAACTGTCCCTAAAAGCACAGTGGCCGTCTGGGAGCCCATAGGGAAGCATTAGGGTCTGGGGATGCTGTGGTCTCAGGCAATCATGATTTTGTATCTGTCAACAGAAAACAGATGCTACACTGGAATTTGGAAAATTAGAGAAAGATTTTTTATTAAGATTTTATTTATTTAAGAGAAGGAGTGTGCATGAGCTCTATGGGAGGAGGGAAAGAGGGAGAGGGAGAGAAGCTCAAGCAGATTCAACACTGAGTGTGGAGCCCAACATGGGGCTCCATTCCATGACCCTGGGATCATGGCCTGCGCTGAAATCAAGAGTCAGACGCCAACTGACTAAGGCACCCAGGAACCCTTAGAGAAGGATTTTTAATAAGGAGACTATCTACAAAGTTGGAGGGGTATAGGGCTATCAGAAGAGATTATGTGGAACTCTGGGGAGAGCCGCTATGGGGTGGGAAGGGAGAACTTACTGGAATCTGGAAAGAGTGTCGTGGAGAGCAGTTGACTCTAAGAGTGTCAGCTTTTGAAAGGACACAGACATCCAATGGCAACTACAAGGTGAGGATGCCAAGGGAAAAATATCCTGGCTGTATTTCCCCCCTCTCCCATTTCCTACTGGGGGGGGGGTTCCCATTGGTTGAATCCAGTTAGAAACCAGAGGGGACCGGAACCAAGCATGTGGGCCCGTATAGCACCTGCTGCACAGAGAGGGCAGTGTGGGAAGGGTGGAGAGGGATCCGGGAGGGCCCACAAATGGTAGCTAGGTTCAAGTGCTCTATTTTGCAATCTTTTCCTGTTGTTCCCAACTCTCTGCAAAAGTCGGGGCTTAGCTGTCATCCTAAGGCATTAAGGGAAGGGTCCATGTCCAAGCTGGGGATAAGGGTGCCTGCAAGCAAACGCTGTTTACCGATATGGTTTTGTTAAGAGGTGTCATGAACAGGAGCCGTCCTGTCCGAGGGTTGCCTGAAATGGCAAGTGAGATTTATGTGAAAGGTAGTCAGCTTCCAAGAATTCCCAGGGACACTTGGATGAGAGGAATCTAGTGGAAGGCTCCACTTATTGGTGTTAAGTGGTATGGGTGTTTGCACTCTAAGAGGCTGGGCATAGAACAGAAAGTGAGAATGTTCTTTTATAGTTACTATATCAAGAAATCTGGAACATCAGCCGTACCCGTATAATTTTATAACTGTTTTAAACTTGTCTATCTCCTCCATAATTTAAGTTTCTGGAAGATAAGGACAGTGGCTTTGTTATTTCTGTGTTTTCAGCTTTATTTTGTTCATTGCCAACCTGCTGGATATGTTTATTGAATGGAATCAAGTCATCGCTTACTATTTATGCTAGGTTGTTATGAAGCGCATGACTAGTTCTTTATACCTTAAATACGATCGGTTCACTGGTTTTCAGCTGTAATTGAGTTAAATACTACATTCTATAATGTGTGTTTTAGTCTTTGTAGTTTGCTGATAATATAACATGGATAGTCCCTTGTACGTGGAAAAATATCAAGAGTGGTTAGGGTTTCAGTGAATTCATTGCATCTGCTCTAGTTCCTAGGGCTGGGGAGGTTGAAAAGACAAAACAAATCATGATTCCTATTTAAAGAAGCTCATAAATACTTCTATGGATGAATTTAAAACCTAGTTTGTAAGACTATTTGATGAAAGCTAAATTTTAGTATATCTTTGTATTAAAATTGAAGAGGCACTTATCAAAAAAATTATGGTGTAAATATGATTATACTGATATAATGAGCCTACTTGATAAAATCAGGTCTTTGAGCTCACAAAAGGAACCATTAAAGAATGAACAAAGTTATATGGTAATTATAATCGAGAGGAGCATGTATTTTTCTTTTAAAGGACTGATAGAAATTTATACCTGGCAACATTTTATTTGTTGGGAGTTTAAGTTATTATATATGTTTCATCATGATAAAGCTGTATTCCTTAAAACAAGTTCTATCAGCTCAATTTTGTTTCAATTTTTTAAAAATAAAGACCATAGCCCAACTCTGGAGCATGTTTGATAAATAGATTGTTTCTACCAACAAAAGAGACATTTTCAGCTTTGCATATTCTTTCCAGGCTTTAAGTATACCAATATATATTCATGATAATTCAGTTACATTTGTCTTAGTTTGAGCTGCTATAACAGAACACCATAGACTGGGCAGCTTATAAACAACAGAAATTTATTTCATACAGTTCTGGAGTCTGGAAGCCAAACTTGAAGGAACTGGTAGGTTCAGTGTCTGGTAAGAGCTGGCTTCCTGTTTATTCACAGATGGCCATCTTCCGGCTGACATTGGTGGTGTGGGGGTAAAGAAGCGATCCTCTGGGGTCTCTTTCATGAGGGCACTAATCCCATTGACGAGGGCTCCACCTTCACGACCTATCACCTTCCAAAGGTCCCGCCTCCTGATACCATCATGTTCACCATGTGTGTGTGGGGAAGACACATTCGGTCTATAGCAATGTTTAAAATTTCTTTAAAAAACAATAAAAGGGAATTTTAGAAAGAAAAAAGTCACCAATTATAGCAGGTCCTACATAGTTGTCTCTTCTTCTACGTACCAACTCTAATTTTCAAGAATTGTGGTTACCCTCATGATTTAGTCTGATAACAGAGTTTCTTATGAGTTCTTTTTTTTTGGGGGGGGGCTCAGACTTATGGTTTGCCCACAATGTACAATAAATAAAATATTAACAAAAAATAAATTCCTTAAATCTGTTTTATTTTCTTTTCAAAATCCAAAAACTTTTTTGCTCGTTTGCTTGTTTGGGTTTCTTGTCTGACTTCATTTCTTTCCTTCCTCCTTTGTCTTTACTCTCAAGTTTAACATTGGAAAAAGATCTCATCTTGAGAATTGATTATAAGAAAATGTCTCCATATGTGCTCGTAGACTTTGTCGTTAATTCTAAGTATCAAAGAGTTTGAGGAGTAGTATTTGTGTAAACTTATTTGTGTAAAATACTGTGTAAACACTTTAGAATTTCAGGGAACGTTCACATACATTATATTGTTCTTCCCACTATCTTCACGAGGAAGGCAAATCAGGAATACAATCCTTAGTCTCTAGTAAGAATGTCGAGCAACGGAAAGTTCAAATGATCGTCCACAGTTTCACACTCTGCTGTTAATGGTAGAGTCAGGAATGCAATTCAGGTTTTCTGCTTCTCAGTTTCTGATTCTCTACAACACCATGCCTCAAACGGAGTATGGCCTCCGTGGGGCCTTACACACATGTTCAACACTGTTGTCTGTCTCTGCTTACGTGATTTAAACTTGTAAGAGGAAGTAGCATCCTGAGTTTTGTGAGGCATTAGGAATCACTGCTTCTTCCCATAAGCCAGATATCGTCAGCTGGCTGGTGGAAAGTGAAATGAATGCAGTCACTCGGTCTGCGCAGTGTTGGCAGCTCAGAATTGCTGTGTGGCTGCAGTTCGCGGGGGTGAAGGGAGGGGTGGAGGAGAGCAAGGAGAGCGGGAGGAAAGCTGCCTTTGAAACTTACTGGTAAAGGTAACATCCGTTGTCCATGGAACAGAATGGTGAGTTTGGAGAGGTGGCCAGGGCCCAGTCTGCAATGTCTTATTTTATATCATGTTCACGGGTTTGGGTTTTATTTTAAAGGTGAAGGAGTGCCACAGAAGAACCTGTAAGTAGGATACCGACAATGTAGATTAGTGACTTAGGAAATTCCTTGATAATTGTGACAGTTACAGTTTATGGAACTTTTGCAGAGATGTATTATCTAAAAACCTTCACAGCAACTCAACAATGAGGGAACAGGATCTGATACTTAGAAAGTTTGACCACCTTTTTCAAAGCCACAAGGCAAGCCTTCTTGCCCAGAGAGAGATTGAAGGTGTAGAGAGGAAGGTGAGTGATGGTCCGTGACAGAAGGGGGCAGGTTCTGGCAAAGTATGAAGGGGTTGAGTGAGGTGCGGTGCAGATTTAGACAGACTGGCCTCATCCGGGATAAAGAGCATCCTTCTAAACCTTTCCTACTCAAATATGGGAAGGAGGAAAGAAAACAGACGTGTCTGCAGGGGGAGGGGGAGGGCATGACATCGCAGAAGTTCTCCTCTGCTGCCTGTTGTCTCTGAGGCTGAAGGCAGCTGGGAGGGGGCAAGCATTTGAAATGACCTCAGTGGAACAGGGAGGGCTCTGTCTTGGGACATGGAGGATGTGGAGCAGTCTTGAGGCTCCGGTGAGGGTGGAGTGATTTTCTTTAGCTGTGCTTTGTGGCTCAGGTGCAGGGGACGGAGCGGCCTGGAGACAAGACTGATTCTTTGCGGGGCGGGGGGGATTTGCAGTACAGCAAGTTGAGTGTGGCAGAAATGCCCGGGCGCCTGGGTGGCTCAGTGGGTTAAAGCCTCTGCTTTTGGCTCAGGTCATGATCTCAGGGTCCTGGGATCCAACCCTGCATTGGGCTCTCTGCTCAGCGGGGAGCCTGCTTCCTCCTTTATCTCTGCCTCCCTCTCTACCTATTTGTGATCTCTCTCTCTGTGTCAAATAAATAAATAAATAAATCTTAAAAAAGAAAGAAAGAAAGAAAGAAATGCCCTTGGAGGAGGTGGCAGGGGCTTGGGTCTGTGGGCCAATGAGGCCATTGGAAGGTTTTCTCCTAAGAACATGGCAGGCAGCTGTACTAGGGTTTGCAAGCAGAGAAAAACACCACGTAAAATATATTGTTGGAAAGATAATTTAGGAGAGCCACTTTTGGAGACAATAATCCAGATGGGCTCCGTTGCATGCCAGAGAAGAGGAGAGCTCATCTCCACCTGGTGATCCCGCGGATACCTCAAGCTGCCGACTTGAGAAAGTTCCAGAACATCCAGGACATTCTTCTGAGACACCCCGCCCCCTTCTTTGCATCTTCTAAGTCCTTAAAACTGACATATCATTCTAAGAGTAGTATTCACAAGACTGTGTAGCCTAATGCTACAGATTCTGGGGACTCCGCACCTAGGTTTGAAATTCTGGATTGGCAATTCAAAAATTTTGACTAGCTATGCGGTTTTGGAGAAGTTGCTTAATTTATCCTAAACTAATTTCAAATTCTGTAAGAAAAGAAAAATGATGATGGTTTCTTTAACAGACTCTGTTGAGGGTTCCATGTTATCTTGCATCTGCCTGGCTGATGGTGAGCAATGAAAAAGTGTTAGTTACCTGTTAGTAGTATTATTTAATTACATTAATTATCATGTGCCAATTATACAACATGTTTCTGGTCCTTTAAACTTGCCCATTAACCTACCCAGATTACTAAACTAATGGAGAGATTATTTTTAATAACCATGAATGGAAAAGTCACAAAATAGCTATTGCATTGAATACAATTTATTGGGAAGACGTATTCATAGTTTCTTTTATTTTTTCTGCCATATATGGTCATAGTTTTTAAAGGACTCTCTCTTACCACTGAGAGTTCCCAAGATAATGGGACTGAATTTATAAACAAGAAAATAATAAACTGATCTCTGCTCCAAAGCATCTGCCAAAGGTAGCTTATTTACCATTGCAACTTTAGCTGCAAAGACAGGTATGTATGTTTCTAAGACCTAGAGAAGGAAGAGTAAGGATCAGTCTAAGGCTGTCATCTGCTATGTCCCCCACCCCCTGGGATGGTCCGTGAGGATTGTCTCACTACAAGACTGATTTCTAACAGTGATGGTGGCACGGGAAGGGGGACAGTTTTGGGGGTATCAGGAATCTCTTGGAAAGATGGCTCCTTTTGGTTTGGATTTTACAGAATTCTCTTCAAAGAGGGGAAATTGTGAGTAAATTTTGCAGGTACAGTCTGTGAGCTTTGAACCTCATGGTCCAGGGGAGAAGGTGGTCACTCCAGCTCTGTCTTTGCTGAAAGAGCCCCAACTCTGTTCAGTTGTGTGGCACTCATGTGCTCAGGTCAGGGGGGCCTAGTGGAATCCAGGGCAAGGGTGGGAGGTGAGGAAGGATCATGTTCCAATCATACCATCCCTGAAATGTTAAAGTTGAGTAGGAGGCAAATGCTGAGGGATGGCAGAGTGGGATAGCCAGGCAGGCCAGATGACCTTTGGAATAAGTGCTACCAATGATCTGAACACCTAGAATGTGAACTGGGAGACCTAATCTTTCTATTCATTTATTTGGCGATTACTTTTAGAGGATCTTCTGCCAGCCAGGAATTGTTTTCCTGTCTTTGATGTTTTGGTCTGCAACCCAGACTTGGTTCCTGGCTTCTGAAGCTCAGGTAAGAAAGAAGTGAGCAAAGAAGCACATTAGACGTTGTGCCGAGGGTGGGGAAGGAAAAGGACAGGATACAAAGGGAGAAACACGGGAGCTGCTTACACTGACTTGTCAGGGAAGGTCTGGCAGGAATGGCGAGCCTTGGGAAGTGAACGGAGAGGTTTTCTAAACAGAGTGAGCAGCATACGCAGTGCTTTGAATTTGAGAAAGAGCTTGGCCTCTTTGAGGTACTGAAATTAGCTCCTTGTGTCTGGTATGCAGAGAGGGGGGAAGTAGGGCTTAGGATGAGGCTGGCCGGCGCTCACGAGGGCCCTCCCGTAGGCCACAGTAAGGAGCTTGGATGTGATTCCATCTGCAGCGGGAGGTGACTGACAGCTTCCAAGCAGGGGAGGAACATGACTAACGCCCAGCCTCCGTATGGAAGGGGGCAGGACTGACATGCCGGATGGGTGGCATGATGAAGACTGGCCAGCGTGTGTCGTGCAAGAGAGCATCTGGCTGTGGAATCGGTCATGTGTGGGGTTGAATCCTGATTTGATCTCCTGTTACTCATTTACCAATGCCTCTAAAGTAGTAGTTTCTCTGAGCTGCTGTTTTCCAAATTAAAGTACATAATACTTAGCTCCCAGATAGTGAGATAAACTGGCTAATTTCATGTGTCTTACTTCAGTTCTGGTCCACATGGTGAACACCCAAGAAACGTTAACTTTCTTTCCTCCATCTTGGGTGTAGATAAAGAATGTTATCTTAATGAAGAAGAGAGTGCAGTGTAGAGGCTGAAGACAGAGAAAAGACATTGATCCTCTCCTGACAGTGTCTGCTATGGGAGTAGACATACTTGTTCATTTTTACCTCACAATATTAGCAATTCATTTTCATTGTAAAAATAACAAAAACCCATTCAAGAAAAACAGAGAACAGAGACATGCGGGAAGATGAAAAAACAAAAACAAAAACAAAACCCTCATCTAAAAAACCACTACCCAAACACAAGCACTGATACCATTTGGTGCGGTTTTCTTTGCCTCTTTGCTTTGGGGTAACAACACCAGATAGTTGCTGATTTGTTAGGGTTGCTGAAAGGAAAAAATGACATAAAATAATTTAAAAAAGGAAAATGACATAATATTTGTGAGAAGTTTTGAAAGTTTTGGATAAAAGATGCATGTAATGATAAAACACAAGAGCATGCACTGCTGTCTCACTGTCACTTGAAAATGATGACAACAATGATGCAATAAAACTGTAAGTATCGGGGCCCTCTTTTAGATTGGTCAGCCTTTCGGAGCCTCAAGCACCACCCCATCATTAGGGAAAAGAAGACATCTTGACTAAGAGGACTTTGTACCTCATGGATTATTACGCTGGCAGCTAAATGGATTTTATATCTTCGGAGTGCTTTATGTCAATTTAAGAAATTGCATTGACTATGGCAACCTGGGGATGTCATACCCTGTTGTTGCAGAGGGGAATTGGAACTCGTTGCTTTTTTCTAATGATAAGCAGTTCAACTGTGCTTCTGACAGCTGCTCAGTGGAAGATTTTCAGGCACGGGAAAAGAAATTGGCTGAGCTGCTATACGTCCCCAGCATCATATAAAACCCCATTGTCTAAATGACTAATATCACCCCACAGGAAGTCAGCGCTTGGGTGTAAATGTCTTCCAGTCTTTGGAAATACAGCGTATATTATCTAGTAACTCTGTCTGTGTCATGAAATATGAAAATAGTCTAGGAGAGACACATCCCACTTGACCTTTGCAGAATGATTTAATAAAGTTAGCTTGATACAAACATATGAAAGAGTAATTGCTGATAAAAGAGGAATTGTGGCTTCCTTCTCTCACATCCTCCTTTCTTTGGAAACACTTCACAGGCTTTATTAACTCTTTAATGTTTTTGTAATTGGTGGCATTTGTCCCTGAGGCCGCATTCCCAGCCCTGGTTGGGTTCCATTAAAGGCAGAGATTCCGCATCTCCTAGATTTTCAGCCCCTTTCAACACTCATCCTGATATCTTTGTCTCTATAATTAGGCAAATGTGTTTTCAATTGTTTTTATGTGTGTACACATTTCACCCCTCTTACTGCTATCTTGACTGATGTTTTATGGGATACATTTTCCATTGGGGGCCCCCTCCCCTTAGAGAGGTGCCAACGTTGGCTTCTGTATCCACTTACCAGTCTATCGGTTCCATCTGCAGGTGTAACTGAATATGGTCCTTCACTTTCCGGGGGAAGCCTGGCCCTCCTGGGTTTTCTAAGTAGACTCCCTTACTCCATCACTGCATCCACTGTTATTTATTTATTTTATGGCGTTTTTCTGGTTTAGAATGAAATATAGACCTGCTCGAGACCATTTGGAGACTACGGAGAAGTGTAAAGAAACTTCTTTGTGGTTTTAGAACTACCATTATAATTGCAACCATCAGCCGAAGTGGTTTCTTCCTCTCTTTGACCTCCTGAACCAGTTACTGGGTTCCCTCCTTGAAACTCTAGGCGGCTTTACTTTCATCAGAGTACACTTACTGTATAAGATTACCTGGCATCTTCTTGCTCATTTATTCGTTTGTGTTAGTTGTGGAAGTGAAGATCTTGTCCGTCTTACTTGATGGGACTTCCCTGTACCTGGGACATATTTGGTCCTCAATAAACATTTAATTAATGAATGAGCCAATTTATATTTATATAAGGGAATTTATATTTATATAAGGGAAAAATATTTTCCCTTAACATTTAAAAATACTGAAAAGTTCTAATGTAATTGCCAGTTTATGTTTTTCTATACATGTGACATTCCTTTTCGATGTGGGATCAGCCAGGATAGGCTGCATGTTGCTGCCATAACAATCTTAAATCTTAGTGACTTAAAACAGGGAAGGTGTAGTGCTCACTTTCTCTACCTGTCCAAATTGGGTTGGCAGGAGGGCTATGCTCATCATGATCACACAGGGACCGTGGCAGATAAAGGTTTTGTCTCTGCCTGTGCTTTCAGTGTGGCTGGGACAGGAGAAGGGGATGGATGCTTTGGGCATTGGCTCTTAAAACTTCTGCCCAGATGTGACACCTTTTGTATCTGTCCACATTTTATTGACCAAAGCAAGCCACACAGCCATGTCTCAAAAACGGTGGGGAAATGCATTTCCACCATGTGTCTGGGAGTAGATCTGGAATTATTTTAACTCTAGTGTTTATGATGACCAAGTAGGTTAATAGCACACTTGGTTAAGAATAAAAAGTAATTTAATTTCTTACTCTAGGCCCCCAGTCCTTCCCTCCAAGAGAAGCCCCTTATTAACAGGCTCTGCTGTATCTTGCTCAAAATTTTCTCCTCCTATGCAAACATATGTGGTATGCATTAGGCTATATGTATGTGTATCCCTTTTTGGGCACTCAAATAAGAATATTCAATAAACACTATTCTGCCTTTTTCTCCAGCCTTGGTGGTTACATTTTTTCCCCCTGCATGATATATGTTGAAAACCTTTCTCTATACAGCATATAGTTCTCCATTATGTTTGTTGTCAAATATGCCATAATACACCACTTCCTTTTTGATGGTAAAATAAGGTGTTTCTAATCTCTTTCTTTGACAACAATGCTAACAGCACTTAGGTGAAGGGGCTGTGAAGTACTGTAACAAGAACCAGCTTGGCCTGGCTTCAGAAAGATCTGGTCTGTAGTCCCAAATCTCGCTGATTAGCTGAATAGGTGACTCATTAAACCTCAGGAGTCTTGGTTTTCTCAGTGATAAAATAAAGATATTAACTCATCTCTCACAGAGTTGACTTAAGAAATAAACAAGGCAATTTTCCTGCAATGTAAGGGCTGTTCCATAAATCTTGCAAGCGTTTCAAGTTATTGACGTGAATTTAAGGGATTACTGGTACTGAATCTTAAAATAGTGGGTCGCAGTAAGCACTCCAATGAATGGATACCACAAAGATTCTCTCATTCTTTTCTCATTCTTAAGCAGATAGCCTGAATTTAAAGATGAGAAAGGAAGCAAGGACTTAATAATTTTATGATCTTACATTTCCTAGGCACACATGTCTGAGTGGAGGCTTGGACGTGAACATGTAACATGATACCACCATCAGGGTCCTTAAATACCTGCAGAAATAAGCATGGAAGGAGTGGTCATGACCAAGCCCTTCAGTCCTTCCACTATTCTGTATCCCATATGAGTTATAAAAGGTTATAAATAAAGAGAACAAGGCAAAAAAGTGCCAGTGGGAGAAGGTCTAGCATTAGGTTGTGACCTGGGGATCGTCTCACTTCCTGTGTCCTAACTCGAAATGTGGCCAATGTTAACTATCCCATTATGGTAAACTGTCATTTACTGGAAAGTTAAATGTGGTGCATTTGAGCAAAATATAAAATATTATTTGTCAACACATGCATCTGTGAAGTCTTCCTTACTAACTTCTCCCTTACATGGCTCGTCAGATGGCTGCACTTTTTACCAAGTGCGTGAGTGACGTCCTTTGATATTTTCCATTCAATTCAATTCAATTCCATTCAGTGCAATCAGATTCTTTTCAACTCAGTTTTATCTTACCCAATTTTATTAATTTCATTTTATTAAAAGGATTCTGGTCACAACCCCTACATTAATTTCATGACTCTTATTTTCATGGCCAAGATTCACAGTTTGAAAACTTCTGCCCTCTAAGATTTCCTTTTGTGCTGTGGCTCTGCTAGCCAGCCATCTAGTAACGTCACCCAGATTCATGTCTTCACCAGAGGGGGATGCTTCACTACTTACTGCTCCGATGTCACCAGGCAGGGCAGTGACTTGGCCATTTTGACATCAAAGTTAACGTATACCGAGTAGAACTTGTGATTCCGCTCTGCCACCATCTCATTCTACCCCATCGCTCTTTGTCTAAATACGTGGCGTCACCATTCTCCCAGTTGATCAAGACTGAAAACTGGGTGTTGTTGCACTCTTCTTTCTCTCTCCGGCCGCATCCAAATAATCACGCGATCCTACAGTAGCCTTGCATTAGAAATATACCCTAAATTCAAAACCTCTTATGACTTCTGCTGCTAACATTCTAGTGTAGTCACCATCTTGCCTAGACCGCTACCCCAACAACCCCCAAAGGGAACTTTTGCTCCCACTCTTGCCGCCTGGGCCCCAAGTCCGTTTTGCACACAGCAGCCACAGTGATTCTTTTCATGTAGCTCACATCATCTAGTGACTTTTTCTCACTCTTAGAAGAAAATTCAATCAGTGGTTTTCAAACTTTCTTTGTGATACCTGTGTCTATCTGTGTATGCACATGTGTCTGTGTGTGCGTGTGTGTCCGCGTGTTCATGTACCTACACATGCAGTGGCTGAGATGCAAAAGTGTTTTTCTTGCTTTGAATGACAATAAAAAATATGAAAACCTTATCTTTTATAATCTGTCCTCTGGGTCTCTGTAAAAGCTCTTTTGTTCTCTCTCTCTCTCTCTTTTTGAGGGGAGGGAGGAATGAAGGAGAGGGAGAGAGAATCCCAAGCAAATTCCCCACCGAGTGCAGAGCCCAACACGGGGCTCGATCTCACGACCCTGAGATCATGGTCTGAGATGAAATCAAGAGTCTGAGGCTTAATGAACTGAGCCACCCTGGCACCCCAAAAGCTCTTTTGCTCTAATCCTCTTACATATTCAATCCTAGTCACACTGACCTCCTTGCTAGTTCTTAATACTCCAAACACCAGCTACCTCAGGGTCTTTGCACTTGATATTTACTCTTCCTGAAACATTCATTCTCCAGATACCCTGCAACCTCAGTTTCTTTTACCTACTTAGAAACCCTCCACTCATTCTTCTTTGTCATCTTCAAAGGCTTAGAGTTTGGTTCAAGCAATTAGACTCTAAACAAAGTTTCCTGACCTTCCCCCCAAACAGACAGGGGACAAAACTTCTTATATATTTTAAAATGATCCTTTATTAAAGTATATATGTAAAATTGAAATCATACTTCTTATAACCAAACCAGAATGAAGCATATAAATAAAAGCTAAAAGTCTGCTCTTCTCCCTCTAGTCTCCCCAAGTTAACAGTATCCTTCCACGTATTCTTTATGCTCCTATAAACATATACAACCTGCATTTGCACATATGGAGTTGTTTTTTGTCTTGTTTTGTCTTTAGCATCCTTTGCTTTATTTTGTAACCTAACAGATGCTGTCATGGACATCTGCTACATAGTACCGCCTAGGGCAGATCAGTCATAATCCATGACACCATTTCCTGATGGATGGACATTCAATTTTTTTCTGCTAGCAAATATACTGTAGTAATGTTTCTCTCTCTCCTTCCCTCCCTCTCTCTCTAATATAGATAGATGGATAGACAGACAGATACAGACATGTACATATCTCCTTCCATGTTGACACTTTTGTTTCTATAGGATGGATTCCAGAAGTGAGATTGCTTCGGTAAGGACTCTAGTTTCAGTCAACTTCCCAGCCCTTCAGCAACCTGTCATCCTTCTTGCCTTCGCTTCCGTCGCGGTTCCCACCCCCAACCCTCGCACCAAAGTGCGCACAAGATGGCGACAGCGGGAGGTAAAGTAGCTTCTGTGGCTCCTGACCTAAGTTGTTTGTTTAGAGTGACCTGCCTTAGAAGCAGACAGTCTGTTCCTTTTGACCACTGACAAAGGGGGCAATTAATATAAAATTCATTCACTTTTCTGGATTGTTGTCTGTGCTACCTACCTTTAAGTGTATTTGAAGAAAACTGAAAGCACCTGGAACTTAGGTAAAATTTTACATAGTTAATGTTCAAAAAAGAATATATTAAATATATCAGTAGAGTACCTGAAGGCTGTAAACATTTTTTATACAATTCCACCTCACAATTTAAAGATTAAATCTGTATTTTTATTAGAACTCATTTGACATTCGTGTAATATGACAACTTTTTGATTTTTCCCCTTTTATTCTAGTTTCTCTTTCATGATTTACTGTTTGTCTGTTTTATCTTTTGGAGAGTCTAAGTTATTTGATTTTTGAAGCCATTATTATTTGGCAATTAAAAAGATCTGTGATTAAAAACACTGAACATCTTTACTTTTAGGTCAACTGGAGTAAAGGTAACAAGAGTAACAAAAAGCCAAACCCAAAGGAGAAAATGTGGACTAGAAAAAGTGTCATGAGAAAAGTGCTGTAAATTCACCAGGAATAAAATAAACTAAATGGTCTAACACACGCGCGCACACACCCATATTTAACGATAAAGTGTATATTCCACTCTAAGATATACAAAATCAATTTTATTAACTTGATGACCATACACAACCCAAAAAGCTTTCTGTATTTGAAGGCAAACTTAAATGATGAATTCTTGATATCCAAGTGATACAATAAAAAAGCCAAAAAGGAATAATATGCAAAGAGCGTTGTTAAGTGACTCTTCTCAGCAGTGTTGGTTACTTGGTTTCACTCCATCCAAGATCTAAACTCAGAACCTAGGGCACTGATCAAAAAAAATCAAGAAATGAAAGGGAATTTCATGACCTCATTATTGTTGACTGTGTTGTCTTAGACTGAGTTTTTTTTTTTCATGAGAAAATGAAGAATTTGATTCTAGAAAGCAGTGGGGGTGTTGCACAAAACAGGCAACCCCAATGCTATCGCTTCTATTCTGATCTTGCTCAAGTTCATCAGGGAAAATTAACCTTGGCAGCTTATTCAGTGACTAAATCTTGATATTTTTCTGGCTTAATTCATAACATAACTGTAAGCTATTGCTCCGTGTTTATATTTCCCATCCATTTCTCACATTTCCAAAGCATGCTGATATGTGATCCGGGCAGTTTAGCTACCATAATTGGCATTTTTCTTGGGCCAAAAGGAAACAAATTCCTTATCCTCCATACTTTTTTAATTTCTGAAAAACAACAAGTAACATGGTTAATCCTCTTTTTGATCTTTTCCCCTTTTGAATTTTCCTTATATTCTTTCCCTCTTTTAATCTTTTACTTTCTTTTTAATCTTCTCATTTTGCCCCACCCCTTTTATTTGACTTCTCGTTATGTATTTCTTTAGAAGAATTGGTCCAGTCTATGGAAATGGGTCTTTAGAGTCTGTTCAAAGAGCCATTATCCACATTTTGAGGCCCCACTATTTCTTTCAAGAATTTTGTGGCAGCATTTGCCAAGATGTTCCAACAGACTATCTTTCACAGTATTAATAGAACATAAATCTCATAGATAAAATGATGTCTCATGAAGTTATCTGTCGTGATGAAAAGTTTAAAAAATTTAGAATTTTCATCTTTGACATGTACACGTAAGACAAAAGGTTATCTTAACAACTCAGAAAAATCGTTCATTGATTTAACTTTTCATCAGAGGTATCCATAGACACACTTTTTCAATCAGAAATATCCATACATACTCTTTTCTTCCATTTCTGTTGGATAACTTTGGTGATATTAATGGTGGCAGAAGGACGGTTAGTTTTAGAAGCAGAGACTGTTGAGCAATTAATCTTTACTTTCTTATGCATTTTGAAACTCACAAAGAAATGAGGTTGTTCAAGTATAAGGCAGGCTTTTAACAGTAGCCAATAGTTTGGGCAGAAAGGAATGAAAGAAAAGTAAAAAAATAAAAATACATAGGACTTCTATCTAACTTTAAAGATGTATTTAAAACGAGTTGCCTATTGCTCTTATAAGTCACATTTTCAAAACACGCTCATAAGATGTTTGGCTGCTGGTCTAATATTACACCTTTCTCTTTCATCTCTCTTTTTACTACAAACCCTTAATGACAAATGCAGGCAAGCCAGTGATACTGATATACCACAGCTTAGCATGTGAATTAGTCATCAGACAATCAGTTCAGGGGTCAGGCTTAGAGAAACAGTGCAAAGTTTGCAAAATGCAGGTCGGCAGAGGTGCTCTCCACTTCAAAGGGGGCGTGCTTGGCCACGAGAATCCGGATCCCAGGAAGAAACAGCTGGGATTGTCGTTTGTCCTGAGATGGAAGGTTTGTGTGTGTTTGAGCCTGTTTGTCGTTGAGGTAGGGTTTCACTACTTTGTAGAACAACAGTTTACTTTAGAGAGCTGTGCTGGTAAAACACAAGAGGAAGTTCGAGTACTCAGCAGCCCAGGTCACTAACACCAAGCCAGAGGACCTGATCCCAGCACTAACAACCCCAGAAGGACATCTGAAATTGCCCCACGCAGTTACCTTGCACAAGACAGTTAAGGATTTCATTTTCTAAGAAATTTACAAAAGCATTTTCTATTTTTGGGAGTGAAGTGAGAACATGGTTTTGTTTGGGGACTCAAATGAAAATACACATTGCGAGTCCACTCTGAAGATGTCAGAATATGCTTTTTCTCTTATTTGTTCAAGGGCAAAAACGTGAAATGAAAGGTATGATTCAGATTTGTGCTTGAAAATGATATATACAAAACCAATGTATTATTTTCACCTTTAGTTATTTTTCCTGGGGGAAAAGAAAAGGGAAGCCAAGCCTGCATGTTATTCTCATATTAGAACTTGTTTTAATTAAAGTTGGAATGAACATTTACATTTGTACTCACTCGTAAGTGCATTTTAGTTTCAGTTTTAAAAATGAGTTGACTTCTCAGGGTACTTAGGGTGTGGGGGCAAATTGCCCATGATCCAGTTGCTAGAATTCAGCAAATAAGCAAGTCATTGCCTTACCAAGGGGGAAATAAACAGGACACCAGCTTGATCTCAGGCTACCCATTTGTATTCTCGAGAAAGGCTACAGCAGGAATCAAGAGAACGGGAGTCTTGCATCTCCCAGAGTTCTTCAACTACTGGAAAGAAAACTGGAAAGCGAAGTAAAAAATGTTACAGAAGGGAAAAAATCCAAAATCCAAACCATATGACAATGCCTATTTCTTCGTTTCCTTTGTCATGTTGTTTTACTCTTTCCTGGCATTAACTGTCTTTTTGGGTTATAGCTGCTCCAAGAAAGCCATTTCAAAGAAAGATCTTTACCAGGAGTTCAATGAGAATAAGCATTGGAACAAGAATGTGACCCGTCCATGGCAGAGAAGTATTACTTTGAAGATGAAATTATTCTTTGAACATTGAAACAAGTGTGCAGGGCTAAACGCCTGTAGAAGGCTCCTATCTCGGGGAGGTGGGGAAATAGATACCTTATTCAGCCGGTTCCAGCCTGATAAGCCAAAATCATTGTCTAAGGGCAGCTAATGTCTGAAGCAGAAGAAAGGGAGACTACCTTTCTAAAAAACTGATTTATTTGCAAAAGAGCATTCAAGAAACAGCGTAACTCAGAATGACTTTTTCTCCCTTTATAAGCTGTTATTAAACATGCCACTGATTTATCATGGAACATCAGTAATGGGATTTTTTGGATGGTGCTCTTTTTAAATTATGGGCAGAAAAAGAAGAAAAACGGTTAGAATCAGGAATGGTGAATAGTTCGAAGGAATTTGTCACTTACGATATTATCTGGGCCTAAGGACCGTGGGTTTTGCTTTCGTGGGGAATTAACTCTGGGAGTATATGTGGTACAGCAGGACACGTTTTACCCTTCCCTATGAACTAATACCACTGAATATGGAAATATGTCAATTCCCTCCTTGCCAGCCCGCCCCCCCCACTGGATTGAGTTCATATGCAATGGGAAAATTATTAGCACAACATCTGCAGAACATAATTACACTGCTGTTTTATATCCTCTTACTGGAAAGCCAGGAGTTGAAAGCTGACATTTTTCCTTTCCATGACTTGAAAACATTCATAAATCTTGTAACACCAGTGTTTGTCTGATTTTCATCGGTGGCCATTAATGGTCATTTATGTCCACAAACTACAGCCGTGAATGTGGAAAAAAAAAGAGTATTTTTAATACTGATTAAGTTAATGTAAAAGCACAGTATATTGAATGTGTATCTGTTTACAGTGTATTAGCTTGTCTAACTCTTTTTGTCAACGATTGCTTTGGTATTACAGACTAGACACCCTTTGTGTTTGTTTTGAATATCGGAATTTGCAGTGGCATCCTCAAAGGGGCTGAAAGAACAGTAACACCACCTCTGTAAGCAAGCATCACTGCAAACATTAGTAAATACGGATGGCTCTCACTATCTAAGATGGCATCACAATTACTGTGTTGGGGCCAACTTTCAACTGGGCTCTATATCCATTAATAGTGTGTCTACTGCATGACAGACACACTTGTACCATATATCAATGTGCAAAACCAAGTGTTTACCTTCATAGAGCTTACATCCCAGTGGAGGAAACAGAAGACTAAATGCCAGGTCAAGTTGTAATGACAGGGAGAAAAATAAGGCAGGGTAAAAGGTGTGGGTCAGGGGTGCTGTTGTAGGGAGGAGGTTAGACTCAGTATGTCCAAGCAGGTGACGTTTGAGCATATGTGAGTGACAAAAGTTAGTTATGTGATGATCTTGGGGAGGAAGATTCTGCGCAGAGAGATCAGAATGTGTGCAGGCAACGTGGAAGGTCTGGGATAGGGGAAGAACAATTCAGCTACGGTAGGGAGGTTGGAGAGCCGAGGGATTGGTACGTAAGTCTGGGAGAGTGGGAAAGGTCCAGATCACACAAAGCCTTGTTTGTCACATTAAGCACGTTGGAGTAGATTTTATTCTAAGCATGAAGGGAAGGCATGGGGGGGTGGGTTGGCTTTTGTTTTTAAAAGATTAGTCTAGCTGCTGTGTGAAGACTAGACTCTAGGGAGGCAAGATTGGAATCAGGGAAATCAGCCAGGAAGTTACTGAAATGGGCCAGGTGAGAAATGATGTGTGTTGGCCCCGCAACTGCTCCTACAGTGGGCCAAGTTGGGCGCAAGCTAGAATGATCAAACGCAGTTCTGCTCCATCCTTCCTCTGTGGGTCTGTTCTGGTCATGATCCTTAGCTCTGTTTTGTTTAATCTTATTGCGGACTTGACCCATACATAATCGAGAGGTAAAATCATCCATGTTAATGGGATGTATTATTTTAGATGATGACACTGTTATTCATTCTTTTGGTGCAAGAAGCTATAAATGGGTTTGATCTTTGGTATACTGTAATTTAAATATTCATCTTTCAGATGTGATGAACTCATTTAAAGGAGGAAGAAATAAAATAGATGGATAGAACTAGGAGAGATAGTGATGGATAAATAGCCAAGTACTGATTTAGGAGACAAGTTCCCAATAAATACATTAAATCATTGCTATTGCAGAAAAAAATCCCCAGAATTTCCCCAGCGATGTGTGGATGGGTGGTTATACTTTGAAAGTACAGCATAATTATTTGATTAGCACAAATCAAACTCCCAGAAAAAAGTGACAACGAAAGCTAACTTTTATTAAATGCTGCCTTTGTGCTGGGCATTTTGGTAAGCACTGGCATCATTTGATTTAATCAACATAAGGATATCCGATTTTAAGATGTCAAAGAGAGATGAAGAAATTTGTCCACTGTTACACAGATGGTAAGTAAATATGAACTTGATTTTGAGCCCCTGTATTTGACTCACAAGCTCGTGTGTGTGTGTGTGTGTGTGTGTGTGTGTGTGTGTGTGTATTTGTCATTAGTTGCAAGGCCTTAGGCCTAGCTCATCAGGACTTACTGGAGTTAGGAAGCTTAGTGTGGGTTCAGAGAAGGGCTGATGAGTGATCAGGATAACTAAACTTGAGCTTTTGCGTTATAGTCCTGAAATTTGCCCCTACCACTAGAATTGTTCCAGGCATTGAGGCAGCGATGAACATTCGGGAGGAGATGGGGGACCAGCTGACCCAGTTGTGGGTGAAGGAAGACTATACGGATAGGGACTTTATAGGGAGTTAGTAAAACATTTAATTAATTAATTAATTATTTACACGTGTGTTAAGCTTGACATTCTACCATAATTTTTTAGCCATTGAGAAGAAACAAACAAGAAAAGGGGACTGCTAGCACATTTACAGCACTACCTTCTCAATCTTTTTTTTTTTTTTAAAGATTTTATTTATTTATTTGACACAGAGAGAGAGATTACAAGTAGGCAGAGAGGCAGGCAGAGAGACAGGGAGAGGAGGAAGCAGGCTCCCTGCTGAGCAGAGAGCCCGATGCAGGCCTCCATCCCAGGACCCTGAGATCATGACCTGAGCCGAAAGCAGAGGCTTTAACCCACTGAGCCACCCAGGCACCCAATCTTTTTCTTTTTAAAAATTTATTTATTTATTTTAGAGAGAAAGAGAGGAGAAAGAGAGAGAGAGACTGAGCAGGGTGAGCAGTAGAGGGAGAGGGAGAGAGAGAATCCTCACGAAAACTTCCAACTGAGCTCGGAGCCCTGTTTGGGCCTGGATCTCATGACTCTGAGATCATGACCAGAGCTGAAACCAAGAGTCTCATGATTAAGCGACAGAGCCACCCAGGGACCCTTCAATCTTTTTCTTTTTAGACTTCTAGTTCCTGGATGTAAGAAAACCACAAGGTTCTGTGGCCAATAATTGAATGTTTTAAGAAACAGAGTCCAGAGATGGATGAATTAGCTATGTGGTATACTTGATGGTTGCACTGTTGGTTACATTGCTGGTGGACCCCACGGCACCATTTCCGCCTTCTTCCTTTTTAATAGAATTTTGACATTATTTGGGTATTCAGTCAACCCTGGGCAGCTGACCCAGCTCCAGGGTGGGTGTGATTGGTCTAGGGGGGATCACATTCCTCTCGATTGGCATTTGTCTAAAATTGGGCATGTGACTTAATGAGGGGTAGTAGACTCTGGAGTAGACTTGAAAAAAAGTCAAAAGAAAAGACAGATCCTGTCTTCTCCCTCCTGACATTGTTTTGTCAGGTGATGTTTGGTTTTCATTTGCCCATTTTGATCCATCTTGGGGAGGTATCTGATGTGAGTAGAAGACAGCAAAGAACCTCTTGACATCCTTGGCCTGCTGAATAATCAACTGGAAGCTTTATTCAGCCTCAGACTTGCCATTATCTGAGAGATTATAGATCCTTTTTGCTGAAGTCAGTTTGAGTCTAGTCCTGTTACTTATAGCCCAATAACAGTCTCAATGACACAACCTGCTCTTATCCCCATTGAGGCAAGGAAGGTTTTTTTTTTTTTTTATACATTTTATTTATTTATTTGACAAAAACACAGTGAGAGAAGGAACACAAGCAGGGGGAGTGGGAGAGGAAGAAGCAGGCTTACCACTGAGCAGAGAGCCTGATGTGTGGCTCCATCCTAGGACCCTGGGATCATGGTCTGAGCTGAAGGCAGACGCTTAACGACTGAGTCACCCAGGTGCCCCGAGCCAAGGAAGTTTTGATACAGCTTCATTCTGTCACTTATATGGCTTCTTGAGTAATATTAGAAAATATCTACATGCTTTTTGACCTCAATTACTCCAAATGAAAAGGGCTTCTTAGCTGAAAGTGTTACCACTAGACGTGACTGGTTTTTAGCCTGCCTCTGTAATGTTTGGAATTCTAAGAGGCTTGTTCATTCTTTCCTGCTCACTCATCCTTTATTGAACTTGCCCACTTGCCAGAGCCCCTCTAAAGGGGGTGGGCTTGGCTGGCCATGTTTTTACAGAGGATCTCGTTATACTCTCTAGCTACAACTTAATTCAAGAGATTGGATAATTGTGTCAGTGGGACAAATCACATTTCTATCCTGGGATTTTTCTTAAGCTTTAAACTTTAAACTAACACGAAGATACAAAAGAAGTACTAAACAAATGCATAGCTTAGTGAATAATAATAAGGAAGCACCTCTGTACCCCTGCCCTCCACCCAGATCAAGTAACGGAATTTTGTTGGCCAATGGGGAAGCCCTTTCATGGGTACAGCCCCAACAGTGATCCTGACATCTGTATTTGTCACTTCTTGAGCTTCTTTCTTATATTATCAATAAACTGTTCAGCTCTGGACACTATGGTGTAGTCTTGCTTATTTTTTTAAAAAAATTGTAGGGGCGCCTGGGTGGCTCAGTGGGTTAAAGCCTCTGCCTTTGGCTCAGGTCATGATCTCAGGGTCCTGGGATCAAACCCCTCCTCTCTGTGTCTGCCTCTCTGCCTACTTGTAATCTCTCTCTCTCTCTGTCAAATAAATGGATAAAATCTTAAAAAAAAAAATCGTAAAGATCTCTTGGGTGTCTAAATGCCTTCTAGTCTACAGGTTGCTCTTTGGAGTGGGGGTTGTGGAAGTCCCCCGGTTAGCCCAGGACGGAGGAACTCATGCGCCCATCTGCCAGCGTGACTGGAGGATGCACTAGGCTGGCCCTGCCTCTTTGTGTCCGTACCTCGGTATAATCCCCTTCTACTGCCTGCAGATGGGACTGACTTGCTTCTAACCAAAGAAATACGGTGAAGGTGATGGAACAGCCATTGTGTGATTTTGTTACATTATGTAAGGCTCTGTCTCGTTAGCAGCAGACACTCTATAAAAAATTTTCTTGCTGGTTTGATGTAGTAAGTGACCGCCACTGGGGAAACCCACATCACAAGGCACTGAGGGTGGTTGACTCCTTTCCTGGGGCTAATCTGCTTCCACTGACGGGTTGAGCAAAACCTGACTCATCTTGTTCTCCCCCCTGCCCAATCTGCCAGTCCGAATAACTGTGGAGGGGCACCCAGCTCCCACACTTCCCTGTGGGATCAGCTGTGTGTCTGTTACAACCGAGGGGTAGCTCGGCCTCCCCTTCTGCCCAGTCCTGCTTCTCTCACTTTCTTAGAGATGTGGCTCCTTAGCTCACCCCCCCAGCAAATCTTCTACATGCAAATCTCTGTCTCAGAGTCGGTTTCCAGGGAATCCCATAAACCCTGCCTTTTCCTTGCTGTTTATCTTTTGAAGAACTCAGTCTGTTTGACCTGCAAAGTTTCCCTCCATCTGGATTTTGCTGATTGAAACTCCTGGGGTAGGTCAGCATGTTCCTCTGTCCTTTGTTTTTGCCGTGAATTACCAGCTGGAGGCAGGGGATGGATCAGGCTCAGGGGGTGAGATCATCAGTTCAGTAATGGGGGAGGCTGGCAAGGGTATCAGCCGTGCCTGCTACACTCTCCGTCTGGCCTCACATGACAAATATTTGGCTTTCTTATGCATGTATTTGTGTGTGTGTGTGTGTATGTGTGTGTGTGTGTGTGTGTGTATGTATTATATATATGTGTGTGCGTGTATATATATAATCTTACAGCTAAAATATTCTATGTACATGTAACGCATACAGCTTTTTCTGTGCATCCATGTACATATGTATATTTACAGTGTGTATATAATTGTGCATTAGGATATTTGTACGTTTATAAATCTAGGGTTTTAAATTTTGGTTCTTTTCTTACTCTACTTTTGGTCTATTTAGACAAAGCTAAGGAATAGGTGGGCAGTCAGGTATAGACTTGAAAAAGGAGGTAGTTGTTTGGCTATTGGGAACAGGTTCTGGAGACTTCAGTGACTTCTCCCTTCCAAGATATTCCTGGAAGAATTGGTACATTTATGGCTGTGGGTGGGCTGTGGGTGGGGGTTCCCCCAAGAAGGATGAGAGGACAGGGTGATTCCTTAAGAAGTTGTAGACCTGCTACCAGTGATTCCAGAATCAAAATGGGGCATGAAGTGGTCATTTATAGGCATAGGTCACTTGTAAGTGAAATTTTGAGAGGCAATTGCTTGTTTTGGAAATTTGTGGTATCTCCTATTTTGAGGCTTAAAACACAAGATATTCTTTTTTTTAAAAGATTTTATTTATTTATTTGATGGAGAGAGAGAGAGAGATCATAAGCAGGCATAGAGGCAGGCAGAGAGAGAGGAAGAAGCAGGCTCCCCGCTGAGCAGAGAGCCCGATGCGGGGCTCGATCCCAGGACCCTGGGATCATGACCTGAGCCGAAGGCAGAGGCTTTAACCCACTGAGCCATCCAGGCACACCAACACAAGATATTCTTTGGGTTGTGGTGTGGGGTAAATGTGAGGACAGAAGGAGCAGCTGAGTGATGGAGTAATTAATGTCTCAAGGTCAATTTCATCTTCAAGATTTGTGGTTCTGTGGTTTCTCTTTGATTTTTTTTCTTTCTGTAGTAAAACTTGTTATAGAAGTGATGGAGATATATGGACCCTTTTATGAGGACTTCAAGTCAATGAAAAGCACCATTGAGTCTTTTGACAATTTACATTATTTAGTTCAAAGGTGTATTTTAAATTTTTGTGGTAAGAAATTATACATATTTGCCTTTTTAAATAGATGTTGTATGGATGCTTGTGACATCTTAAGCCACCAAAGCTGTTTTAATATTTGGGTACATTAATAAATTATCTATAACTTGTTGTGTATAGAATTTGATGCTCCCTGTCCAAAAGGGTGAAAAGAAAAAAAAAAACAGTCAAAGGCATTGCTTTTCTCATTTTCTACTTTTTAAGAATTGTCAAAACCTC
The DNA here is from genome assembly GCA_002007465.1 of Ailurus styani. NCBI lineage: Eukaryota > Metazoa > Chordata > Mammalia > Carnivora > Ailuridae > Ailurus > Ailurus styani. The sequence continues at coordinate 4,944,961 of LNAC01000079.1, forward strand.
TTTGTTTCCTTTCCCAGAGCGGACCCTGCAGGCAGACAGCATAGGGTAATTTTAGAAATGGGTGATACATAGGAGGCCCAAACTGGGGAGGTCATGACCTATGGCTTCTATAAGTGAAGAGTTTCTATTTTGGGAGAGCAGTGTTTGTGATGTTCCCTGATTATCTGCAGATCTGACAACACTGGGTGTCACAATTCGCCTCCAACCTCCTTTTCCTACGGGCTTCCTTGAGATAAAAGACACAAGCAAGGTCCTTCCAAGGGCGCTTTTCTCTTTCTGTACTTCTGCCTTCTTGTTTCTCCCATAGTCTGACTGATCTTAGGATCTTTTGTTAATATCACGTGTGCCTGTATATATTCCCTTAATGCTGCTGAAAATTTCTAGCTTTTTTTCCCCCCCCATTTGATGCAGATCCTGATCTTTTCATTTCCAGAGAGAACCTTCATTTGAAAAATAAGGATCTTGATAAAGGGCATTGTCTCTGAAATTTCTTTTCCCTTCAGGCTCCGTAGCTCCAGTTTGAACTTTTCGGCTGTTGGACAAGAGCAAAAGTTAATAGACTTTTAATGTTGGGAGCTAGTGGAAATAATTAGCTTTCATCATTTAAAAACTGTTACCAGCCAACATGTTTTAATTCAGCAAGAAGCAGATAGAGTGTGCACTTTCAAGGGCTCTTGAGGAGAGGTGACATTTTAAACAAATAAGTGAACGAACCTAGAAGATGGTAGCTTCCAGAATCTCAGTAGAGTTTCCAAGAAGTTAAGATTTAATCATGTGCTATGAAATAACTTCTTCCCAAAGAATGGGTCCATTTAGGCAACAGGATGGCCCTGTTTCCCACGTTCAGAAAACACTACACAATGTTTCTGATCACATGGCTTTATAAAAATATTTTACAGTTAAGTGTGTGGGACTGGAATTGGGTGGGTAATGTTTTCTTACTTTAAAACTGTCAAGGCATAGAACTCGTTTTCTCCTGTGGTTTAAGAAGTGTTCTTAGATACTCCCTCTTCTCGAAACAAGTGTATTCATCAGGGAAGGGTAGTTCATGGTAACCAGTTGTAGGGAATAAAAAGTCCCCAGCTGGAATCTGCAAGACAGGGACTGGCAAACTTTTTTCTGTAAAAGGCTAGAAAATGAATATTTTATTTATTATTTAAATTTATTATTATTATTTCTTTTTGCAGGGTAAGGGTCGAAATTGTAGGTGTTTCTACAACAAGAGAGAAAACATTTTTCACAATTTTTTATTGACAAAATTAAAGAGATAATAATCATTATCACTGTGTACACTTCTTAAAAAAGATTTATTTATTTATTTTAGAGAGAGAGAGAGCACGAGTGGGGAGGAGGGACAGAGGAAGAGGGAGAGAGAGAGACTCTCAAGCAGACGCCCCGCTGAGCACAGGGCTGGATCCCGCCACCCCGAGATCATGACCCCACCTGAAACCAAGAGTCCGATGCTCAATCGACTGAGCCACCCATGCTCTCCACTGTGTGTAAATTTTGTAATGTAGGTCCACTAATGAGAAGAATGAGGTTTTTTGGGGGGTGGGTGGGAGGAAGAGGATCATGTTTCACTTAACTGGGATTCAAAGTTAGCTGTCCACCACGGAATCAATCGTAAATGTTCGTTTGTAAAAGCCGCTCTTAGCTGGTGGGCCCTAAGCAGCAGGTGGCCAGTGGGATTTGGCCTGCAGACCACGTGCTAGGAGAGCCCACTAACCACCACTCTCTGCGTGCTGTGTCTGGGTTTATTTCTTCTGCCTGAGGAGACGTCACAAAAGTAGAGATCTATGTTCAAGGATGCGCACATATGAAGCCAAAGTAGTAGTTTATCTCCTACATTTTTTTTTTTAAAGAAGTATCGAGCCTTCTGCACCTGCTCACGGTGGTAGGTTCTAGCTTCCTTTCTTTTCCAGCCAGTGGATCAGTCCCAGGACGCCATTCTGGCTGTCGATAACACTAAGTCTCCTTTCTTAATGTTTTTAGTTGCCTGCCACATGTCGGGTGATGGAGATAGCGTGGGGAGGAGGGGTGACAGGTACCCATTCCTGGGCACTTGCATTGGAGTGGACAGCTGACATGAGCGGGACACGTGACCATGAGCCGTGACCAGGCCGAGTGCTCCATGCTCGTCATCGAATTTAGCTCCCACACTGACCCCTTGACGTTCTATTTTTATCCTCAGTTCATAGATTGGAAGTAGAATCCTACATAATAGCAAATAATAACTGGGTCCTTAACTATGTGCAAGACTCGGCTCTCAGGGCGTCATGGGGCTTGTCTCATTTAAGTGCAGTGGTACTATTGTCCTCATTTTACAGATGTGAAAACTGAAGCATAAAGACCCCACAGGTGCTCAGCTGGTAAGAGGCAGAGCGGGGCTTCCAACCCAGGAGGTCTCTGCTCCGGCACCGGGCATTTCACCTTGTGCTTTTTTAATCTTAGAAAGGGTATGTTTCTTGCCCGAGCTTGCACGGGTCGTACGTGGCCAAACTGAGATTTGAGTTTCAGGCGTCAGACTCCAGAACTCTCAGTCACTGCTGGACCCAGCGGCCCCCCATCTTCTGGTTTGTGGCCAGGATGGAGCCCTCATTCGTGAAGGATGCGGTTCCAAGGTAAAGGACGGATGTGGGGTTGGTGTGAAGACATTTTCTAGATGTGGTTAACATCTACAATCAGTTGACTATCTAGAAGGGAGATCATCTTGGATAATGTGGGTGGGCTTCTTCTAATCAGATGAAGGCTATAAGAGCAAACACTGAGATTCCCCAAAGAAGAAATTCTACCCCAAGACTGCAACCTAGAAATCCTTTCAGCCTGGCCATAGCCTGTAGAGTAGATTCTGGAGAATACTGATTGATGCATGCTTGGATGGACACGTCATCCACGGTGTCTAGGTAGGTAACTATAGCTCTAGGTATCCTAAGCCCCATTCTAGAAAATCATTGGCTTCTTGGTGATGCAAGTCACTGAGGTCTCCACATTTTACTTTCATTTCGTTTACACATTTGAGGCCTGCAAAATAAAAGGACTTCTACCTTTGAATTTCATTCCAATTACCAAATGTATTCACAACACAATCTTCTTTGAGCAGTGCTGCTGTGGTAAAAATACAGATATGGTTCCATCATCATAAAGCCTGGCTGATTAAAGGAAAATGGCATGGTGAATTGAACGATGTTTTAACTACTATATCTAATTACAAAGAAGAACATGTTACCAAAATTTGAATGCGTTCTATAATAAAAAACAAGGGCAATTAACAATCAAACAAGCAACTGCTTTCTTGACAGGCAGATGACACAGAACAGGACTAAAGAAAATGCAGAAAGGTTTTGCTTGACGAGGAAAGACGAGCTGTTCCTTCAAATTGTAAGGTAAGATCCAAGGAGCATATGACTTTGTGATTATAAGGCCAGGGAGGGACTCAGGAAACACTGGAATTGCTGTACTTGGTTCTGCGTTATTGAAGAGAAGTCCTATTTATATTAAAATGGGGAGAAAACATGTATTTTACAAGTTCTCAGAAATCTTGATGTGAAAGACACTTGTTTTCCTGCATGTAATCAATCGTACCTGGAGATAAATTCGTACTTATCTTTTTAAAATGCCAGTTCAAATACATATATTTCCTTACCATATTATCTTTTGGAAATTTTGTTTTATATTCAGAATTTCGTAGTCTGACCTCCTGACTATCCCACTGGGATCTGTGTGGCTAATGAAGTTAACATCCGTAAATTACCATGAGCTCTAAGGATGAGAAGTCCTGGAAAAGTTAAGAATTTCCTAATCAACCCAGTTCTTTCCTCTTTCAGGCAGGGAGATGGAAGGTATTCTCTTTCTCCTGGCCATACAGCTGTTACTTTGCTCAGCATTATTCTTAAGAAGCCCGAGAATGGGTGAGCCTGGTGGTGGGTATTAAGGAGGGCACGTGTTGCATGGAGCACTGGGTGTGGTGCATAAACAATATATCTTGGATCACTGAAAAAAAAAAAAAAAAAAGAAGCCCAAGAATGGGCTAGGGGGTTGATCATTGTCCACCTAGGGGGGGAAAATGGGTCCTTTAGACTCAATCTATAGTCTCTGGGTACAGAGAGTGCATCTGATGGCCAATAGTCAGGCATGATTTTCTTGGCCGGAGGTCCTGGTTTGCAAACTATAGCATGCGTGAGAATCACACAAAGAGCTCGCTACAAATGCAAAAGCCTGAGTTGCATCTCTAGAGATCCTTGAATTAGTAGTTCTGGGGTGAAATTCAGAAATTTTCATTTTTAACAAGCACCTTAGGTGACCCAGATGCAGGTAGCTCCTAAACCACATTTTAGGAAATACTCATCTCCAGCAGAGTGATCCGCCTCTCCTTTAGAAAACCAAAATCCGGGCGCCTGGGTGGCTCAGTGGGTTAAAGCCGCTGCCTTCGGCTCAGGTCATGATCCCAGGGTCCTGGGATCGAGGCCCGCATCGGGCTCTCTGCTTGGCAGGGAGCCTGCTTCCTCCTCTCTCTCTGCCTGCCTCTCTGCCTACTTGTGATCTGATCTCTCTCTCTCTGTGTGTCAAATAAATAAATAAAAATCTTAAAAAAAAAAAAAAACTAGAAAACCAAAATCCAAGCAACAAAAGCCCCTTGAAACCCCTAGTAGTACATGTGTGCATACCTGGCTCTAACATCTATAAATGTATTTATATAGGACTTATTGCTCTATTTTTTTACATACCCACATTCTGTATGTTGTAAAACACATGAAAATGGAAGTTAAACATTTTAGGATGCTCTCGAAAGGAAACAAATAATATTTTATACATTTGAGAACCGTATTTTATTCATTCTTGTGTATACTCTTTGCTCTCACTAGAATTTTATTGATATATTTAGCTTAGTCACCACTAATTATATTTTAATAAGAGCAGTGTGATCAAGCATGCTCCATTATTTTGAAAATATGGGTTAAATATATTCTGAAGCAGGTGTTTAAAGATCTGTCTCAAAGTTCAATTTCTTTTGATCCTTGGTTATTACAGATTTCATAGTTGAAAAAAAATACCTTTCAAAGATGCACAGATTCAAATGAGAGATGTGCAGGTGGGGCGGGCCTTGCTAAAGTGTGATCCTTACAAATTCGATCCATTGATCACACATTTTTGTTGAAATTTGGTTGGTAAATTTCCATTGTCTCTGGTGTCATTTATTTTTCCAAGTTCATCAGAATATGCTGAATTTTTGTATTTCTTTTTTTAAAATTTTATTTATTTAAGTCATCTCTACACTCAACGTAGGGCTCAAACTCACAGCCCCTCCATCAAGAGTCACACGCTCCTCTGACTGAGCCAGCCAGGCACCCTGAATTTTTACATTTCTAAAAAAAATGTTAAAAATTTGAAATTTCTTTATTTGGATGATTTCAAACCAGCTAGAAGCTCTTTTCCAGGTTTGAGTGCACAGACTTTTTACAGTGATAGACACTTTTTTCTTCCAGAAGTCATGTAACAACAATATTTCTAAGCTTCTATTTTCAAATGCCTGAAATTCATAGCTCGAACTAGTCTCTAAAAGCAATATTTTTTTTCAGTTATTATTAAACTATCACCTTTATTTTGAGGGAAAAGGTGAAACTTAAATATACAGATAGAGACAAATATCTGTAAAGATAGGAACAGAGTTATCTGGTGTAGATTGGTTAGGTAGCATACAACTGAGTACGACCAGTCCTTAAGAAAATGTTGGCAAATTTGGAACACTGGTGGGTTGTAGTAAAAGAAAAATATGTCTCTCTTTTTTTAAGTTGAAAAACTTTCCAATTATTTTCCTAAGTGATGGCCAAAGAACGTCTGTGGTTCGAAAGCTTTTCGTGAGAACTCCATCTCATGACAACACGGGATGAACATACTGTTATAGAAAAGTCCTATTTTTTGGAAAAATAAGAGCCTTGATGGCCTCCTGAAGAAATGTGTGCACTTCTGGCTTTCACGTCTCTGTTGCAGTAACTCTGAGTGGGGTATGAGTTTCAAGTGCGAGGCTATCTCTGTAATCTTAGCCTAGAATTGTTTGTGCCAGACAAATACTTTTTGTCTTTCATTATTATGCAAGAAACCTCAAAAACGACTTCAAAACATTTTCCATTAAGTTTCAGAGAAACTTTGTAAAGCCCTGACTGAATTTTCTGTGGCTTTAAAAATTGCTGAAAAAAAAGATCAGTTTGGATTTCATGTTCTTGAGAGCTTGTTTGGGGGTTCTAGCAGGGGAGCGCAGCTACTCGTATACCCTTGACCGAAGAACGGTCCTCTCCTCTATCGGGGAAGGTCGTCCTCTTCGACCGAGCGCGCAGCTTCGGGAGGGATGCACATGGAGCGGTGAGGGAGGAAGGGGACACCCGCCTAGCCAGCCAGATCAGCCGAATCAACCCTGGCGATCAATGGGGTGACAGATGTCGCAGCCAGATCGCCCTCACATCCTGGATTTCATGTTCTTGATGCTTAGGTTTTAAACTCCTTGCTAATCTGGATGACTTGAAATCCATCCTTCAGTAATATCTCGGCGCACATCCTATACACTTAGGGCGAGGTCATTGTTTGGGATGGTGGCTAAAAACTCAGACTTCAAAGAGGTGTGATAAAGTCTCATTTTTCTGGCCATCTTTTGGTCAGATTTGATTAGAATTGTCATTGTTTTTGCTGATGTAGCTCCAAAATATTAGGGACAGGAGAAGTCTCAGCTCTGCTTTTTTTTTTTTTTTAATTGCTCACTTGTACTTCGATTCTTTGTGTTACCTTCAATGCACCGTTTCCCTGCCAGACTCTTTTTAATTCACTTGTTCGCTTTGTTACTTGGCAAACAAATAATATCAACCAAATAATATCACTCCTAAAACAGCTTCTTCTGGCATGTCTAAAATGCAGAATTTTCCATTGTGTGGCACATGAATGTCGGCGAGCAGGTGTCGCTGTCCATCAGGCCTCATCGTGTTAGGAAGGTTCTGCTCTTCCCTTGGGTCACGCCGGGTACTACAAATCCAGTGGCCTACAGGCGGAGTGAGGGCGCAAGTCATACACGTGAGATATTAAGAAAGCATGACTTGTCTTTTCTATGATTACGAAATACAAGTAGAATGTCTGAAACTGTCTTCCTTCATCCCAGGAATCACTTTGAGCATTCCCTGGGGTGGGAACGGCTACTCTAAAGAGGGTGACCAGGAAGAGCGGCCTCAGATGCAGGACAGATGGAGGCGGGAAGTCCAGCCCTCACCTGGGGCTGGGAGGCCATGCTGAGGGACAGAGTATCAAGCACTATACTCACTCCACATGAGTTGTGTGTGTGGGTGTGTGTGCATGTGCTCATACCTGCATGTTTCCACCACACGAATCACGTTGGTAGAGGAAGCATTGCATTCTACATTGCTTAACACGTTGCAGACTATTCTAAATTACGCAAGTAAGAAAATTCCCAAGAGATTATATTTGCATCGACTTCACTGTGATTTCAAGATAACACATCAAAAATGTGGAGAAAGTGACTGTTAAAGCTTTACTACAGATGGGAATTTATATATCCTTCATCTTTCTCAAACATACAGGATTATATATTCCATGGATGCGGGATGACATGTCTTGTTCACTGCCCTGTCCCAATGCCCAGAGATGAGCACCAGCAGGCATCAGGTAAATATTGGTTGATTGAATGAATAAACGAATGAATGAATAAGCAGCAAACTCCTGACTTCACAGGATGTTCCTACCATGGCTTTGCCTTTGCACTGTTAACTTGTGTATTTATTTCATCTTGTATTTCGTGCATTTGTGTAAGCTGCTTTGAATCCAATAGCACTAAGATGATTTATGTTATTATCATGACAGGTATCCTTACTGAATGCTTGCGTGCCATTGAGGGCTAGGTGTTTTGCTAAGAACTCCATAGACGTATTTCCTTAATTCTGACATAGCCCTACAAGGTGGGAAGGACAGCTTCCATTTTCTAGCACAAAGGAGGCTTGGAAAAGTTTAGTAAGTTGCATAAAGTGACCCTGAGATGAAGTTGAAGTTCTGGGATTTTAATTATGACCTGCCTTTTTCCAGAGCCTGGGCCCTTTGTGCTTCCAACTGACTGAAACTGAGATTACTTAGACATTGTGAGGGATGGGGATGAAACACTAAGACTTTCCATTGTTTTGCAAAGCCATGTTCTTCTAACAGTATAAGTCTTCTTGGATTCATTATTTTGAAATGTCCTTTAAGATTTCCTCTGCATTGAGGGCAACTTGTATAGGTGACCTAGATTATATGTGGCCTGATATTATCACTTGAAATTTGATATATCTGTGAAAACAAATCATTTAATTTTTTTGAAGGAAATGTTTCAAAAATCAGTCTTGGTTACATATAGTTAGGATCTTCATCACGTGGGAAAGCAAAAACTCATCCTTAATTAAATATCTGACTCAAACGGCGACTCCACAGATCTGGCAGGAAGCCATCACACAGCTGGACCATTCAGAAGAATGTGATGTAGTATGTTATCTGGGGATGTCTATTTCAGAGCATGTTTGGTTGGATCTTCCAAATCGGAGTGTGAAGAATATCTTTCAGCTTCTGAGCATGAGCTTTTATTAATGGGACCATCGTTAGCACTACAAGAACTTCATGGAAAGGACTTGTCTTTTTTTTTCTCCCGAACATCTCGCATTCATCCCAATGCTCCTCAATGTAAGTAACTTCCTTCTCATTTTGGAAAAAAGAGCCTTAGGTCTTCTCTTTACCCTTCCGCACGTCTTCAAAATGTGAGATCATCTCTAAGCTTAAAGAGTCATTGTGGAGATTACTCACCCTTGCAGAAGTCCATGGGGATAAGCCCAGCCGCATTCCAGGTACATTATGTGTGCGTGAATCACCACAACCCTGATGCTCCGTCATTCCACACCTTCCATCGAGGCTGTGCGTCACTAGCACAACAGCTGTCACAATGTCCCTGAATCCAGGGAAAAACACCTCCACCCAGGCTTAGGTGATTTCAAGGCATTACTCAGTTTTTGGTTTTTAGATAAAACATCAGGGCATAAGACAACTTTATAATCTCTGTAGTAGGTTCTGCCTGTAGGTTTTAAAGATGAAAACTAACTGGTTTTTATTGTGTACATGTGTTTAAAAACGTGAGGGACATACCAAGACTTGTATTATTAATGTAAGTTGAAAACTGAGGTTCTTGGACTTGTCCCTCATTTTCATACGGGGCTTCTTGTATAGGTAGGCGCATGGGATCCCAAAACCCATAAATTGAGGCAAAGTTGAAAAAGAAATAAAGTTATCTAATTTTCTCTATAAAACTGTGTGAGCGATTAAAAAAAAAGAGTCTTACTAGAGCAACAGTTTCAAGAACATGTCTTCTGTGAAATTTGCTTGAGGCTGAAACCATGCTCACTTAACTTTAAAGAGTTAAGGACTTGAAATAGCATTTTTTTCCTATGCTAAGGTTCATGTGACTTATCACATGAAAAACAGGAAGGATAGAGATGCGTTTTGTTGGGGAACCCCCATTTCCCTCATTGTTCCTTAAAAAAACATTTCAGATGGCTAGAGGGGCAAATCAACATACATAGAAATGGTTAAATTCTTCCTCGGAATTCCATGGGAATTAGCAGTCTGTAGACCAAGGCTGTGGCCTGAAATGTCATGGTTGGACCATGACTTCCTATGGGTCTGCTGTTGATGGCCAGTTTCTTGTTTTTCTTTCTTCAGTGCGTACATATGCCCACAGGCTGTTTGTAATGGGAGAATTTTAAGAAATTCATAAATTTGAAACACCCCACACATACAAAATTCTTTCTGAATGTGTCAGCCTAAAGTTCTTTTCCCAAATTCACATAAAATAAAGCAGCATAATAGCCATCTCTTTGTAATAGTCCAACTTACATTTAATTTTTATTGATCTTTACCTACAATACTAAGCAACATGAATAAAGCAATATACATTGGCCATCTGAGTTTAAGTGCCTCCAAAATTATCTTTTGATGTTTATTTCTTTGAAATAAATGCACCTCACATTTAATTTCAAAGCAAACAAACATCGTCTAAAGAAATAATGCAAATTTGTATGCCTTGACATGTACATTTTAAAAAGTGTTTATACAGTATGAATTAACTTGCTTTGTATATAGAAGAAATACAGACTCTTCAAAGAGCAAGCATCTGATCTTTAAGAACTGAGTTCATTGAGGTTAAATTGTGCTCAGGGAGTTTAAGGTAAAAAAGAAAGAAAAAGGAGATTATACCTCTCCTTATGGCAGGAAGAAGCTCATTTCCAGGGTAGAAACTTCTGAAACCCATAAAATACGTTCCAGATTCAAGACTTGATGAGTTCATGCATCATATCTGGACACTTCACTTTTGCTGCAGAGAAAGTCTTGGGACTAGTTAGTTCCCTTTCATTTATTGAGTAGGGACAAAAATACCCAAAGTATATGTGAGAGACAAATTCAAAAAAATTAAAAAGTTATAATTCTGTCTTGTTTAACACTAATGATTTCCTTCTATGCATCCAATCTTTCAGACATATAAACGCCAAAACTCAAATGTGTGACAAAACCAGAAACACAGAGCACTGATGAATTTCTACTAAGCCCTAAGAAAACATTCATTACAATTTAAGAAGAAGGTAGAGGTATCTGAACTAGGGGTTCCTAAGCTTTTTTGTGCCACAGACCCTTGAGCACTCTGGTAAATGGGCCAGGTCTTAGAATATTGTTTCTTTTCTTCTTTTCTTTCTTCAGAATATTGTTTCTACACACAAAAAAACAGAGCACATAGGATTCCCAAAACTCCAATTATATTAAAATGTCACTTTGATCAAAATATGTAAAAAAATACCACACGCCCAAATTTGTGAAGTAGTAATACCTGTGTCTATTAGTGCATCAAATAACAATAACTGCTATCATTTTGAAGTAGAAATGAGTGTAAGTGACACTTTGAGATCTCTGCAAAGTTATAATGTGATGTGAAAATATCTGTGATTTCTATTGCTGGCAATGTCACAGAAGCTGCTAATAATGCTATAGTTTGTTGAAGGAAACATGAGATTTCAGTTAGAGGTTAGTGAAACTGAAGCAATAATTTCTTTCCATTCAACTTCATAGACCTCACTGAGATCTACTGGAAGAGTCCCTGGAGGATCTGTGGACCCCAGGTTAAGAAGCCCTGCTCTAAATCTAAAACATAAGGCCTTGACCAGGAATGTATTGTTTCATGGGTTTGGCTTTGGTCAAGATTTAGCCTAATATTTTGGTCATCTTAGCAAAGGAGTAGAGTTCACAGTATGGGTATTTACTGCAAGGATGTCAAAAACAAAAAAACCAAACACTGCCCAAGGGGTTATTCACTTGGCTTGAGGTTATTTCTTTAAAGGTGCAAGGACAGCTCTCCTTTTTAAAGGCCTAAACCCTATTTAAAGTTTCCTCTGTTTTGCCTATAATTATATTTTTCCCAACAGCAACGTTTCATTTACCTTGTATTTTTAACTTTTAATGTGTATGCATCTATTCAAGTAAGTTTTTGCAAATTCTTCAAGGGAAGGAATAGGTCTTTTTTTTTTTTTATTTAGAAAATTCACAACAGATATGCACACAGCAGAGACTTACTATTTGCAGATGGAAAGAAATGACAGGCTATAAAATGCAAGTATTCATACTGCACCATTTGAAAAATCTTTCCCTTGAGAAGTTGGAAGTTATTTGGGTTTTTATTTGGGTTTTTACCTTATTCATCCTCTTACTCTCTTAAGAAATGAATTAGAGAAAGAGAAAGATGACAAATGGAATGGGTATGGATAAGTTATTCCATAGAGAATTTGAGAATTTCATGAAACCTCCTCATTGTAGATTAAGAATAGATTATATTACCAGCTACCTGCCAGATTAATGCCACATCTTCACTATATGGCCACCCAGGATCTAATTTAAAGCCCCAGGACAGGGACCTACTTCCTAAAATAGTTCATTCATTTTGGGGGGGGGGCGTAATGATCTCATTGTTAGGTAAATTCCTCAGAATGAGGGATACTTGTCCTTCCTTTATGTTTAGGAAATCTTTCTGAGAGAATAGGTTGCAGAGTACCAGGAGGCAAGAATTTTGCCCCGAAGGACTTTGCGGGCTGGAGAAAAAAAAAAAAAGACATTGACTCTCACTGTAGCCACAACTAACTTGATAGCAACAAAATAACTTCTCATGTTCCCATGTGACTGAGCCATCATCTTTTGAAAAAGATTCTTGAGGAGTCTATCATGTGACATGTCTGGAGTCAGGCTTAAAAGACACGCATCCTAGTTTTAACTTCATGAATGAATGAAAGTTACTAAGTGCTTTTTAAGTTTAAGTCTTCTTCGGAAATGTGGCAATAGTATTATAATCAGTCTCATGGAATTTCCAATGAAAATTAAATAAGACAATGTGAGAAAATTATCAGTTCAGTGCTTAGTATATTAGCAGGAATGTTTTCAGCTGCAGAACAGAAAGATCCAAGTCAAAATAGATCAGACAATGAGAGGGGGCTTGTTGTCCCACATGTAAAAGGTTTGGAAGCCCAGATATTTTAGGGTTTGACTTACAGGGTTCAATCATGTCATCAGAGATCCAGGGTTTTTTGTTTCTGTGTTTGTTTTTAATCTTTCCACTTAGACTTCTTCATTGTGTTACTTGCATCTTCAGACTTGTCAAGATGTTCAAGCAGCTTCAAGCATCACGATAAACCCCACAGCAGATCTTCTCTTACATCTGATTGGTCAAGACACATCACATGCTCATTTCATAAACCAATCATTGGAAGGGGGTGGGATTACCATGGTATAAATTAATAAGGTATTATTTTCTTGGGCCTGGGTAGGATCACTCCCACTCTTTTCCGGAAGATGGTTATCTGATTACTGAGTAAAGTTCACTTTCTGTTAACAAAGAGAAAGTGGAAGAGTGGATGCTTGGAGATAACCAAAAGTGCCTGCCATATTATCCTTCACACAGTACATTATTATAAAATCAAGGAATATAAAGGATTAGATGCCATGACAATAACATGACCCCACCAATCCCTTACTATGTGTGATCTCGGACAGGTCACACAGCCTCTCGAGACTCAGTTTTTCCATCTGCTAAATGGAGTTGTACAAGTATGCCTATTCCTCAGGGTCATTAAAAAAATAATGTATGTGGAAGCCATTTATCAAAGGAGCTGTCTTCAATATTTACTTAAACCTGTAACTAGACAATATATTATGATGACTTTTTTTATGATGAAGAATATAATCACTCAGCTTTTCTGTTTCAGAGCTGGCAACTGAACCTAGCTCTCTTGTGGTTTCTCATCTGACCTTAAAAAAAAACAAAAACAAAAAACTTTTATAATTGTGTATTATAATAAATATACAGAAAAGTGCATAAAATGCAAAGGGAAAACTGAACAAGTTGATTACAATGAATACTATTGTGATCCCTGTCCAGGTCAAGAAATAACACTACCAAATGCCTCAGAAGCCCCATGTCATTATAGAATTTTTAAATACATATATATTTTAATAGCATCAACACAATATTTTGTATCTAGGAGTTCGACACTATGTAGTACCTAATTCACACTATTTTATATTTTTATAGTGACCAGTATTTTCATGATTCTCCCACGGTAATCATAATCACTGCCTAAGCATTACTTGTGTGTGTGTGTGTGTGTGTGTGTGTGTGTGTGTGTGTGTATGTGTGTGTGTGTGTGTGTGTTGGGCACCCTGCCAGGCATGGTTCTGTCTTTTCCTGAAGACACTCCTAATTGTAGCATTCTTCCCATGATTGGAAGATCAAGATCAGACTTCCATTAACGTGGCTTCTTCTGCTAAACTCCAATGATCAGGATTTCAGATTGTTGTGTACTTGAACAAATCTTTCCCAAAATTTGAATGTGATCTACCTCTAAGTTTGTCTCTTTTTTTTTTAATCACAAAAATTTGTCAATTGTTGACAAAGAAATTTTTTAGAAGATTCATTTTTTTTTCATCATACTTTATTCATTTCTCTTCTTTTTTCTCATGGGTATCACCTCCAGATTCTACATTGTGCCTTGACATTTGCTGCTTTATAAATAATTAAGTAGCTTATTGGTGATTGGATCTGAGGACTTCCATTTCCAATCAAGATGGAATAATAGGGATTGAATTTACTTTCCTACTGGAAACAACTAAAAAGTTGGACAATAAAACAGTAACAGTCAAGATGTTGGACATTGGGCAACCAAAGCCAGTAATCCATAATAGGTAAGAAATAAATGAGGCAATCCTTAGTATTGCCCCAGTTTATTTCCTTTAGGAAGTTTCCAGACTGCACTACACAAAGTGGAGCATAGGAAGATGTACAGTCTCTCTGAGTTGAGGAGGCATCTGGGGAAGACAAGGCAACTGGAGTGGGCAGGGCAGAGCACCCAAAGGGAGAGAAATATGCAGCGAATGCCAGAGATTTGCACAAAGTCTCTCCTAAATACTCATTTAAGTATTTATGAGTGCTGATTATGGGCATGATTTAAGTGCTGATTAACGTATGTGTACGAGGAAAGTCCTCGATGCTGGAAGAGAACCACTCCAGAGGAGTAGAGGGAATGGTGCTTGAAGGTTGTCACACGAGGCCAGGAGGAGTGCCTGTTTCCAAGAGCCAGAGTCAAAAATCTCGTAATTCATGGGATATCCGTTAGAATACTAAGGGTTGTCTTACCTCAGAATCAGGGAAGGTAAAACCTAGACTAAACACTGCTCTGGTTCTGCCTAAAAAAGCAAGATCTGGAAGGCTTCAAGTAATTTAACAGTGTGACAGAATAAAGTTCAAGAATATTTATAGGAATACACACATAACTAGCACCCAACAAGGACATTAAAATAGTTATGATTGCTGTATTTCATATATACAAGAAACTAGAAGAGAGATTGAATATATTACATAGAGACGTGGAAGACATACAAATGATCCAAATCAATCTTCTAGAGATAAACACCATAGCATCTGAGATTTAAAAAAAACACATGAGGTGGGGACTCCTGGGTGGCTCAGTTGGTTAAACATCTGCCTTCAGCTCAGGTCATGATCCCAGGGTCCTGGGATCGAGTCTTGCATCAGGCTCCTTGCTCAGTGGGGAGCCTGCCTCTCCCTCTGCCTGCCACTGCTCCTGTTTGTGTGCACGCTCTCTCTCTCTCTCTCTGGCAAATAAATAAATAAAATCTTAAAGAAAACACATGGGGTGGGATTATCCATAGATTAGACATTGCAGAAGAAAAGATTAATGAATGTGAAGACAGCAGTATGAACCATTCAAAATGACAAACAGAAAGAAGACTGAGAAAAGTAAGGACGGAATGTAAGTGAGCTGTGGGACAATTTCAAATGGACAAGTATACATGAAATTGTCGTGTCTAAAAGAGAGGATGTGGGATGAGGGAAGGAAGAAAGTATATTTGAAGAAATGATGACTGGAAACTTTCTAAATTTGATGAAAAGTATAAATTCACAGGTATGAAGAGACCAACAAATCACAAGCACAAGAAACATGGAGCAAATTATATCAAAACACATTACAATCAATTTGCTTATAGCCAGTGATTAAGAGATAAATATTAAAAGTAGATAATACATTAAAAGTAACAACTGAGCTTGAGACTTTTCTATTTTTCCCATCTTATACCACAGAAACACACATTTCTCTTCCTCTTTCTCTGACACACACACACACACATGCGCACACACACACACACACACACTTCAATTATTTGAGTTCTTTCTGTCCCCTGCATTTGGTTTGATTAAAACTAAGCATTTGCTTTGTGTAACTACAGAAGGACAATTTTTATTTTAAAACGTAGTTCATTTGATCTGATTTAGAAAGAGCATATCCCCTTAACCATTGGAACTTACACTCCAGTGAAACAGCTGTTTCCATGTTCTTGCCTGGGAACCAGGCCACCAGTAAATGTTTCACATGCCAATACAACGCCTTTAAGCTCTTGATGATTATCTACAGCAATTAGGATGCTGTGACATCTGGTGTCTCCTTGATTACATCTTTCATGAAAGTTCTAAGTGTTAAGAAATAAAATGGTGAGGATGAGCAGCCTCCTTCATGGAACAAAGGGCCCTTCTTTAGATCAGACAACCATTTAGGAGGAAGATGGTCATTTTCCACCATGAATGATATGGGGCAGCACGGTAGAGTCACGGCATGGCTCCTAGAGATCAACCTCCTTCCTCCTCTACAATTACAAGAGAATAACAGAAACCCCAGTGGTGTTTGGTGACTTGCTTATTTTCCACATTAGAAGCCACTGAGTCCTAGACATTTTGATTTAGTCAAATTCCAATTGGACCAAATAATCTGATCATTCCCTTCCTATTGGTTGCCATGAATCTTGCTCCAAATGTTATTGCCAGGATGGACATCTCAACATTTGACCTTGACCATCTGAAGCCTGAAGTCCCTAACAATGACTCCATGTAATCAATTCTGAGATTTTCAGACCACTTTTAGAACTTTGATTATCCCCAGTCCCCATTCTCTTTATATTCTTTCATGATTTATCTTTCTACTTCTTCTCCCTTTGTGTCTACGATTTTGCTGTAACTCTTTTTATAAAGCCAATAACATCCCACAAGTTCCTTATAATGGAAAAATGCCATCTTACCATTGAACAGTACACATGCCTTTCATAGTTTTGTTGCTTTATGGTTTCTTACTGAGGCTTTATATCTGCTAGGTAGTTTGAATGCCAACATTTCAACCTGGCAAGATTTCCCATCAGACAAGAATGCCACATAGACTACACTCATGTCTAGTGGTATAAAACTCAAAGAAAATTAAGATGAGATACTGGAATATCTACTATATGTGAAATCACAATGAAGCCTTCATATTATTTGGTATCTTAATTACAAAAGCACCATTTACATGCATCTCATCCAAAGAGACGAAAATTCTCATTATACTGGAAATGTTCATGTTCAACTGTCTTCTAAACTTTTTTTTAAAGATTTTACTTTTATTTATCTGTCAGAAAGTGAGAGAGAGAGAGAGAGAGTGCTTGGGGAGGGGCAAAGGGAAGGGGAGAGTATCTCAAGCAGACTCCCCATTAAGTGCAGAGCCTGACACTGAGGCACCTTATCTACAAGTGTTTTTAAGAACTACTGTTGATATGGAATATGTCAAATGCAGATGCACAGAACAGTTGTGCATTTTGTAGGCTTTGCTGAGCCAATATTTATTCATTCACTCATATATAAATTCATCCAGTTATTCACTGAAGCATTGGAGAACATCTCAGACCTATTTGAGGTGCTGTGCTCATGGCCATGTGATTATACCTCTTTTATAGCACTGAGTGCATTAGGCGATGCTATTTGTACAGTGGTCTCCTCTGCCAGCCTCTGAACTCTTTGCGCCCTGGGACTGTACAAAGATGAGTTATGCAGATTTCCTGAGTCAGTAATCTGATACCTAGTACTCTTTGCAAGGTTGTGTTAATGTCAAAGGTAATTAATTACCATGATCTTTAAAACCTCCACTTTTATCAAAGTAAAATGTCTAGACCACCACATTTTCCTCCGTTGAGAGAATGTACAATGTATCCTGCAGTGTTTCTGCCAAACTATTCATTCCAGATTACATATACCCTCTGGTGGGGACATGTGACTGGGGCTTCTCAAGTAACTCTCTATATCTGTCTACCTTCGTGGTCTCCTACCCCAGATAAGCATCATATCCTCACTTCCCTGGTTTTGATACCCACCATTCTCTCAGTTACCCTGAAGCCAAGACCTGTGTCCACTCTTTTTCTCTTCGCAGCTTCCTCTTCAGTCAATCCCTACCCAAGACTGTTATTTTTCTTTCATAATTATATGGAATGGTTACATAACAGCTATTTCCTCTAGTTAGACCCAGCCTTTTTGTTACCTCCTTAGCTCATTGATTCATTCATTAGTTCACGCATCTTTCCTCATTTATTCTGAAAACCTCTATGAGCGCTGAGTGTTTTGCAGGGTCCTCTTGCCATTAAAATGTAAAGATAATGAACATGTGAGTTTTATTCTTCAGGAGTTTACGGACTGGCCAGGGTGCTAGTATATAAAGAGCTATACTCAGAATCCAATGGGAGATAGAGGCAAAGCTGTTAGGAGTGATGTAGAGATTCAGAATGATCCCCTGCTCTATGGAGTTTCCAGTGTTTGCACAATTGAATATAAACTCCTCGCCCAGGCATTTCAAACCTTTTACATACTGCCTCACTCTAACTTTCCAAGTTCACCTCCCACTTCTCCTGGCTTTGTGGTACTGCATACTCTGATCAAGTTTTCTCCCTCTGATCACTGAAAATACCTTCGAGTATTCCACTCTCCTTCTCTTCTGTCAAAATCCTGTCCCCATCTCCCGTGAATATGCCAGGCACACATCACTGGCCACTTGGAATGCTACGTCTAGTCTTTCCTGCCAACCTGATAGAATCTTTCTCTCCTTTCAATCCACAGAGTACATCTCTTGCACTTTTCTTATGTCATTATGTCACCTCTATGTTATAATTATATACTTATTAGGTTGTAGGTCTTTGAGGCAGATGGAATTACTTATCTTTGTTGACCAGACGCTGAAAAATACTGTTCAGTTGAATTATACGTGTGACAAGAAAGAGTTGTTATATGAAAAGAAGTCTGGACAGAAAGGGTATTAGAACCAATTGTTCCACCAGTGGGGAGTAAAGATCCCCAAATTACTTAATCTCACAGTCTCCATGTCCTCTCCAACAAAATGGGAATATTAATTCCCACCTTATTTCTCATATAGAACAATGACAAATAAAAACTGAAAATATAGGTATGAATATATTTGAAAAATTTTGAGAACTATAGAAATCTGTTGATGACAGCACCAAGTTAAGGATTTCTATGGAAAGTTAAAAAATATGTTTGACACAAAAAATATATATTTACTAGGTTTGAACTAAGCCTATGATTCAAACCTTTTGAACATCAGAAGCTGTCATATACATCCTGAAAGATTTTCACAAATAAATTTTGATACGAGAACATCTGCAACCAGTTCTTGATTTTTTTACTTAGCTTTAGGTATCAGGTTCTTTCTCAAAGTCCAGGTCGTATCTTATTTTATTGAAATAACATAAATTATACTGCCTTCCTGAGTATTGTTCCTTTCATCCGAGAATGTTCATCACTACCAGACTTCTAAGTCTTCTAAGATCTGTCATCAGTATTGTTATAATCAGATTTCCAGAGTTTTCTTCTACTTCTTTTCCTTATAGTAATGTTGTTGGAGTTAAGGGTTTTTGTTTTGTTTCGAGTTAGCCTTTAAAAAAAAGCGCCAATATTTCCATAACACTTTCAAGAAGCCTTCCCTTATACTTCACCTAATCATGGTTTCTTAAGTATAGTTAAGATGAAAACACAATAATGAATTAAGAGGCAAGGCACACTGTGTATTGAGTAACCACCATGGTAGAGGCATCATGCCAGACAATTTACATAAATAATTGCACATAATCCTCACAACTGCCCTACCAAGTGAGTATAATTATCCCCACTTCATGGATGAGAAAGCTGGAGTTCAGAGGGATTAAGAGCCTCTCCCTGGGGCATGTCTTGATTCAAATCCTGGTTTGTCCTTTGGTGATTCCAAAGCCAGATTCTTCTTTTCTATGGCTCAACGCCTCCCCGATTTTCTTTAATTCCAGAGATATTTCTTGAAGGGTTATTTTAACTCCAGTCTATAATAAGAGTGCTGGTGGTAACAGTAAGATTCTCTACATTTACATCTTTCAACATCCCTAGTACAGCCCGCTTGAATACCAAAGACTCAATGAGTTAATGTTGAATGAAGTATGTCAAGGGACGTCTTTCATCCTTATAAACTTGGCCTCGGTTACATTAAGCATTTTTTCAGTATTGTTCTTTTCCTTGATCAATTTTTATAGACTACTGGTTTATCCCTAAATTTTTCTATAGTGAGTTACAACAAATTAACTTACTCACTGTTTCTTTAGCCTTGTAATCATGTGTTGATGGTTGCTGGAGGCCATCAGGGATATGCCCAACTTCACTTAATTTTCTGTTATGCGCAGCAAAAGCCTTAAAAATTTTCTGAAACAGAGGCATCTGGGTGGCTCAGTGAAGTGTCTGCCTTCGGCTCAGGTCATGATCCCATTGTCCTGGGATTGAGCCCCACATCAGGCTCCCTGATCATTGGGGAGCCTGCTTCTCCCTCTGCCTCTGCTGCTCCCCCTGCTTGTGCTCTCTCTCTCTCTCTGTCTTTGTCAGATAAATAAAATCTTAAAAAAAAAAATTCCTAAAACATCTTATAGACACCAGTCCTTTTAGTACAGAATTTCTCAACAGTGGCTCCTTGGCTCTTTAGGCTGGAAAGCTCCTCATTATCCTGCTGTCCTGTGCATTGCAGGATGTTTAGCAGGGTCCCTGGGCTGGACCCACAGGATGCCAGTTGCATCCTCCCCACATGTAACAACCAAAAATGTCTCTAGACAATGCCGGATGTCTCCTGGGTAACATCACCCCTAGTGGAGAACCACTGCTTTAGCATATTACAAACATGTCATAACAGAGGGGGAAAAAAGAACAAAGATTTCCATCTCTACAACAAAATCTCTATTAATTGTTGAACACTACATCAAACACTAACGATGTACTATACGTTCGCTAATTGAACATAATAAAAAATATGAAGAAACAAACAAAAAAGGCACCATTTAGAGATGCCTGAATATGTCGGTGTTTAAGAAGGGGTTTCATTTGATTAAATTTGGACCATGAAATTAGATCAATAGCCACCTTTCCCTTAACTTTATATGGTATTCACTGGGTTGCAAATTAGGTAAATTTTTCTCCACTTGAAGCACTTCTATTTGAATCACTGCTTCTGTGACAATGAAGAAAACCTGGGATATTTTGGTTTTGTTTCCAATCTTACTGAAATAACGTAAATTATACTGCCTTCTTGAGTAGTGTCCCTTTCATCTGAGAATGTTCCATCACTTGCCTATTTCAATCTTACCAGATGATTGGTGAATATGGTTATTACTGATGGACGGTCAGGGATGCCTGGGTCAAAATGGCAGTGAGTTCTCTAAGTTGCTCTGCCTTTTCCTGAGTTAATGTTACTTAAAAAAAAAAATTCATCGGCCATTTTATTTTTCAACTGGAAGCCATTTTCTACTTGACGTGGAAAAGGTACTTTGCCAAACTGAATGGTTAATTATCCAAAGGGGAAACACCCTACCCACATTGAAATCTAGGATGCAAAACAATTAGTTTTGCATTTTTTTTTTCTTTTTAGTATCTACATTTTCACTAAGCTGTCAAAGAAATCTATTCTTCCAACCTCCGTTTGGCAAACCCTTGATTTTCTGGTGACGTCTGCTTTCTGACTGTGATCGTGGTTTCAGAGCAGAAATCCTATCTCTTCACTGTGGTTGTTCCCAATGTTTACAGGCTCTGATAATAAGACTGTCTTAACAACTAGAGGATTATTCAATTACCTTGCATTTCTCATTCTTCAGACATTCACCAAACTTTAAATACAAATAACCTATCTTTGGGTAATAGTTTAAACTTTGGGCAGCACTGTCTTATCTGGTCTTCATGACAAGTTCCTGTGGGATAGATATTTTTATTGTCATGTCAAAGAGTTAAAAATAAAAAGAGGCTTAGCAAGTTTAAATGATAGGTCCATGGAGCCTCAGTGGGTATGTATGTTTTTAAGAAGTATTGGCCACCTACAGTGTGTCAAGCAGAAGTCTAGGCCAATGGTGCCTAATAGAAATAGAATATAAGCAACATAAGTAATTTAAAATTTTCCAGTGGCCACATTAAAAAAACAAATAAACCAGAAATGCTTCAACAAACACTGTTAGGAAAACTGGACAGCTACATGCAAAACAATGAAACTGGATCAATTTCTTACACCATACCCCAAAATAAACTCAAAATGGATGAAAGACCTAAATGTGAGACCTGAAACCATAAAACTCCTAGAGGAAAACACAGGCAATAATTTCTTTGACCTTGGCTGTAGAAACATTTTTCTAGATGTGTTTCCTCAGGGCAAGGGAAACAAAAGCAACATTAAACTATGAGACTACAACCAAAAGAAAAAGCTTTCGCACAGTGAAGGAAACCATCAACGCAACAACAAAGGCAACCCACTGAACGGAGAAGACATTTGCAAGTAACAAGGAGTTAGTATCCAAAATACATAAAGAACTATGACTCAACACCAAGAAAACCCAAATGCTCTGATTTTAAAAAGCAGAGAACTAGGTAAAATTAATTAATTAATTTTTTAGGTAAAATTAATTTAAATCATATTTTTAAACCATATATATTGAAAGGAGTATCATTGCAACAAGTAATCAATATAAAAATTCTTTGTGAGCTAAATTCATTCATTTCTTTCTACAGAGTCTTCGCAGAGTTCCATTTCGAAGATTATAGCACATTCCAGTTGAAGGAACCACCCTATGAGCCTTCAATTCTTCGGTGTGTGGCTTGTGGTTGTAGTTTTGGTCACACACCTCTAGACATCAAGGATGTGAGGTATCTAAGGCACGTTCTCTCCTAACATGAAAATCGCCTTCCAGGGTAAGAGTCAAATAATAAGCAATAACACAAAAGGAATAGAAGAAGTGAAGCCATGACTCTGACCCAAGCTCATAAACCTTTTTTTGGGGACGCCTGATGAATTGCCCAGGTTTTCAGATGGTGAGCATCAGAGCCGGGGTTGTCCTGGGAAAGTCATCTGAGGAGAAGTGACAGTGAAAAGTTGTGGGGAGCAGGAAGGGGTCCCAAGGCATGGGTCGGGTGGGCAGGGTTGGGTTCTGTGAGGATGGGGTCAAGCCTGAGATTTCCAGGTGGTGACAGGTGGAAACAGGGAAGGCTGTTCCAGCAGAGAACACACTGTTGATGGTCACAGAGGGCGGGAGGCCCTGGGGTTGAGGCCCAGAGCCCAGGGGGTGTCAGGGCCAGAGAGGGGAGAGCCATCATGAATGGACAGTTTCTTGGAGAGCTGACTGAGAGCTGTGGCCTCCCCTAAACCCCAATGTCTGCTCACCAGACCACCTGCTCTCTGGTTCACCCTGTTGTTCATGACCTCAGTTAAGTGTTTTGTTTTTTTTTTAAAGATTTTTATTTATTTATTTGACACAGAGAGAGATCACAAGTAGGCAGAGAAGCAGGCAGAGAGAGAGGAGGAAGCAGGCTCCCCGCCGAGCAGGGAGCCCGATGTGGGACTGGATCCCAGGACCCTGAGATCATGACCTGAGCCGAAGGCAGAGACTTTAACCCACTGAGCCACCCAGGCGCCCAGTTAAGCTTTTGAAAGGAAGGGCAAAGGCTGCCTAGGGTGTGCCTTCTTTTCCCATTCAAAACTTTAAAAAGGGTTCTTTCATTGTCTCTGAAGGTGAAGATCCTGAGTCAGGGAACAAATGCAGACCTGGCTCTTTCGTTCGTGCCCTTAGAAGGCTCGGTCCTCTTACCATCTCTTTCCCGTTGGGATGGTCCATTTTCTCCCTTTTACTGGCAACAGCATCCTCCGGCCCTCACTGACCAGCTCCCCACAGCGCCCCTTGATCTCACTGCCCCTGCCGTGTCTGAGCGGGGACCCTGCTGCAGCCGCGCCACCAGCAGGGAGGGCTGGGGCTCAGCCAGACGCGGGGTTGTGCGGCAGACCTGCCGGTTACACTCCTCTGCTCCTTACTCAGTTTCCCCTTCCAGGTCCTTTACTTGATGGGGTCTGCCCCCAGAGAATATGGTCACTCTGGTATAGCTTAAGACGTGCACTTTTTACAAGGCCTTGTGAAGCCCACGTCTTTTCTTTTAGAGGGAGATCGACAACTTCCAACAGAGCCTTTTGGCGACTCCTGGCACGCACCAAGTCACACCTCCCGGGCCGAGCCCTTGTGCCAGAGACGGGGCTGGGCGGACAGCCAGCCGCTCAGCGCCTCCGCGGGTGGAGCGGCCGGCTCCCCTCTTCCAGCCGTGAGAACGGCCCCGCGGGCCGCCCGCCTCCCAGGTCACGTTTACGCGGCGGCTTCCCTTCAGGCACACCTGTGTCCAGTTAGGAGCAGGACTATTGCCAAGTTCCGGAAGGTGCCAGCGTTCCTGAAGGGTCTTCAGGTTTGGTCCTCCAACTCGTTTTCCACTGCTTAGCTACCAGCTCGCAGTACTTTCAAGGGTGCAGGTTTCTGGCACAAAAAACGGACCGTTCTTTATAAATGCTGCAGGGGCTGATCACTCCCAGGTAGAGTGGATCTGAGTGCTTCGTAGGTGCCCTGGAAGCGCACGTGTGTGCTAGCAGGCCACCTGGGTTCCACCACTGGGACCCCCTTCCGGTTTCCATATCAAGTTCTTGTTTGGAAAAGCTTACCAACCAATCAACCAAACAAAACTCCTTGCACTTACGGAGGATTTAAAACTATTACGACACAGTTGATGCTTATTATCCAGATTCAAGCCAGGTACAAGTTTAGAGTAGAAAGTGAAAGACCCCCTTTGTTTGTTTTCTTCCCCTTTCTGGAGGTAACCACTATTACCAGTTCCGATTACCCCTCCCCATTTCCTTTCCTCTGAATGCACTTGAATGTCGATAGAGAATATGCATGTCTCTTTCCGTATATACCCGTTGCACCGCCCATATCTTCTTAACCTGAGTGAAAGCATAAGGCATATAGTATCCACGTAATAAGTGTTGTTAGTTACCTGCTTCTTTTATTCTATAACATACCTTGAAGTGATGCCCGCCCTTTTCATAGTTCTGTAGTATTCTGTAGCACGCGTGAGCTGTTGTTCAGTTACTTACACCTTTATTGTTGGGCATCTGTTCTGCTCCCTCCTCCACCCCTTTTGCTACCTTAACGACGATACTGCACTAAGTATAAACATCTTGGCACATCTACCTTTATGATGTTAAGTAATCATTATTTTTTTGGAAAGTTTTTTATTAACCGAAGACACATGCAACTCCCAATCAGTCTTGCTGATCAGTATGAGATCACCAGAAGTATTATTGCATTGAACTGAAGTAATTCTGGTCAAAAGCTTAGGAATGTGATTATGTAATTAGCCTGTTCAGCCTAATCTTGGAGACATATTTGATATCTGTTAGACTCTTTGAAATGCTGGAAATAGTCTTCAGACCTTCCCCCGACCCCATGTCACCTCATTACATTACTACCTTTGAGAACATGAAAGATCTGACCTTGATGATGAGTGTATTTGACACACTTCTGTAAGTTACAGAGAAATGAAAAATTCAACTGGTTGTAGTTTTGGTCTGCAAAATTTAGAATGAAAAGCATAAACAATTTGACTGACTTTCTTAATGGAAGTGTCTTATTTGCCTAACTGAATTCACTCATTTGATGAGCTTAATCAGTTTTTTCTTTGACACTTTATAAATACTGATTCTATGGACTTAACCCCCTATACCAAATATACTACTGATTTTATGATTTGTAATCATAAATTTTGTGGTAACCCAGTAATTTTTATCTTTTAGAACTTTTATGGAAGTGCTTTATAAATTATAATTTTATTGGAAGCTTAATAATTCTGACACTGTAGAAATAACTATAATTTGAATCCCATTGACAAACATGGGTTTAAATTCAGTGTACATCACAATTAGTTGTATGGTCTTGGGAAAGTCAGTTGGTATCTTTGAATCTCGGGTTCAAAGTGGGTAGTAATGATACCTATTTTCATCATAAGGATCATGAGGATTAAATCAGATAACATCTCTAAAATAGCTAGGTTATTGCTTGATGTATTAGAATCTTGATATTATTATTAAGCTATATTGTTATTATTAGCTGATAAATAGACCATGTGTTTGTATATTTTTCAAAGATTGATGTATTTTATTTTAGAGAGAGAGAGAATGATAAGGGGAAAAACAGAGTGAGAGAATCTTCAAGCAGACTCCCCACAGAGCCCAATGTGGGGCTCGATCTCATGACCCTGAGATCATGACCTGAGTGAAAAGCACGAGTTGATACTTAACTGAGTGAGCCCCCAAGTGCCCCATGTGTTTATAGTTTTACAAAAGATATGACTGAAAGCAGAAGATGCCTCCATTGGTATAATAAGAACTCTTCCTATGGGAGTTTGAAACTCCCTTTCAAGTTTCCCTGCGAGAATAAAGTGGCTCTTATTACAGTCACCTTTTCCATGGCAAATAGACAGTTTGAGATTAAGCAAGTTTCCCTGGTGATGGAGAATGTCAGGTGTAGGACTGGACTTGCCCGACTAGGGGGATGACCTCGATTCTTGGCCATTAGGCACACTTTAAAGGACAGTGCTCCTTTAAAACCCCTTTTTAAAATATTGGAATTGGGAAGCAAGATTGATGACCATGTTATCGGTGGGGGCAATCGCTCTGTAGAGGTAGAATACTTAGAGGGATATGATTTGACCCATAGTGCATCTGCATTTTTCAAATCTAGCTGGGCTCCAACTAGAGGCTGATGTATTTCAGAGGTCTTTCAGGAAGAATATAATTTTTATTCTTCAAGTGTGATCACTTTAATTCACATTTTTTTATCTTTCACATCAAGTCTTGCTCACGTCTCTTGAATGATTCAGATCAAACCTATCTTTCGTTTCTAAAAAGAGTAGATTTTAAAATAAGTTTGTGAACCCACAGGGATCGAGGAATTATGCAAGCACATGCAGACACTTGTGTGTGCCTATTTCTCAAGCCTAAGGTCTACTCCAATGTTTTATCAATAAGAGGTGTTAAAGGCAGGTCGATTGAAAAAATCAGGCTTGTGGGATTCCACTGGGACCAGGCCTTTTGTTTGCAACATCCTGGGACTCAGTCTCTGTAAGGTGGTTCTGAGAGTTGCCCCCCTTGGTTCTAAGATTTGGAATGAGTGTGGGGTGAGTATATATGGAGTAAGAACAGCTCACACTCTGTGGGCAGACAGATAATTGTAGACACATCATCTGTCTACAAAATGTTTTTTCTTTCTCCTTTTGGACTCTGAATCAAATCTCATTGGCTTTAAAAGTTTCTTATCAACTTCCCCAGAATGCTCCATATTAGAAGTTCCCAAGTATAAGACCTTAATGAGATGTTTTTCTAAACTGCTTTTCAAGATTTTATGAAGCAATGCCCAAGAGGACCTGTCCAGTGTAGACTGTGTATGGGTTTCTAGGGTCCCTACTCAGTGTGCTTCAAGGCAACTGAGGACAGCACCCCAGTAAAAATGGAACATTATGTTAACTTGCATTCTCCTGTTTGGGTTGGCTGCACATGGGGATATTTTTAGGACCAGAACAAATATGTCACCCTTCCTTGTAGGGTAGATTGTATCTTAAGGAAAGTCTATAATTATTCCCTTAAACTTAAAAGCAGGAAATAGTTCCAAAAACTAGCCAGTAAACAGAACACTATCATCCAACTGCTGTTGTGTTCATATAATTTAAAGAAACATTGCTCATATATTACTTAAAATTTTAGGGATTTGGGCACCACCCAAATGCAGAACAGATTAATTTCATGGTTTCTATATGCATTTGCACAAATTAAAATGTAAGTCCTCCCTTGGTTTTTTTGAACCTCTTCCTTCACTTGCCCTATATGCAGAGCTGGTCAGACATCAGTTTTCAGGAACGGCCGGTTCTTCTATATATTGTTACTGTACACCTGAATCCCTTTACACTGTGTATGTCAATGTAATGGGACTGATGTGTGAATTATTAGTTAACCATGCTGTATCAGTTTGCCCCAGTGATAAGTCCTGCATACTGAAACCTGCCAAATCACAGGGATCTTCTTTTTTACTGTCGAAGAGTGAGCATAAACTTCTCCTGGACAACGGTGGGTTTCCCATCCAGACATCAAAGAAATGATGCTTACCTTTAATCTCTTCTAAAGGAAAGCCAATTCTTGGTCAGAACTTTCTAGATGTTAATTTTAACAACCTTTAAATAAGTTATTTATCTCATAAAGCTTTTCAATGCAAACTAAATAATGAACCCAAGAAATCAGCTCCAATGGTCTGAATTTATAGTGAGGAATTAAAGCTTGTAGATCCTTCTCCTGTCAATTATCTGTTTCTGTAGTTAACTGGACCACATCTAGTGATACCTGATCGATCGATCTATCTGTCTATCTATCTATCTATCTATCTATCTATCTATCTATCTATCTATCTATCATTTATCTATCTATATCTATACACCTATATCTATATCATCTATGTCTATATGACAGCTCTAAAGCTCTGGCTTGTGCTAAGTCAGGGACCTGGAAGCAATAGTGGGCTTTTGGTCTAAAGTAAGATTCGGGGCAATTTTCTTTGTAGTCTTGACAAAGGTGACTAGATAGAGCAAATCCCTCATCAATAAGAGCATAAAAGTAGGGAATAAATTTTGCCTTAGTCTTTTTCCTCTCTGCCTCTCTTTCCTTTCTTTCCTTCCTCTCTTTCCTCTCCTCTCCCCTTCCCTCTTTCTCTTCCTTCTTTTCATCCTTTAGAAAACATGCACAGAGAAACTCATAAGACGTAAACATTCTGCTTAACAATAATAAAACAAATATTCATGCATTCTTCACTCAGGATGCAAGACAATGTTGCTAGCACTCCAGAGCCCCTGGTAAGTCCCTTCTCTAAGTAATGTCCTCCCTCCGTGCGAAAGATAACCACTATTCTATTATGGTATCTTATTATGGGATTATGCTACCCACATACCTATTATAGCATTGATTTCCTCGCTTTTATTTTTAGTTTTGTGCCTAATTATGCATGCTTAAAGAATACAGTTTAATTTTCTCGAGAGTAAAGTTTAATTTTGCCTGGCCTGGAACTTTACACAAATAGAATCATATAGAATGTGTTCTGCTCAATCTGTCTTGTTTGATCAGTTGTATATCATTACATTTTTTTATTTGGAAACAATGTAAAATTTTTATTTTTATTTACTTTTATTTTATTTTATTTTTTTTTAAGATTTTACTTATTTATTTGACAGAGAGAGACACAGTGGGGAGAGAGGGAACACAAGCAGGGGGAGTTGGAGAGGGAGAAGCAGGCTTCCCACTGAGCAGGGAGCCTGATGTGGGGCTCGATCCCAGGACCCTGGGATCATGACCTGAGCCAAAGGCAGACGCTTAACGACTGAGGCACCCAGGTGCCCCAATATAAAATTTTTTAAAAATTGTAAAAATTAAATAGAGCAAAGACCTCCTATTTGCATGTTATCCAGATTTACCTATTGTTTACATTTTACCTTATTTGCTTTGTTATTTATGTGTACTCTCTGTCCCCATAAATACGTAATTTTTCTGAACCATTTGGGAGTAAGTTGTATACATGATGGTAACTTATCCGTAAATACTTTAGTGTGTATTTCTTAAGAATGGGGATATTCTTATATGGAACCACAGCATAGGGATCAACTTTATAGATTTTCATTGATACAATACAATCTACTGTCCACAATCCAATTTTGTTAGTTGACTAATAACCCTTTGTACCATTTTTTCCCCTTCCAGGGAAGGTTTCTGTCTACTCTAGGACCCAGTTTAAAGTCACTTGTTGCATTTAGTCGTCAGATCTCTTTAGCTTCCTTTAATTTGGAATAGTTCCTCACCCTTTCTTCTTTTTCTATATGATAACGACTTTTGTAATACATACATTTCCCTGCTCCCTTTTATATAGAACATTCCTAATTTTGTGTTTGTCCAATTTGACATTATTTCTTAAGATTCATCCCTATTGTATCTTTTGTATGTTTTTCTTTCTTTTTTTTTTTTTTTTAGATTTTATTTATTTATTTGACAGAGAGAGATCACAAGTATGCAGAGAGGCAGGCAGAGAGAGAGGAGGAATCCCTGCTGAGCAGGGAGCCCGATGCGGGGCCTGATCTCAGGACCCTGAGATCATGACCTGAGCCGAAGGCAGGGGCTTTAACCCACTGAGCCACCCAGGCGCCCCCTTTTGTATGTTTTTCATTTTTGTTGCTAAGTCATGTGTGTGACATTATAAACATATGGATGCAGATGTAGCAATTAATAATTATTTCATATGCATGCTTGTAACTTTTATTAAAGAGGGAAATTAACTGAGCTGTTTCGGTATTGCATCATCGAATGTTGACAAAAGCCTCACTAGCCCATCTGCCAAACTGCACCCCAGTTTATCTGGTGGAAGCTACCTGATGCCTGAATCACGACCCAGGAGAAATAAACAGCCTCTTCAGAGTCAGGATTGCAAACTCAAAGCCACAAAATGATTGTAATCGCATTCCTAAGACTTCGGCTTTAAATATCTGTTCTGAAAAGAAACAAAATTATCAGTCCCTGAAGCCATTGAACTAGGATCAGGGGGTATTAGGATGTACAGTTAATTGGAAAATGACTAGTGATGGATAAACCTCAGAAACTTTAATATTCAGGGATGCTTATGTGAGACTTTTAAAAATACTTTTAATCAAATGGACTCAAATCCTTTTGGTTAAACCTTTTTCCTCAATTACTAGTTCTCTTTCTACTCAAACCAGCCAGAATTCATATGCTATTTGCCTTGCCTCCATCAAGATCTTTTCTTCTGTGTAAGAGTGATCGTCTTTGTGATACTTCACTTTGAAGTGAGTACAGGGTTGCACTACATGACGACTTTTACGATAATAACCCTGCATTTGAGCCAAAAGAATTCCAAGAACTAAGTTTGTTCCAGGAAGTGGTTTTAACCTTCATTCTTCCATGTTCCAGTTCTGTATTTATCGGAACTTGCTCTTAAAAAGGTAGATGCTTGTACATTTCATATGCACATTTCCAACTTGTCTGGAAACTAGCCGCCTTCTTAATTCTTTTCAATAGGATTCAAATATTGGGATCATAGGCAATATTTCCATCTTTCTAGACTAGATTGATCTCACAAAGGGCTTGGGGGTAGAATTTTGATTACCTTTAGAGATCTGCAATTGCTGGAAAGAAATAATATATATAACTTTTTTTTTGCAGTAGGGTAGAGGGAGAACTAGAAAAAAAAATCATATTTGAAGATAGCAGGCAGGCAGGCAAAAGGGTTTCCATGTCCACAGATGACTCACTTTGAGAATAATGAGATGTAGGTTCGAACAATGCGGCTATACAAAGGTATCAGATTTCAAGAAAGTAAATTTTGGGGAATTAAGAAATCCAGTGAATAAGGTGCAATAAGAGGAAGTATAAAATTCGCGAGCATGAAAGCAGCTGAGGAATCTTTTAAGACACCATAATTAAAGCTCAAAGAACCGCAGTCCTTCTGAAAAAACAAGAATGTGGGACTTAACACAAATAGAATGTGTATAACCCGCTGGAGAATGCGGAGAGAACTGTGTGAAGCTCTGAGAGAGAGAAACAAATCATTGCAGAGCGATTGTCCTGCTTTCTAAACGGAAATGATGGGGCAGCTGGAGGGGGAAATGCACAGAAAATGAGTACAGAGAGTTATCTGAAACCATTGCTTTAAAAAAAATGGACAGAAACAACCAAATTGGTTATTTTTAGTCCCTGGCGATGATAAAACAATTTTTATCCAAAATAATAGAGAAATTACAAAAAGCGAAAACAGAACGATATGCTTGAGAGAAGAAAAGCTTGCCATGGCTGAAATGATGGAGTTTGAACAACCAGTTTGGCTCTTTGAAAGGGGAAAGTACATGGACAACTGGGAATGATTAAACTGTAGTTTAATAAATAAATTGTGAGCTTTCGAGATTTGGTTAGATGGATGATTCAAGTGCAGAGGCCATGAAGTGGAGGATTTGGAGAGACGTTCAGGAAGATTACAGTGGTCCAGAGAAACAAATGGTTTGGGTCTAAAAGAGACTCAATCAGAATCAGCATGGAGCAGCCCATAGGAAAGGAAGTGGTAAACGGGGTGTTTTCCTTTGTGATTGAAGAAAATAGACAGGGAAATATACTGGTAACCTGGGAGACACTTCTGTGAAGTATCAGACCTTTTTTTCCTTGATGATGAGGTTAATCTCACTCTTATATGTGTGGCCTCCTCATCTCCAGTTAGATGCTACCCATCTAAAAGCTTTCCCTGATGGTGGCCCTTGGAGATACAACCAGCTGTCAGAGGAAGTGAGGCAGCAGGTGGTGGAATCTCTGAAGGTTGGAAGGAATCTTAGATAACATTGCGTCCAACCTTCTCCTGGACAGACGCTGAAACTCAGACCAAGAAAAGAAGTGGTCTATGAAAGATCAATAATTGGTGAGTGTCCACCATGTAGCCTGCCCTTTTAACACAGCCTTCCCCCACCTCACCATTTGGGGCAACTCCCTCCTTGTGGATAATTTTTCTGGGAGGAGTCAGTCTCCCTTTTTTTGTGGCCCTGTAGCCAAAGAAAACAAATGACCTGGATTTGGCCAACTAGTTTCTAGGAAGTTTGCACCTGAAGGAAGGATGCAAAGATGTAGGAGGCTTAGGAGTCATGGTCACATCAGTAGGACCTTGTATGGACCAGGCAGTTCTTGTTGCAAGAATTTTGTTGTCGTTCCAGTTGCCAAGCCTTTAGGTTTCCCTGGTGTTCATTCATTTTCCAAGTTGGGTGTTCTGGCCTATTGATGTTTTGTGTCCTTAATGTCCTTCCAGTGATATTCTTTTTTGCTTATCATAACCAGAGCCTGTTGCATCCATGAGCCATGTTTGGTATCCCAAGTCCAAGTAAATCAGATAAATAAGTCAGGTAAATACAAACTGCCTGCTAGTTCATTTTGCTTCCCATGACTAATTTCTTTTCAGCAACATCAGCATCTGTCTCCACCCCATCCACCATCAGTATCAGAGGTGGGGAGGGTTGCAGGAGAAGCAGAGCTGTGATGTAATGAGCAAAGCTATATACATGGGGATGGATTATCTGATGGAAAAATGAGCAACTCTCGTTTTTGGCTGTTGGTTCATTATGAGCAAAAGAGAGATATTCCCTTTTCTCAGTGTTAAGAAGGTGGCCATGGCTTTGTCAGGTGGAAGGAATTCTTTTGTCCTAAGAGAGAATAGAGATTTGCCTCTGGATTATTCAAGAAAGAGGAGGGACCAAAGGGCATAGGAAAGCCTGGTGGGTTCCCTATAGGCAGGCACTGGAGTCCTGCTCTAACATCATGCTCTGGGGGTAGCAGGCCCTTTGATAAGACCTCACTGATACTCAGTGGCAGAACAAGTCCTCAGGTGTTAGCACTGCCCACCCCAGATCACAAAAAGTTGTCTCACACCTGAGTGGTGGGAAACAAATTCATACTTACTACCTATTTTATAATGCTAGGCATCCAAATAAAGACCAACTTTAGACAGATAGTCAAGAGTTTGTCTTTATGATGTGAAATATGTGAATTTTTGGAATCCAAAGTGAGCAGAATTTACCCCTTTTGTTTTGAAAGTCTGATGTGGTAGGATGTAGCAAGTCTGGCCCTCAGCCTTGCTGAGAAAGCATGGGGGTTTCTTTTAGTTTAAAGAACAGATGACAAGAGAAAGTTGGTAGGAGTAGGAACACGGAGCTGAATAAGGGTAGTTGCCATTGGGAAGTCTCTTTTCACAAAAATATATCAGAAGGCCTTATTTTAGTATCAGTTTGGAATTTTTTACAACATTCATTCCCTCACTCGTGACACTCACATCTTCATTTAATCCCCGCAAATACTTACTGAGTAAAGCACAGTGGTAGGCACTCTTAAACTTATTTTCTTGTTGGACCCTCACAGTGAATGCCCCTTGCAGTATGACAGTCATTTTATCCTCATCTTAACTTGAGCAGGTTAAATGATAACAGTCCCAGTTGCGCATTTTCATCAGCTAGTAAATGGCAGAGCTGATGAAACCCGAATTTTCGGATGCTGAGTTTTGGATGCTGAATTTTCAGTGCTTACCAACTTCCCCATCCACCTGTCAGACTGTCACTTTGACTCGGCAACTGTAAGATTTCCAAAACAGGTTTGGGCAATCAGGCAGATTTGGAAATTCGGCCAAAGTACATTTCGAAGCAGAAAAGGCAGAGAGATATGAGAAGGGCCCAAGAGCAGATACTACAGTTTGTGGTGGGATTAATGGGACAAAAATGGTGATGATACTTCACACTTATTGAGAAATGGATTTAGCTCTTTATCTGAAATATCTTATTTAAGCCTTATAACAAATCCTCCCCCCCCCTTTTCAGATGAGAAAACTGAGGCGAGAGGGTTAGGTAACTAATCCTAACTCCCTCCCATAGCTAGCAAGTGCTGGAGTCAGGATCATGACCTTGTTCTGCTTGGCTCCAATACACCTCCTCTTTCCCATGGAAAGAAGATGTGGTGTGTTGGTTTGAAGAGATTGGTCACATTACCAAGTCAGACTCGTCTTCTTGGATCCAACTAAAATAGAATTTCTTCACTAACTGGATTGATGGGAGTTAATGAAAAAGACCAATCAGAGGCATAAAGGAATCACATTATCTTTGCCCATCTGAGGTGGTGAGCAAGTCTGAGATCCTGCAGTTCTGGGAGCTGTTTGAAACAGATACATGGTCTCCAAACACAACCATGAACCTCTTCCCCTGAAACTATTTTTCAGGCCAAATGAATTTAGGTGCCAGAAGCAGGAATGGCAGCTCCTTGAAGCGCAAGTTCTCATTGGAAAATGGAGTTTTAGTAACGCCATTCCTGCCCACCTTCACAAGACAAGAATGGTGGGAGGGACCTCCATGATCATCAAGCTCATTTCCTTTATTGTCCAGAGGAGGCTGGGGTGTTTTAGTGGTTTGTTCCTGGGTCTCACTGATCGGTAGAGGCAAGACTGAGACTAGAACCAGGACTTCAGACTCTATAATCATCTGTCTACCCTAGAACGCTGTGTCTGTCTTCTAATTTGACTTCTCTCTGTGTCCTGTAGACCAAGACTTGAGGCCACGGACTTGGTTACGCTTTCTCTTGGCGTTATTTCCTAGTATGCGAAGCATGCTAACTGCATTTGAAATAAACTGGCCACTAGGATCTGTTGACAATGTGCACCCAAAATAGACTTGAGCAATGAAATTAATGCTGTGCAAAATCCTCAGTCCGTTCAGGAATGCTTCCCTAAAAACTCTTTGGAAAATAATCTTCCTAAAAAAATTCGATCCAGTCATCACCATTCCAGTTTGAAGAATTCTTTATCTATTAGTGTTGTTACAGGGCATAAATTAAAAATGCATATAACAACAGTTATTATTTTCCCATGCCATTGAATGGGAAATTAGCAGAGTCTAGGGCCGAAAATATTGAAGTAACATGATATAAAGTTACTTTTTCAAGGAACGAATATAGCAACTGCATTAAGTACTGTATTTGGAAATTCATGAATTCATATTCGGTTAGACAGAGAAAAACCATTCTTCCTAAAAAAATTAGGAGGAGTTTGTGGGGCAAGGGAAATGAGATGGGAAGAAACAAATGAATGAAAAATGAGTAACCAGTTAAGACAAAGGAAATAATTCACGTCTGTAGAAGGAGCTTCGAAATGTTCCTGGAATGGAGCTTTTCTGATCTGTCTACCTTCAGCCCCTTTGGCTGGTATTTCACAATGATTTATGCTAGAGATTAATTGTATTGGCTGACAGTTTCTCTTTGTGGTTCTGTGGTTCTGTACTAGCTGGGCAAGGTTATGCCTATGATGGCTGGTAATGTCATTCCCTATGTCTTCTGTACCGCCAAGCTCTAAGTTACTGGAGGAGTCTTCCTGCTGGACAATGGAAGGAGCTGCTGGAACATCTGAGGCTTAGTGAGTGACACTGATACATGGAGTCTTCATGGACTACGAAGAGCTGATCACAATGGAAACGGGCCTCGTAAAAGACCCTCAGAAAGACAATGTGTGTAAATAGCAATGGTTTCCCTTTAGACAATGAGCAGGAAGGACAAAATTGTAGGGGGAATTTCTAGCCATTCTTCCCCCAGTCTCTGGATTCATGGAATGACAGAGTCACCTAGAAAAGCCAAGGAAAGCCTTCTTTCTCTCAGTGTTTGCCGAATGTAAAAGGAAAACAAAGTAGCTTGAGTGGAGGGAGCCCTGTAACCCTCTTAACGGTTTCTTGCCTATTCTTCCAAAAAGACTTGTGCAAACACAAGTGAATATATACAACTATATCTATGCACATAATTAAATTTCTCTTTATATATGTTCTTTTCTGTTTACCCAAATGAGATTATAGAATATATATTTCTTGTGCCTTAATCTTAGCAGATTCCTCTAAAGCAACGTATATACATCTAATCATTTTATTTCAACAGCTGTTCAATATTCTATGGGATTATCATTTCTTGATACAAAGTAACATTGTTTCTAGTTTTTTGTTGTACCTACATCTATTTTTTTCAAGAGATCATATCCATTGGATTTGTTGCATCAAATGCACGTATTTTTAAAATTTTGATAGATTGCTAAACTGTCTTCCAAAGCGACATTACTTTGTATATTCACCAATCATTGATGAAAAGGCCTATTTCTGCAATACCACCAAGGATATTAGATTTTAATTAAACTTTTAAGTATTTGAAAAATTTCAATTTTGTATTTGAAAAATAAGAGTCCCCTTATTTTTGATTTGCATATATTTAACTATGTGTGACATTAAGGTTCTTTTCATATATTTATTAGCTATTTGTATATCATTTTCTGTGAACTACTTATTGATGGTATTTGCTAATTTTTCTATTGGCTGTTCATTCTTCTTTATTGACTTGTTAAAACCCTATGTATATGATGGGAAATCTTGTCTTTTTCTGCTTTCTTGTCTTATGTTTGTTTTTTGCTCTATCTACATATGTATACACATGTATATTTTTTCCTATAGATGTTTTATTTTTTTTTTTTAAAGATTTTATTTATTTGAGAGAGAGTGAGTGAGAGAGAGAGAATGTGTGTGCACAAGCCGGGGGAGGGGCAGAGGGAGAGAAAGAGAAAGAGAAGCGGGCTTCCCACTGAGCAGGGACCCCAATGTGGGGCTCGATCCCAGGACCCTGGGAATGATGACCTGAGCCCAAGGCAGACACTTAACCGACTGAGCCACCCAGACGCCCCTCTCTGGATGTTTTGATCTTTTTCTTTACATCCTCTCGATTTCGCGGAATGCTAGAAAGTTTTTAAGATTAGGGAACTTTAAAACTGGATCTAAACACAGTTCAGTTTTATTTAGTTTCTTTCAGGTTTCCCCAAAATGAAGGGTCTATGGGTTTTTCCAACCAATGCCAATTTTATTTTATTTTCATACGACAAAATTCTAGAGGTAAGCCACTGCAGAGGTGCAGGATGAAAAGAGTCTCTTTTGAGAATAATGACTAACCTCAGTGGTAGGGATGCCTCCTCTCTTCTACAGAGGAGAATTCCTCTGTTCTGGGGAGAAAGGACTTGAGCTTAAAGCTTAGCATGCTTAATCCTTACAAAGGAGAGGTCAGCAAAGCACCATCTAAACTTGAGCAAAGTTTCAGTATTCTCTGAAGAGAAGATGACTAGTTCACAGAGAGGGGCAAAGAAGGGACAGCAAGATGATTCAGGATGAAGGGGTTCTCTGTCATACTTGAAGTTTACATTCCTGGAAAATGTAGTTTGTACTGAGTAGACTTATATAATTAGATTTTTTCCCCATAAGAATTATTATAAAAAGTTTATCACCATGGGGCAGACACATATATTCATCACACTACCCAAACTCATCAAATAACATTAAAATCTATACATTGAGAAATATTTGAGATTTTTATAATCTTTCTGACCTTAACATCGTTGATTCTGAAAAACAAAACAAAACAAAACAAAAAAACCAAACCAAACCAAACCAAACAAAAAAATACAGTTGATTCTGAGTTTGCTGAAAGGATTAGTAGGATATGCTAAGAAGCTAGACCAAAGACAAGGGCTGAATAAGCTATTGTATAGACGAAGGGTCATGGAGCACCATCCATCCCACTGCCATTATTTCTACATCTACATCCAGATATTGGTACGTAAAGAGAGGTCAAAGATGGTTGTGGCTCCAAAGTCCTTGCTCTGTGTCCTCTTTGACCTTCTTGGAGAGCTTAAGCAAAGTTTCCAGAATAAATCCTGCTGTTGAAAACCACATATTTTCCTTTGAAAGCCAGAACTGTTGTGATCCTTACCAAAATGCCGTAGTTCACTGCCAGATTTGTCTTATGTAATTAAATGTTGTGGCTACAAATCAACTAGTAGAAGGTTGTTTCTAAATGGTAGGTCAGAGGAGGTGTCCTTTTTTACATCTAGTTTGTATTGTAGGCATTCTTACTATCATTTTCCCACACCGTTGGGTTCATTTTCTGTAGCAGAGACATCTTCCCAGGTGGTTGTGATGGAGAAGGAACTACTGTCAGGGCCGCAATAAAGAACCTAGACATTCCAGGAGCGCGAGAGCCGGCCGAAGCCTCGGGGACATGTGAGGTCCTGCAGAGCCAGAGATGAGGGGGTTACAACAAGCTGAGGGTAGGAGGAGATGAAAGAGAAGGACAAGTGGCCTGAAGTGGCCAAGACGACTTGTAGAGGTGTGTTTGCCAGTATTACTGACTAGCACTGTGGTAAGGAAGGGTGAAGAGGAGAAAAGTTCCAGTAGCTCTGCACTGAAGAGGTCATGTTTTGTCCCTTCATCAAGGAAGGTGGAACCAAAGGTTTTAAAACAGAAGCCAGAAGGACAATATGTGAAGGATGAGTGTGACGAGTGATGTTTCAGGGACTGGAAGTGGTATGGGTGGGATTTGCTGGCTCCTCTCTTTCTCTTGCCCTTTCTCCTTTTGTCTCTCTTCCTGTGGTTTTCTAGATCATTCCCTCTTTCTAATTCTTTGGCTTTTTCCTGTTCTCTGGGAAATCTAGTTCTCTTCCACATCCATTATGCTAGATAATGACTCAATTTTTTCTAAAAATAAGAAAACTCACTAAAGTTAATTCTAAGTTCCTTCTTGTAACACCCTGGTTGTTTGCCCCATTTCCCCCCATCTCCACTGCAGAGACCTCTTAACCCAAATTGTCAGCTCAGTCCCAGTCTTCAATACTTGTTTTAGATGGCAAGTTAGTATCCCCCCATCTACACCCAGTGAATCAGCAACCAGTCATCCCTGTTCTACTTCTGGGATGCTAGGCTTGTTGCTGGGCTACTCTCTGCCTTATTCTTGAATCCTACCATGTGGCCCTAGTCATGTATCGGAGTTCTTATCAAGACCCTTTATGCCCAAATCCTATTTGTAATACTCTGCTTAATTTTTTAGG
The DNA here is from genome assembly GCA_002007465.1 of Ailurus styani. NCBI lineage: Eukaryota > Metazoa > Chordata > Mammalia > Carnivora > Ailuridae > Ailurus > Ailurus styani. Next base: position 4,984,255 of record LNAC01000079.1, read on the forward strand.
TCTTGTGGGAAAAAAGTCTTATTTTGTTTTTGCCAAAATTAAAGAAATGATTGTCATCCCAGCAGGATTAGGTAGTAGACTGGTTATCTATTATCATCCACTTTAAAAGGCATGTTGCTGGCTTGGTCGTATGTCTCATCCCCTCCCCCATTGTCTACCTCTGGCTCCCAGGGCCCCCTTGCTCTCCCTCAGCCTCCTGCTGCTAATCCATTTGTTCCAGGTCATGTCACAAGATACCAAAATGTTGACTTATATTTGACCTTAAGGTAATTTTTTTTTTCTTTTGGGCTGGTAGCGTACAAAAGAATTCCTCTCACTGCATCTAAGGTCTTTAAAAAATGAGTAAATCAAAGCATTTTCCCTTTTACCCAAAATGACTGACCAGTTTGCCACAGGCTGGCTTTACCCATAGGACTTTAAGGCACACACAGGGCACACGGTGGCGAGCTGGTCCTTCTCGTGAGGGTGGAAGATCTGGGGGCAGAGAGGGCAGGAGCTTAGAGAAGTAAGGGAGGTGGTTGTTGAATGCTGAACCCAAGGCTTCAAGGTTTCTCTCAGATCGTTTGTTGGGAAAGTAGCTACTTTATAAAGTTATCCCTTTTATATGGGTATCCCTTTACTGTTGTAATTTGAAAGTGCAAGAGCCATCTTTGTTTAGCAGAATGCAAACCATTCCGCTAAGCTCAGTGAGGCATCTTTATTCATGGTTGGTGGGTCTCATTGATTCACGATAATGAAAAAATGGAATCCCTTCTTCCAAGAGTGGCTTAAAAGGATCTTCCAGAATTAGCCATGTGTAGGAATCCTTGACAAATTAAGCTAGCCAAATACAAGTTAGCTGCATTGAAGAGTGTATAATCTATTATTTCACTGAAAATGCTGTTGTAGAAAACATTTCCAATTAACCCATCAATGTTGAATTGCTTTCTTCTTTTTATATTTAATTAATAGAACGATGGAACAAGGAACAGACTTCTTCATTTATCAAATACAGAGCTTTCATATTCTAGGAAAAGGGAAGTGGATTCCAAAGAGATTGCATGAATTGTTTAAGGTTACTCAACTTGTCATACAGTTGGGTCCAGAACCCTGATCTCCTGGTTCTCCTTCTGAGGTCATACTCTTCCTGATTTCATTCCAGGTTAACATGTCCCAAAGAATAGGAGTTGATCTCAATGCTGGCTAAACATTTAGAACAATCAGAGAAGCTTTTAGAAAATACAGATGTCTGGGCCCTGCATTCATTGATTCTCACTTCTACTTGGCCTTGAGTGAGCCTTGAACAGGAGAAGCCCTTTATGAAAACTGCTCCCTTGTAATGGCCATTTATAGCTGGGGTTGAAACTCATTGGTATTACTCAATGAATAGGCAATTCAGAAATCCTGTGCATTTCTCTCCTAAACTTTGTCATTCTTGCTGGTAGAGACCACAGACACTCTCTGTTAAACTTTGCACCATACGGTCTCCTATTCATCTTATTTTATTTTTGACTAATTTTTCTTTAAAAATTTTAACTACTTAGAAAAATAAAGGGGCTACTAATTTACAAAAACATCTGTTTGCACCACCCAACGTTAACACTTGTTAGTATGTAATCAAAGGTGCTGAGTCTTTTTTCATTATTAGTAAGTGAAATGAAACTTCTGCAGACAAAGTTGAAGTATACCCTTTGGGGCTCTCGTTTTATTTCCAGGTTTTCGTCTGTTATGATTAAAGTCAAAGAACAGACAAACAATGTACTAGTTCCCTTCTGCCTTCTGCCTCCTCAGAACATGGAGGATGGGCCTATTTGCAATAAGGAAAATGCTCACTAAACTATCAAAGAGCTTTAAGATCCTCTTGACGATGCTGTTAAGGGTATGGAGCACACTGGCTGAGTCACATTAGTAAATACTTCATCTGCATTTTGGAAGGAGAAAAGCAGCTTAGTGAGAAGTTTATGGAGGTCAGTTTTCACGCTCACAAAAGGACTTGAGAATCACAGACCACAGACATGTATTTAGGAATGCAAAAATCCAATAGCTGAAGATATGCAGAGTTATTATTTTTCTTGGCTGAGGCTGATAATTTTCCTCTTTTCCCCAAAAATTAGGGTTTAAAAATGTTGTTGCTACCGCTTATTTCTCTTGGCATGTGAAATGACTGAGTTTCTTTGTTCCCACTGCCTTCTCCATGGACCCTCTTGAGCTCCTTCTCTTGAGTAAATGATCTAGTTTTTCTGCGGCTTGTGTAACAGCTTAGCACTCCTTTGGTAATTTTTTTCCTCTGGCTATGGGCTCTGTTGACCGTATTCGTACTATAGTATGCTCTCCTTCTGTAGTTTCTGAAATTAAGAGCAGTTTGTTTTATTGTTCTCCAATGGACAACTGTCTTTTCCCTGTCTGCTCTTCAGTAAGCACCTTGACCTAGACTTCTGTTCTGATTTCACACTCTGTCCATTTATAGTCAGGCAGTGATTCGGCCAAATGCAGCAATTCCCCTGGTACACTCCGTGTGGGGTATGTTTCCACTGAATGGTATCATGCTTTAATTTTTTTTTTATTGTTAAAAAAAAACGAGAAATGAGAGAAGACAGGTGAAGACTTCAATCCTTAACATATTTCAGTTGTCTCTAGTTTTCATTTCAAGTCTAAGATCACTCTCTCTCTCT
>LNAC01000080.1:1464-161624 GCA_002007465.1 Ailurus styani
TTTTTTTTTTTGCATTTGGGTATCTAGTTATCCAGCACCATGTGTTGAAAAAACTATCATTGCCCCTTTTCTTCTTTGTCAAAGAGCAGGTGACTATATTTTTGTGGGTCTATTTCTAAGCTCTCTATTGTGTTTTATTGATGTATTTGTCTCTTTTACTAATAGCACACTGTCTTGATTCTGTAGCTTTAGGGTCTTGCAGTTGAGTACTGTTGGTCCTTCTAAATTTGGTCTTTTCTTTCAATATTGTTTGCTATTCTGAGACTTTTCCCTCTCCAGCTCCAATTTATAATCAGTTTGTTGATATCTACAAAATAACTTGCTGAGATTTTAGTTGGAACTGCATTGAGTCTATAGTTCAAGTTGGGGAAAACTGACATCTTGATAGTATCAAGTGTTCCTATCCATGAGTATGGAATTTTTCTTCATTTATTCAGTTTTTTATTCTCTTCATCAGGATTCTATAGTTTTCTTCATATTGATCTTGCGTATGTTTTGTTAGGTTAATGTCTAAGTATTTTTTTAGGTGCTAATGTGAATAGTACCATGCTTTTATTTTAAATTTATTTTATTTCACTGGTTCATTGCTGGAATATATAAAAGTGATTAACTTTTGTATATTAACCCTGTTACCTGAAACTTTGCAATCAAGTTCCAGGGGTTTGTTGTTACTGTTAATTCCTTAGGATTTTCTACATAAATAATCAGGTTATCTGTAAACAAAGATATTTTTATGTCTTCTTTCCCATTCTGCATACCTTTTATTTCCCTTTTTGTTTTATTGCATTATCTAAGACTTATATTACAATGTTGGAAAGGAGTGGTGTGAAGGGATATCCTTGCCTTGTTCCTGATCTTAACAGGAAAGTTTTATTTTCTACCATTAAGTATGATATTAGCTGTATGGTTTTTGTATATATTGTTTATCAAGTTGAGGAAGATCCCCTCTATTCCTCCTTTTCTGAGAGTATTTAACATGAATGGCTATTGGATTTTGTCAAATGCTTTTTCTGCAGCTGTTGATATGAGCCTGGAATTTTTTCCCCCTCTATCCTGTTGCTGTGGTAGATTATGTTTATTGATGTTTTTAAAGCTTTTATTTATTTATTTGTCAGAGAGAGAGAGATCACAAGCAGGGGGAAAAGCAGGCAGAGGGCAAAGTAGGCTCCCCGCTGATCAAGAGGCCCATGCAGGACTCCATCCCAAGACTCTGGAATCATGACCTGAGCCTAAGGCAGACAATTAACCAACTGAACCACCCAGGCATCCCAACATTTATTGATTTATTTAATGTTGAACCAGCCTTGTGTACCTGGGATAAATCACATTTGGTCATGGTATCTAATTATTTTATTCATTAGTGGATTCAATTTGCTAATATTTTGTTGAGAATTTTTGCATCTGTGTTCAAGAGAAACATTGTCTGTACTTTTCTCTTCTTGTAATGTCTTGGTCCAGTTTTGGTATTAGGATAATGCTTGCCTCAGAAAATGACTTAGGAAGTATTCCTTGTGCTTCTATCTCATGAAAGAGAATATAGAGAATTTTTATAATTTCTTCCTTAAATATGAGGTAGAATTCACCAATGACCTCATCAGGGCCTGGTGTTTTATGTTTTGGAAGGTTATTAATTATGGATTCAATTCCTTTAATGGGTTTAGACCTATTCAAATTGTCTATTTCTGGTGTAAGCATTGGCAGATTGTGTCTTACAAAGAATTATTCCATTTCATCTAGGTTAACAAATTTGTGGACATAGTTATTCATAATATTCCTTTATTATTTCTAATATCCATAGGATCTGTAGTATTATCCTCTCAGTAATACTGATATTAATATCAATGTCCTCTTTTTTCTTAGACTTGGTAGAGGGTTATCAATTTAATTGATCTTTTCAAAGAACAAGCTTTGGTTTCACTTGTTTTTTCTATTGACTTCCTATTTTTAATTTCATTGATTTCTGCTCTAATTCATATTATTTATTTTCTTCTACTTACTTTGGATTTTATATTCCCCTCTTTTCCTAGCTTCAAAGATGGAGGGTAGATTATTGATTTTAGATCTCTTATTTCCCCTAATATATTCATTAAATGCTATAAAATTCCCTCAAGCACTGGTTTTATTGTATCCCACAAATTTTGATAATTTGTATTTTCATTTTTAAATAATTCAAAATATTTTTAGTTTCTCTTGAGATTTCTTCTTTGGAAGTGTAAAATCTTGAATATACAAAAATTAGGCAAATATTTGGGGGAAGAACTGAAATCATATGTATGAAATTGATTTTCCTACGCCTAAGTTTTTTGTCTAAAATGTTGGTATGAATGTTCTATATCAAAATGTTTATGCCTTTATTACTACCCTCAGAAACATGGGTTGTATTTGGTTTTTTGTGTGCTGTGTGCTTTTTAAAATAAGTGGATAAGAATGAAAATTCTGGAGTCAGATATTCCTGATTTAATGTGAACTCTACTGCTTAATAAATATCTCTTATTGAAAAATGTCTAGTAGTAAGGTAATATTGGTAATAATTTTTTCATTGTGAAATAAGGAATGAGTGAATGTTTTCTAGTTGTTTTTGTTCTTCTTCTCCTTCTCCCCCTCCTTCTTCTTCTTGTGAGAGGGGAAGAGAGGAAAGGGGCAGAGAGCAAGGGAGAGAGAGACTTTTAAGCAGGCTCCACACCCAGCACAGGGCTCAAGGCAGGGCTCAATCTCACCACCTGAGATCATGACCTAAGCCAAAATCAAGAGTCAAACATTTAATCCACTGAACCACCCAGATGTCCCTCGTTTGTTACTTTTAAGAGTTAGTAAACATTGTGTATAGAACAGTGGAGATCAAGATATAATTCTCTTTTGTTTAGTTTTATTTATTTATCAGAAAATCCAAGACTTTTTCTCTGCCTGGCATTTAGGGTGAAGGACTAATTATTTAGATACCTCTTAAAATTGAAGGGTGCCTGGGTGGCTCAATGGGTTAAGCCTCTGCCTTCGCTTAGGTCATAATCTCAGGGTCCTGGGATTGAGCCCCGCATCGGGCTCTCTGCTCAGCAGGGAGCCTGCTTCCCCCCTCCCTCTGCCTGCCCTTCTGCCTACTTGTGATCTCTCTCTCTGTCAAATAAATAAATAAAATATTTTTAAAAAATTGAGTTGAATGGGGGTTGGATTATACCTTTAAATTCAGTTGAATTTGCCCATGATCAGAGTAATCCCCAGCCTTCCATGTTACTACAATTTTGATCATATTATTATTTGAGGCTGGATTTTTGAACCAAACGTGGTACACATGTGACAGGTTCTCTATGATTTCATTCTGCTTTTCACCAAAACCACTTTTTTTTCTTCTTTCTTTCATTCTTTCTTTTGCTTTTCTTTTCTTTCATGCTCACCACCCCCCCCTTTTTTTTGTGACAGGTGAAACTTAAGTTTACATTGGGATGAGGTAGGAGATAATTGTTAGTGCAATTTGTTTTATATTTGGATTTCTTTCAGATTCTATTTCATTTCTCCAGCTCATCCTCTTGTCTAAGGCCTACATGATTCCTTCTCTTCCTATTTATTCTCTTTCTATTGTAGGACTTTCCTCTGTTCACCATTATCTAGACTAGCTGCCCGTTTCCAGTAGTGGTTCTCTGCTCACATATGGAGGGCTACTTTGTTTGGAATTCAATTCACTGAGCTTTCCTTGTATTCAGTGTTCTTTACTAGTTGCATGGACATTGTTTTTTTGTTTGTTTGTTTTAATTTTTTGTTTTTCTTGTTATTGTTATAGAAGCAAGGGTTTTTCACTGCTTTACATCCTAGGAGGACTGCATTCCATATTTGACACAACATAATATAGAACCAAGTTAAGTGAAGTACAATAAAAAGAATTCCATTTATTAAAAGTTTAAAAAGAATACATATCTTAAATCAGTGCATAATTTCTAGTGTGTGTGCCCATCTTTCTTTTGCTGCATAAATATTTCATTGTCTCTGTATCTTTAAGAAAAGTATTCATAATTGTTAGGACAAATTTTCCATCCTTTTTCTTCCTCAAGAATGTCATTGTTGGGCGCCTGGGTGGCTCAGTGGGTTGAGGCCGCTGCCTTCGGCTCAGGTCATGATCCCAGGGTCCTGGGATCGAGGCCCACATCGGGCTCTCTGCTCAGCAGGGAGCCTGCTTCCTCCTCTCTCCTCTCTCTCTGCCTGCCTCTCAGTCTACTTGTAATCTGATCTGTGTGTGTGTCAAATAAGTAAATAAAATCTTTAAAAAAAATAAATTCATTTTATGTTTTCTTTTCAAAATTATTTCTGGAACTTTCCCCTGGTTTAAAATTCTTCTTNTGGTTGATAATAATTATATTTTAAGAAGAATTGAAATAACCACATCAATTTATGTCATAATATAGTATAATGACTAATAACCTTCTAAAGGCCTTAATATCTTTTTCAAAAGAATTATTATCCCCAATTAGACTCCTATTAATGAATTTTTGGGTAATTTGATAAAATGAACTAAGATTTCTTAGTCATAGGTTATGCATATAGTTGAAATTTATATGTGAATTTTATTTTATTTTTTAAAAGATTTTATTTATTTATTTGACAGAGAGAGACACAGCGAGAGAGGGAACACAAGCAGGGGGAGTGGGAGAGGGAGAAGCAGGCTTCCCATCAAGCAGGGAGCCCAATGCAGGGCTCAATCCCAGGACCCTGGTATCATGACCTGATTCCAAGGCAGACGCTTAACTGCTGAGCCATCCAGGAGCCTCTATATGTGTATTTTATTTTATTTATTTCTTTTTTAAGATTTTATTTATTTATTTGACAGAGAGAGATTACAAGTAGGCAGAGAGGCAGGCAGAGAGAGAGGAGGAAGCAGGCTCCCCGCAGAGCAGGGAGCCCGATGCGGGCCTCGTTCCCAGGACCCTGAGATCATGACCTGAGCCGAAGGCAGAGGCTTTAACCCACTGAGCCACCCAGGCGCCCCTATATGTGTATTTTAGATAGTTTTTCTACCTCCGTTCCTTTTCTTATGTACTTACATAACTTTCCTTTTACCATTAAAATCTTATCTTCCATTCAAAATTCTTAACAAGATTTAGTGGTCTATGCTTCCTTCTTTTATGGCTCTGTCCCATACATATCCCTTATTTCTTGAATTTTTATTGAATTTTAGTTATATAATTTTGTTATGTATTGTTCTCTTTTTCTATAATTCATTCACACATCTTGAATTCTGTGTTATGAAACTTCCAGTTGCAAGTGACAGAAACCCAACTCAAAAAGCTTAAATATAAATGTATTGTCTCACATAACCAAATCATAGAAAGATAGGAGTAGAGCATATTTCAGTAACACAAGATGGAGCTTAGAATTCAAATAGCATTAGCACACTCTTTTACTTTTTCCTCCAGCTTTCTCTCTTCAGCCACAACCACCATCACTAGTCTTGACTTACAATAATATATTTTTGACTCAGGTAGTTCAGTATAGTGGGGGAACTTGTCTGAGTTTATATCTTAACAATTTACAATTCTAGATGAAAGAGCCATTTTCCGGGTGCCTGGGTGGCTCAGTGGGTTAAAGCCTCTGCCTTTGGCTCAGGTCGTGATCTCAGGGTCCTGGGATCGAGGCCCGCATCAGGCTCCCTGCTCAGCGGGGAGCCTGCTTCCTCCCCTCTCTCTCTCTCTGCCTGCCTCTCTGCCTACTTGTGATGTCTCTCTGTCAAAATAAATAATAAAAAAAAAAAAAGAAAAGAAAAGAAAGAGCCATTTTCCACTCACTTTAAAAATTCAAGGAAGGACTCTGATTGTCCCAGTNGTCTCTCTGTCAAAATAAATAATAAAAAAAAAAAGAAAAGAAAAGAAAGAAAAAAGAAAGAGCCATTTTCCACTCACTTTAAAAATTCAAGGAAGGACTCTGATTGTCCCAGTTTGGGTCACATATCTACCTCTTGTACACTATGACTAAGAGGATATAAAACTATCATTAGTTCAGCCTGAGATGTGTTCCTCTTTGGCTGGAGAATGGGGTAGGCTGGGGCTAAGTACTCTGACTGGCAACCCATCATAACCTATCAGAACACTTAGGGTTTCTGAAGTAGGCCCCAAATTCTATATGTGTATGTGGGATTTCGATGTGGGGTTATTCTGATAGTACCTGGAAAAGAAGAGGATTTCTGGGCAGATGAAAACAACAGGCTCCTGGAAAACAAGACCGATAACTTATCCTTTAGTGCCTTGTTTTTTCCACTTCTCTTCTGAACAGAGAGAGTGGTTTCAGAGGTCCTCTGATCATAGGAAATATCTGTGGGCTAAGTTTATTGATTAAAGCAACAGAGTTTTAAAATATATTCATAAGAAATTTTGTTTTGTTTTACGATTTTATTTGAACTGAGCTGAATGGTGTTGTTTTTTATTTAAACATTTGTGAGGGGCACCTGGGTGGCTCAGTGGGTTAAAGCCTCTGTCTTTGGCTCAGGTCATGATCTCAGGGTCCTGGGATGGAGTCCTGTCTCGGACTCTCTCCTCAGCAGGGAGCCTGCTTCCCCTTCTCCCTCTGCCGACTCTCTGCCTACTTGTAATCTCTGTCTCTCTGTCAAAGAAATAAATAAAATCTTAAAAAAATGAAAAATAAACATTGGTGAGCTAGATACTTGTATTTTAAAAAATTAGAGAATGATAAAATGTTTAAAGGGTGATGTAAGAAAGTTGAATTCAAACAGTTTAAGATTTATATCAATCAATGGAGGAGAATAAGAAAATATATTTACGTTAGTTGTAGAGTTAGAATAACTTTTCTCTGCCTCCCCAGACCTTGTGNAAGAATAAAATATATTTACGTTAGTTGTAGAGTTAGAATAACTTTTCTCTGCCTCCCCAGACCTTGTGCATAATTCTAGGCATAACTTATTCCCCTCATTTCAATCTTAGTGATCTGTGGAATTCCATCCTTTATCAGCCTCTTTTGACTGATCCTACTCTGCTTATTTGTTATTGTATTGCCACAAAATAGAAATTTGATCATTCCTTTGAAATCATAGAATAATGGGATGCTTAGTTCCTTTAGTCATTGCTTATAAATATTTCTTTGCTCTCTCAATTAGGTTCTAGATTTTTCTACAGAAAATGGCATGCCTTCTGTTTCTCTTTAAGTCTATATAGTATTGGTCATAGTTCTAAACATGGTCTTTTAGCTGATGTTTGTGAACAGTAAAGAATCAGAATGGAATATCAAGAACTTTCAGTAGGATGTATCTTGTTATTGCTTTGAATGTAGTTTTAAAAAAAGCATAATGTCTGCAAAATATGGATGCTTACATTTACTGTTATAGATGCCAGATGTTTACCATCCTCCTAGAGATCTGGAAAAGAAGAGGATTAATGTCATAACCCTGTCTTCTTAATTGACAGGTGAATTTATGCACTATATGTGTAATCAAGGGAGAGAAAAGGATGGGAAGCTCTGCTAGCTTCTGTAAATATGTCTTCGATGTAATAAGAGGAGGACCAGATATTTCTATTCTTACACCATTCAGACTGGAACAACAATTTAGATCCTCTGGAGTTCATATTAAGTTCTTTGGAGAAAATGACAGGATATAAATAATTGAAACTAAAAGGATTCTTTCAAAATATGACCAAAGTCTACTTTGCCTGTCTTACCTGAAATAGAACAAAGAATATATGTATTTACCTGAGAAAACATCTGTGTTAGGGTCCTTTTCTCAACTGAATTTATTACCAGAGTCCATGAAAGTTAAGGGCAGGAGAGCTGGCTCCAATTATTGGAATAGTCGTACATAGTAGAGACTAGTACCCAAATACTAGCCCTATGTAAAGAAGTTTTAACGGGTCTATCCTTATTAAAATGAAGATGGAGGCATAGGTTTTCTTTATCATAAAAGCTCTACCCTACATCTGTGACCTTGATAATACACTGGATAAATTTTTTAAATTACATAACTAAGTCAAACAAGTCCATTTCCCACATCACTTTCTTCTCTACATCAGATGATTTCAAAATCAGGTCACATGGAGCACCTGGCTAGCTCAGTCAGAAGAGCTTAAGACTCTTCATCTCTGGATCATGAGTTCAAGCCCCATGTTGGGTGTAGAAATTATTTAAAAAACTTTAAATAAGGGCGCCTGGGTGGCTCAGTGGGTTAAAGCCTCTGCCTTCGGCTCAGGTCATGATCTCAGGGTTCTGGGATGGAGGCCCGCATCGGGCTCTCTGCTCAGCAGGGGGCCTGCTTTATCCTCTCTCTCTGCCTGCCTCTCTGCCTACTTGTAATCTCCCTCTGTCAAATAAATAAATAAAATCTTAAAAAAAAAACTTCAAATAAAAAAACAAATTCAGATCACATAATCCTTTAGTTTGTAAATCACTTCTGTAAGAACTAAAACTAATTTTAAAAAGATAATATTTTTGGTTCCAAATATAGAGGAGCAAGAATACAAAATAATATAACACTGATAAAAGAACACAGTTGGACTTAATCTTAAATCCCAGCACAAGAAAACATTTAATTTACTAAAAATAAAACCACATGGATAGCTAGTAGCTCTTTTTATTGTAATGAAGACTAGGAAAGTTTAGCCTGATTTCTGACTTAAGAAGTATGTTTCCTCTTGAGGCCCAAGCATGGCATCTGGTAGTGGCTGATTCCACTTTGCACCATTTAGACCACAAGTTCTTTGGGTGGGGTATAGTGACTGGCCATATCTGACTGTTTTCAGAGAGATTTAAAACCCAGAATTCCCCTTGGCCAGTAGGGAGTAGAGGCAGAAGAAAAGATCTGTGTGTCTATGCATATGGGCCCAAGACAGCCTTAGAGCAGCATAGAATGAGACCCAAATGGATCTTGTACCCCTGAGAGAAGTATGAAAGTAGCTAAGAAGACTGAATCTAGAGAAGGCCTTCAGTCAGGATCCAGGAACAATGATGTAACGCCTGATAGACCAAGGACCAAGAATCTTCCAGTATCATGTGCATCTTAGTAGAAGCCAGCAGAGACAGGTGGATACTAGGGAGTTTTTATTGCTTAGTGCTTGGCATTAAGAAAGCCACTGAGAGGGGTGCCTGGGTGGCTCAGTGGGTTAAAGCCTCTTCCTTCAGCTCAGGTCAGGATCTCTGGGTCCTGGGATCGAGCCCCACATCGGGCTCCCTGCTCAATGGGAAGCCTGCTTCCCCCCTCTCTCTGCCTGCCTCTCTGCCTACTTGTAATCTCTCTCTCTCTGTCAAATAAATATTAAAAAATTTTTAAAAAAAGAAAGCCACTGAGAATTTTGATGAGGTGAAGGTAGATGACTGAAGAGGGATCCTGAATTAACTAAGATCACCTGGAGTTGACTAAGGTTAATTTTCTATCATGGAAATTGGAAACTTAAAATAGACATAAAGTTTGGTATCAAAATATAAATTTCCATTTCCAGTACAACTGGTTTTGTGGACTAAGAGTCATATCTGATACATTTGCAAAGCAAATTTTTTCAAGAAAACAGATAATCATGGCAATTACTCCCGGCTTTAAACTTTTCTTTTGTGAGTTTCTATTACTATGGGAAATGATCTAGGAACACAGAGAGTTGAAGAAAAGCAGATGACAGGTGTTCCAGAGCAAGGCCCTAAGCTCTTCAAATTGTGAAAGCAGACATGCCCAGCACTGTATGGACTGTAGGCAAGGGGGAACAGCTAGAGGTGTATTTGCATCAGCGGTGGAAATGTTTCTTGAGAGGAAAAGGACATTGATGAAGTAGCATTTTGTGACAAAGTTCTTCAGTTTTGAAGGAGACAAAGGACAAAAGCTCCTCAGAAATTCATCCTAGAGAAAATAGAGTCACACAAACTTGGTTAAAGGAGAGTTGAGGGACAGGGGTCTGGGGAAATTTGAGTATAAGTTCTGCATGACACACAGATGGACACATGTGGCTGTGGACAGTTAATCTCCTGGTCTTAGTGATGGTGGGGCCATCCGTCACTTATTTGACCCCCGCTCTCCCTTGTGGCCACTTGGCATTCCAGCCAATTTTTCCAAAGGCCAGTGGGAAACAAGGAGACTTCTAGGTTAGGCCTACATGAAATATGAAATGGAAGATGAACAATCATGTTATAAAAGATGTCATAAAAATGTACTATTTTATTTTGCAATAGACACTTTTGGCCTCAAGAAAGCAAAAACAATCATTTGTTAAAAAAAAAGTTGTACTGAAATTTGTTTCTCAGGAGAGTTGGTAATGAATATATAACTGGCTTAAAATATTTGTGGACCTTCTCATCCACCGTGGGAATATAAAAATATCACTAACCACATAAAAAACAGAAGAAACAAACCTGATGAAGAAGCATTAACAACTATTTCAAAAAGCAGCAGTTACATGAAAAAAGATGGTGTTTGAAAACAAAGACTGAATAAGCATGGCTGGTAGAAGTTACATTTACCTATCACACTGTGATGTGACTTTTCATATAGATCAAGAACCATTATTCTGAATTAATTTTAGTCTCTTATCAGAGCTATGGGCAATAATTATATAAGCCAATTTTAATAATAACAATAATTACTTTGTACAATTTATGGAATCAATGTAGAGCTTTGAAAGTTTATTTTTTCTGAAGTGAAATATTTGATGTTATTATGAATGCTACTGTGAATTCAATTAAGAAGATCAAAGTTAAAGACAATTTTTTGTATTGATAATTTAGACTACTATATTTTCATGAGATTTCACATCATGATAAAACAATGTGATTTCTGAATTAGAAACCTATGGACCAGAACTATACTTGGAATTAGCAGTAGTACAAACATAATTCACAATTTCATCTGTATTAGTTTTCTATTCCTGCTGTAACAGATTACCACAAACTTACTGACTTAAACAACACAGATTTACTATCTTATAGTTCACTAGATCGAAAGTCCAACACAGTTCTCCCTAGGCTAAAGTTAAGGTGCAGCAGGACTACATTCTTTCATGGAGCCTCTAGAGGAGAATCTATTTCGTTGTCTTTTCCAGCTTCTAGAGTCTGCCTATATTCTTGGTTTGTGTCCCTCTTTCTCCATCAGTAAAGTAGCATCCCTTGAACCTGCTTCTGCCACCACACCTCTTTCTCTGACCATAGCAGAAAAAGTTATCCACCACTAGGACTCAAGAGATTAGATGAGGTCCACTCAAAAATTCAGGATAATCTCCCCATCTCAAGGCCCTTAACTTGGTCAATCTACAAAATCTCTTTTCCTATATAAAATAACATGTTCACGAGTTTCAGTTTAGGGCATTGAAATCTTTGGAGGAGGGCAGTATTTTGCCTACCACAGTATCCAAATAAACTGTGATATCCTACCAACCCAAATATAAGCTTCCATAAGGACTCTGAAGTTTAACAGTCTCACAAATTTATAAAAAGTAATGAGTGTTATAAAAGAAAATCAGGAGGACCAGAAGAACATATAGCAGAAAAGATGTCCTTGAAAGAGTTTGAGCTGATAACTAAAGGATGGATAGAAGATAAGCCAAGATTGTTCAGCATGTCGCTATAGATCATGATGCTTTCAAGAAACCAAAGGAGGCCAATGTAAAGGAAGTATAATGAGTAAGGGGAAGAGTGCCATAATCTAATACTCACAGAAGAAGCGGGAACAGATCAGACAGGCTTTTGAGATTGGTAACTTTTTTTTTTTAATCTTAAGTGCAGTGAGAAGTAATTTAAGAGTTTTAAGGAGGAGGAGAAGTGTGTAATCAAATTTGAGATTTTATAAGATGGCTCTGGCTTCGCTATGGAAAATATATGGGAAGACACAAAAGTAGATGCAAGTTACTAAAAATGTAGATATGAGATGCTGTGGACTCATGATCTCCTCTTTGAGATTTGAAGGTCTCTTCGATCAATCTCTGGTCTTCTCACACAAGTCTGCTTTTCTTTAGCATCTTCCATGTGAATAAATAGCCATCTACTTCTTCAAGCCAAAACCTAGGAGTCATCCATGATATTCCCTCTCCTCATTTCCCAATATCCAAGTCCCATCAGCTTGATCTCCTACATGGCTTATGAATCTATATCCATCTTCCTTATCTCCACTGCCAGCACCCTAGCAAAGACTACTTTCATTTCTTGCCTGAAATCTTATAATAACCTTTTAGCTAATCACCCACATAGATTCTTGTCCTGTTGTTTATATTGCAACTGGTATGATTTTCCAAAAGTGCATATTTTATGGAAATCCTTCTGTTGTACCTTGCATTCCCCACCTTCCCTTCTCACATTCACACACAACACACCTACACACCTACACACACACACACCATCTACATATTTAGAAGTCATGGTGGGTATGCTGGGCTCTCTTTTATGATAGGGCCATTTCATATGCCAGTTTCTTAGTCTTGCTTTCTAGAATATTCTTCCTTATGCCTAGATCACTCTAATTCTCCTTCATATCCAGATAACTCAGAGAAGCATTTCCTAATACTTTGTTTTTTCTTATATGCTCCCATTAAAGAGAAATGTGGACATCTAAACCCAAATCTGGGTGAATCTGATTTCTAAGCCCTTACTTTTAATCACTAAGATATACAATCCCCTCCCGCATAAGTTCCCTTCTCCATTATCCCATAGTTCAAGAAAAGCTATAATTTTAAATATATAATCTGTTTTCAATTTTATTTTCAGTAAGAACATGAACCTAAAGAGCAAAAACCTAGCTGACATTGAATGAGTTTTCTGTAAAAGTAATTTTTCTTTAAAGATTTTATTTGACAGAGAGAGACACAGCAAGAGAGGGTACACAAGCAGGGAGAGTGGGAGAAGGAGAAGCAGGGTTCTCACTGAGTAGGGAGCTCGACATGGGGCTCAAACCCAGGACTCTGGGATCATGACCTGAGCTGAAAGCAGACACTTAATGACTGAACCACCCAGGTGCCCCAAAAGTAATTTTTTTTAAGTAATCTCTATGCCCAACATGGGGCTCAATCTCACATGAGATCAGGAGTCACATGCTCTACCTACTGAGCCAGCCAGATGCCCCCTTTTTTCTTTTTTTATGTAAAAGTAATTACAAAATGGCTAATAGTTTTTGTTTACACCTCAAGTAGACACTTAATAAATGAGAATTAATGATAAGGATTTCCAAAGTTATGCTATAAGAACAGATATAGTGAATGTACTTGTTAGTTTGAGAACTTTCTGGAAGCAGGACAAATAAACCAGTAACACTGGGAGGGCTCTCTCAGCCATTAACCTTCATGAAAAAAATTGTGAACTCAATAGAAATCTCTGCAAGTCATCTTAGCAAGTAAAAGAATAAGTAAGAAATCCTCTGTTCTTAGAGAAAAGAGGTGAGATGTACTAATGAGACTGCTTAGAGAGGTTTGCATTTTCACTATTTGTGCTGAGGTAGATTAAAAAGGGCTCCAGTCTCTAAGGCTGTCACTCCATCACACTTCACAACACTAAATTCTCTTAATTTTTTTTTTCACTTTAACAGCTAAGGATGTTATCACTTACACCGAGGTCACTGAGAGGGTAATACTGCTCTTGGTGACGCTAATGAAAAGGTACAGTGGTGTCATGAGTTAATTGCATAGTTACCACACAATTACCAATTTATGCTCAATGGATGTTAACAGAGAATGGAAGGAGCTAACATTATGTGTACTGAATACTGCCTGATATAGGAACAGTGCTTGGTAACATGTAACATTTGCATGAACAGGTTTACTCACATAAATAAAGAAGATTAAGAAAATGAATGCTTTCCCATATCATTGTTTTAGAACTGAGTAAAAATAGATCTCATAATAATGATTTTTTTTAACTGTTTCCTTCCAAATCAGTGAGATTTCAAACACCTGGCTGCTAGCTTAAAAAAATTAATATTCAGCAACAAAAACAGTTGTTTCACTCCTGAATATCAGCTTCAATTCAACTTTTTTTTTTCTGTAAGAGAGGTATCATATGGTAAATAAAATGTATAGAAGGTAGAAATAGGTTAGGCTGTATGGACTCAGTTTCCATCACAGAAAAGAATTCATTAAAAAACCATTTTTGTTAGATGTCAGTAAATCTCTTTTTTGCAGTATTTGGTTTTTCACTTTCATCTAATTCATGATTTTTGTATGTGTTTTCCTTTTTTAACCAACTTTATTGGCATATGATGGAATTAATTTATTTGAAGGGTATGACTCAGCAAAAATATACCAATTTTAAAGTAAGGCTTATTTGGTGAACTTCTGAAAGGTGGCTTCAGTAAAAGCGAGGAGTTGATTGCTTCTATAAAATGATCCATGACATCTCTAAACTCACCTCTTGAGAAATTTTACTCTGAACTCTAAGCAGGGTCCATATCTTACCTATAACCATACAAATGAAGAGAAAATATAAGAGTAAATTTTCTGTCAAATAATGTCATATTAAACAGTTCTCAATTATACCCAACTATAATCTGCACATGTTTGCTGATAACGAGGCAAAATGAGCAGGGTGATAAGAGGCTGGAATAAAAGTTATGAATTCTTGGCATTATTCAATCAAACATGCACATTAAGTATGAGGTACTTATGTAAAGTAGAGATACAGTAGTGAAGAGGACAGACACAGTGCCTATAATTTGTTTTTCCATTCTTCTTAACATTTTTATAAGCCATTCAATACTATGTACTAAAACCATTCCCACATAAACTGACTAAATTCTGTTCTCTGAGTGCTGACCAGTACAACTCCCAATGCTTTCTTTTATATTTGTGTGGTTCCAAAGTCTTCTGTCTTTCAGTGAATATGCTTTGACTGCTGACTAAGTATATTGCCCATACTGTAGAGTACATATGGGATTATCTCTCATTTCCACTGATGGGAAAAGCAATTTCCCAATTGTGTAGGAGATGAATAGAATCCCCATTGTGCAGAAAAGTGACCTCCATTATGCTTATCCTTAAACAGCTTCATGCTCATAGTTACATAGGCTCAAAAGAATGTTAGGATTAATACTTGTGTACATCAAGATTGGTTAGATCAGGTTCTCAAAGTGTGGTCTTTGGAGTAGCAGCACCACCACCACCTGGGAAATTCTCAGAAATGCAGATTCTTGGGTACCATTCCAGATGTACTAAATCAGAAACTCAAGGGTGAGGTCCCTAAATCTGTATTTTAAAAATATTTCAGGTAATTCTGATGCACACTTAGTTGGAGAAGCTCTAGGATGAATTATGTTCAAATAATAAACTTCTTATAACTTAAAATAGTAAAGGTTTATTTCTTACCCATGCAGGATACTTTTTTTTTTTTTAATGTGTGTCCTGGCTAAATACATACACTTTCTATCACCTACTTAGAACTCACTAGCCAAATCTAGTCACTTGGTCCCACCCCATGACAAGCATCAGAAATGCTATCTAACATATCCCTGGAAGTTTAGATTCAGAAATAGGTAGTGAAAAGCTTTATTGATGACCACAACTCAGAATCTGATAATCAAATATTCGGCTCATTCTTCTTTATGTAGTCAAAACATACTCACCCTCTAACAAAGGGAAATAAAAGAAAAGTCCTTCCCAACAGGGCATCAAGCTCAAAGTCCACATTCTTTGGGTGATACATCAGAGTTTTTAAAGTTGAGGGTGATGTATGATAGTCTTTATAGCACGTCTTGTTTTAGCTCTTCCTGATCTAGACATCTGTGAAAAAAAGACAAGTTGTTCTTACCCCAATACCAATGGTGATTAGGACCCCATACCCTAAGAATAGTGTGTTCCTTCAGGTCCTCCAAGAAACAGATGCCAAGAGGGGAATAAACATGTAATTATTTTATAAAGGGAAAACCAATGAGAGAGAAAGGGGAAGGATCCAGAGAAGGGTAAGAGAGATAGCAGTGTATGATGTAAATCTGACCCTGAGTGAAGGAGAAAGGAAAGGAGGGTTGGTTAGAAGCATCCTATATGGCCATACTGTCAAAGGAGTTTCTGTAGCCAAAGTCAGCTGTCAGAGATAAACACACTTTATCTCCTAGAAATGGGCTACCTTAGTAGCCTCAGTCACCAACCATGAGAACATGTGAAAAGAGTGATACAAGGGTAAACACGGTAATAGATATCAAAGTACAGCAGCTTGATCAATTAAGTTCCCTGTAGTCAGAGGTCCGTGAGGCACATTCTCATGGACATCATAATCTACAACCTGTATCATACAGAAATAAGTAACCTTGGCTCTCCTTTTAGGCATTGCTCCCCCCATATTTTTGCAAATACCTGTATCATTATCATCTATTCCATAACATTCTGCTCCACTGGAAACTTTTTCCAGGTTCCCTTTGGTGAAATATTGAGCAGTTGTTCAGCCATTTTGTGCCAGTGATTATATCTACTCCATCCCCCAATATGCTGTCCTCCTCACCTGCCAGGTGCTGGGTGTAATAGGTTTATCTTTTACTCTTTGCAGTTTAGAAATATTTGGATTTTCCAAGTCTGCAAGTTCCCTAAGCCTTTCTATTTTCTTTCACTTCCATTTATAAATCAGAAAAATCACTTTGTAATCATCCTTTTCTCATAATATTTGTCTAACATACCCAACAGCAACAAGCATTGTATCTAATGACTACTTTCCAATTGTGTTTCCTAGCACTCAAGTTAACTAGGCATATACTCTCTCTTCCAAATTAATACAATCTACAGTTTACCAAATGCTTCACTGACCTGTTTCATGGATCCCATTTTTTTTAAAGATTTTATGTATTTATTTGATGGGTTGGGGGAGAGAGAGATAGAGAGCACTCCAGTGCGAGAATAGGGGGAGGGAAAAGCAGACTCCTTGCTGACCAGGGAGCCCAGCACAGGACCCTGGGATCATAACCTGAGCCAAAGGCAGGTGCTTAACCGACTGTGCCACCCAGGCGCCCCGGATCCCAGTTTGTGAAACCAGTTTGTTTATCACGTATGTATGCTTAGCCCTTTAACTATTGCCACATATTTTACAGAGCCTTAGTATCTCTGTAATGTTGCATCCTACTACTGGTACCAATTTGTTTTGGTTAAAATTGGCTAGATTAACAAATCCACAGAACTCAGCTTAAAAACAAGGATTTTTGTCTCACTTGTACAAATATCCCTAGTGGAGCAGCTGCAGATCGTATTCCATACTGCACTCACTTTTGCAACCTAGGCTGATGGAGCATCCACTATCTGGATCATGCCTAATGACCAAGGTAGAATCAAAGAAAGCTCTTAAGGATGTTATAGCCTCAGTTAAATGATTCAGGTCACAAGTAGCATGGCTTCTGCTCACAACCAGTCACATGGTCCCACCTACCTGAAGCCAAACAGGAAGTACAGAAGACAGAGAATCAGAAATATTCAGAGGATATCATTAAGAGCTATCACAGCACCAAAAGAATGACAGAGGAAAAAAACGTTTCTATAAGAATTTAAGGAAAATAAAAAGCTCTCTGAATATGGTGATCAGAACAGTTTTTGTTTTTGTTTTTCCTGAATGTAGGGAGCTTTGATTGTTACACCTTAAGTAGTGGAATGAATACTCTAGGAGACTGAGACAACCAATATAAATGGATGGATGGTCCCAAGCTTTCTTTTTAAGAAGTGATAAATGCTATAGGTTTGCTAAGTTCTATTTCATATTCTTCTTTTCTAGGCACACAAAAATTACACTTTCTTGTTATTCACTGTTTGATGGGGCCATGTAGCTATTTCTGGACAATTAAGCCTGATCTGAAAGGACATGTATCTGTCTGAGGCTGAGGCAGTGAAAAGCTCCTGGGTGATTCTCTAGTCTGTCCCAGGTCATGCTGCGGTGCATATGGAGGTACCACAAGTTCTAAGTAGCACTGATATTTCTCATTTGTGAGAGAACAACTTCACTGAAGCAGCCTTTACCTGAGAGGTAGACTACTTTTTTTTTAACTGTACCACCGAGATTTTGGACTTTTGCGTTGCTGCCACACAGCCTAGCCTAATCTAATTAATATGGGAAAAAAAGCTGTAGAAATAAGTTAGGACCAGATGTGGACATCAATGTATGCTCCTGTTAGAAGTTGTAATAGTTATCCTGATATCATTTATACTGGGCACACAAAGTTAAATAAACAAAGTATATTTTGTTTTAGGAAAAAAAATGACACTAACAGTATGGTTAGTTGGTTGGTTTGAGAAAGGGAGAAACTAAAGGCAAAGGAACCGGTTAATGTATTACTGCACTGATATAATGGAAGGGAAAAGACAGATACAAGAGCTTTTGTAAAGAAAAACACCAGCAGTTTGTGACTAAGTGGCCAAAACAGATACAAGAGCTTTTGTAAAGAAAAACACCAGCAGTTTGTGACTAAGTGGCCATGCAGAACAAGAAATAGGGAAATTACTCTAAGATGCCATGCGAAAGTGATATGGAAAATGATGGCAACTTTCTCAGAAATCGGAATTTTGTAGGGAGAGGATATTCCAGTGAGTTCAGTTGAGGTGATGGTAAGGTGCTATCAGATGAAGACATTCCCAAACCGATAGAAATACAAAGTTGGAATTCAAGAAAGTCATGCTAAAGAGGTTTGGAGCATGATTAAAAGTGAGTGAGGCACAAATGATAAATAAAAAAGTGTTTGCAAGAGCGAATCACTGAGTCACAGACTGAGGTTGTACATTTCAGCAGATTGGAGGAGATTTGGAATGGCCATTTTAAATAACAGAGATACAAAGAAAGAATACGAATATTCACACCTGCAGAGGCTTTGTTGAAGCTTCAGTTTATGGTGTGAAAGAGAAGCTTGCTTTTGTGACTGTGGTTGCAACTCTGAGGCTGGGGAGGAGATATTCCGAGAGTGGAGGGGACTTTGTGTGAGCTGGTGTGAACATAATGCCACAGGTGGAGAAGTAAGAAGACTCGAGTGTTGTTGAGAGCAGTCCTGAATGAGTCCTGCTCACTATGGGTCAGGTTGGCAAGAATTCCACTGAGGCAAAGTTGGCTGGTTAATTGCAAGATGGGAATATCAGGTATCTGAAGGCCATGGTAGAACTGAAACTCTACCAGCTTGAAGATCCTTCTGAACTACATTAAAATGTTGGCTAAGCATAATGAGGATCCTAGAACATTTCTTCCACCCATGGGCATGGGACAGGGGAAGCTGATTGGTGTTTCTCCATGTTCTGCACAGTAAAATCCAAGTTTGTCAGAAAGGGCAATTTTGAACGAGTCACATAACATCATTGTTTAAAAGAAACAAAAGTGAGCTTTCTGGGTTCAAACTTTTACTACATTTTTCTGTGCCTCTCACTTAACTCTTGCTTGATACTTCTGTTTTTATATCTATTAAATTTCTAGTTAGGACTCTTATGAGGATTAAATGAGATAATATGTAAAATGCTTAGCACAGTGCCTGGCACATGAACCTTTTTAACTGATGATTGTTTACCATTATTAGTAATTGTGCAGAGGTAGTAATAGCAGGAGGATTATTTTTAAAGTATCACAAATGCATCTACAAAACTCGACAAATAGCCCCACAAGAGTTCACTGATTCCTTAATTTTTTTAATCTACTATGTCTGCAATGTATAAATTGGGACCTTAGTAACCTTAGACATACAAGAAAGAGTTAGACAGAAATGTGGTAAAATTTAAGGGCCACACTGAGAAATCCTACTGCCCTGACTCTTGGTTTTGACTGAAATTCCACCATTCAAGATTTGTTTCCTTGATTTAAAATCTTTGTCTGACTCTATTAAAATGCAGATATCCTTGGAAGAAATAAAGCATTAAGCTACCAGTAATTATAAATGTATATATCATATTCCATCAATGGCAATAACTATACGGACAAAGATGAATAAATAAAGTGAGAACATAAGGTGGTTTCTGAAGTAAGGCTTTGGCAGCCCAAAGGCAGACAACTTTTATTACTACCTCAAAATGTAAAAGGAACTTCAAATATATATTATGTAATCATAGAAGAATAAAACATTCTGATGGTGAAAGCCAAATCTGTTCACTTTCACAAAACCTATTGTCAAGGATCACAGACATATAAACAATTAACTTCAAGGGATGAAGAAGTAAGATATGTATGTATATATATATAGCACAGAAGGGAAAACTGACAGACTCTTTTGGAGGGAGCTTCATGGGGGGAGGGGGACTAGAGCTAAAGATTCTTTTACAGGAAAAGCAGTGTTCATAAAATGAGTGAATGTTCATCCGAAAGATAAGAAAGGAGGGATATTCCCGATGGATGTTACAACAGGTCTAAAAGAACAGAGGGAGGCTTGGGTACTTCAGAAACAGAAGCCAATTCACTACTGTCATTTGGCTGGAGGAGAAAGAAGCACTGTGACAATCAGTGGCACCAAGGAAGAACCAAGCCACATTGGGAAGGACATTCAGGCCACACTAAGCAGTGTGGAGCTGATGGGAGCCTATTAAAAGCTTTAAAAGAGGTGCCCAAATAAATAAATACTTCTGAAAATTATCTTGATATTGTTGGAAATAGGGATTTGTAGCCTAGGATGATGCATGATTACCTCAAAGCTTCCTAGGTGGCATTCCGGGTGTCCAGAGTTACTCTGACATTACATAAAGTTCTGTGTATTGCGCAGTTGTTTACTTCCTCTGGGAGAGAGACCATGTACCCGTGTGCTTAGGCTGCCATAACACAATACCACAGACTGGATGGTTTAAAAACCAGGAATTTGGAGCACCCAGGTGGCTCAGTTGGTTAAGCTTCTGCCTTCAGCTTGGGTCATGATCTCAGAGTCCTGGGATCAGTCCCACTTTGGGCTCCCTGCTCAGCAGGGAATCTGCTTCTCCCTCTCCCTCTCCCACTCCCCCTGCTTGTGTGCTCTCTTTCTCTGTCTCTGTCTGTCTCAAATAAATAAATAAAGTCTTTTTAAAAAAGAATTGGAGGTAGACAGTTAGAAAGTTAAAGGGATATATAGAATAGATGGACCTTTTTTTAAGTATTGTTAAGATATTGACAAATTAAACAGGGTTCAAATATGCAAGATGAGGCAGTCATTAATGTTGCCCACCCAATACCTATTCTCTTGTACTTTCTTACTGTGGTAGATGAGGAAAAAGTGGCCACAGGTTCCTCCCATCCCTAAAAGTGTTGACTGTACCACCTTCCCATCAGGAAGTAGAATCTCTCTACCTCTTGAACCTGGCTTAACCATGTGAATGGCTTCAGCTGATGGGACATTAACAAATATGATAACAACAGATGCTTCAAAAATACTAATGCAGGGGTGCCTGGGTGGCTCAGTCGTTGGGCGTCTGCCTTCAGCTCAGGTCATGATCCCGGGGTCCTGGGATCCAATCCCACATCGGGCTCCCTGCTTGGCGGAAAGCCTGCTTCTCCCTCTCCCACTCCCCCTGCTTGTCTTCCCTCTCTTGGCGTCTCTCTCTCTCTCTCTCTCTCTCTCTCTCTGTCAAATAAATGGATATATCTTAAAACAACAACAACAAAAACTAGTGCATTGGGACTTGGCTTTGTTTGCTTCTGGGAACTCTCAGACCACCAGGAGAAGAAGGCCTGACCTCCTAAAAGACAAGAGGTCACAGGGAAGAGAAGACGCAGCCATCCCAGCTGAGGTCCTAGACAAGAGCATGAGACCAGAGTAGAGCCTCCAGCCTCAGCTGAACCAGGTCAGAGCTGCCCGACCACCCCCAAAGAAGTGTGAGACATAATAATTACTGTTATTTTAAACCACTAAGTTCTGAAGTAGCTTATTATACAGTGAACTTCAACTTGCTAATACTTATGAGCAAAACCCCACGTATATTTTGCTTGGTAATCTGGCTACCAAAGATACCTTCCTATAATGTAGAGTTGTAAACTGTGTCTTAGTCATCCAGTTCTGGCCAATGGGGTATAAACAGGAATTATTGACTGGCATTTAAAGAATGACACAGTTTTAAATGGAGATGATTTTGACAGTCTGCATGATACTTTGGCCCTTTGCTCTACCTTCTCCTTACTTCCAGAAATGCAGATAAAATGAAGGAAGAATATTATAACCAGGAGGATGTGAGTCCCACAGTAAGGATGGTAGGAATGGAACACAGAAAGAGCTTGAGCCGTGGCAACATTGTTTAATTGCCCTAATAAGTAGGAATTGCTTACCTCCCGACTTTTGGTTATATGAGAAAAATAAAACCATTACTTTAATCTCCTGGAGCAGATGAACTGAATACGAACCAGTGGGCCACAGCAACCCTTCCAAAGAGGAGAATCTGTGGAGTGGAACCAATTCAGGCCAGAGTTTGGTGTGTGGAGGAGTGAATAGAGGGTGTTGATAAATAGACCATAAATTTCCTTGACTAGTGATTTTTTTGTCTGCAAAGGGCAAAAAATTAGGGCAACATTAGAAGGGGACAGAGTAGAGCAAGCAGATTCTTTCTCTCTCCCTCCCTTTCTCCCTTCCTTCCACCTTCCCTTCTTCCTTCCTTTAGTTTTTTTCTTTCTCTTTCTTTTTGAAATCTTTAGTTTGTTGGTAAGACAAACATATTTATAGCCTGCAGGGAAGAAGCCACTGGAGAGCGAGAGAGTTTGAAGACACAAGAAAAAGAAATAATTGATAGAACAAGGCCAGGCATAGGCAGGAAGGGCTGGGATCAAGAACACAGGTGATGGGATTAACCTTAAATGGGAGTTGAATCTCTTCCCGTGTCAGTATTTCTACCTGGGAAGGGGAAAAGGGGAAGGCACACTTAGATCTACAGGGATACACAGGAGAGATACAAAGGGCCTGACTGCTGTAGTCTCCAGCTTTTATCTGATGTCTGATCTCGATTGGAGTTATGTAAGAGATCAGTAAGGCAAAACTGGTGACTTCATTTGTGAATATTAAACTGTGGCAGGAATCCCACACGAGCTGCTATCCTTTTTGGAAAACATTCAGTACTCTCAAATTCATACCTAGGTGATACAGTGCTACTTCATAATTAATATTTCAAATATTGTGAATTAAAACAAAACAAAACCGGAAACACTTTGTGTCAACAACTAATCATTCACCTACAGTTTCTAAAATTACCCATATGCCTCCAGAAGAGAAAGCCTTGTTCTTACGGCACAGTCTTATGCAGAGAATTGGAATACATTTAATTGTAATGATTTAAGATTCTTGACTCCTGAACTAACTCATATTTATAAAGTAGCTGCCCTGAAAAGAGGAAAACATTTTGCATAATTAGAAAAGAGAAAAATATGTTCAGGAGGTATATACATTTTGTTTAGGAAATGAAATTTGAAATTAGAATGAGGCAAGGAGGGACGATAATTGAGCTGAGAGCACCAGTAAAATTCAGGGGTAAATCTTTGGCAGTATGCTGGAGGACTTTTCAAGAACTCTGTTGCTCAGCATTGGTAACTCATTACTTAAAATTGAAGTGCAAGGGCACATAAATTGTAGGACAAACTTATGGAAAAGGTTTGCATGGTATCTGTCAAAAATTATACTAAGCAAATGAGGTAAATGAATACATCATTTATCATGACAGTATTTTTTTTTAGGACTTGATTTTCATGAATGGTACTTTTTTTTCATTTGGATGTCTAATATTTTGAAGACCAAATTTTAATATTCAAACAAATGTTTCTTTTGGATGTATCTCATCTCTATTGTATCCCATAACATGAATTTCAATAGTCTCTTTCTGCCTCTTTTTCTCTATGGGAGGCAGTAGGACATGGAAGCTGTCAGCCTTAACTCTGGAATCAGATCTGGAACTTAACAGCTTCCTCAATCGGATTTAGCTTTCTCACTTATAAAAGGGTGTTAATAACAGAGATTTTCTAGCATTGTTGGAAATATTCATGGGTTAACTGATTAAAAGCCCATAAAACTATGCCTGGCACAATGTAAGCTCTCAAAAAAAAAATCAGCTATCAATAAATTATGGAGATGATCTTTTAATGACTATTCCACTCAGCAACTTTCTGCATATGCTCACTATTTTATGATGTGAACCTCAAGAAAATATAGTTTAAGTTGCCATAACTAAATAGATTTTAACTTATCCTTTTTTTGATATTCAATGAAGTCAGTTTTCGAAGAAGTAAAATACTTGTAACAAGGCATCAAAATCAAGTCTATAATTAGCTCCATCTTCTCTCTTTTCACTCCTCTTTCCTTACTCTTCTCCTTTATTAGTTCCTTTCTTCTCTCTCATTGTCTTGCAAAATCGAAGATGTTTATTTATTAGTCCAAATAGGAAAGATATTAGCCTCCTTTTCAATTTTCTTAAAATTTGAATATCAACTGGAACCAAAGCCGATAATGAGTTTAATCCAAAACAAAACCAAACAACATAAAATCTATGTGAAAAAAGAAGAAAAACAAGTCTAATAATAAAACGATTATCTTAGCAAAGCTTGGTAATCTTAATGATTACTAAAAACAAAAGGAAATGGAGGTCAGTTGAATGATCATGTCATACAGCCCCTAACACAATTGTTTATCTCCTTTCCTTCAGATTTAAAGTTAAGTTTTGTTGTTCATTTCTTAGACTTGTTTTACTTAGAAATAAGAAAACAGCTAGAGAAGGAGTCTTTAAAGGATATTTAGAATCAGCATTTTCTTTTAGGACCACTAGGTGGCAGGTATAGGATTCTGAATACCTTTCAGAGGCTATGTGTCAGCTATTCTTATTTGCAGCACTAGATGAGAAAACCGATTTGGTTCAAAGTAGGAAATTTTAGAAATTAGTCTTTTTTTTCTATTTCTCTCCCTGACCCCATTTCCTACACATAGCCTTTAAAAAAACTGGTAAAACTGGTAAAGGGGTATAAAGTTTCTAATAAGGCCTTTAGGTTTTATCTACAGTTACATAGCCCTCTTTCATGTTTGTTTTCTTTATTGAAAAATTATAAACCTAAAATCTAACAACAAATCTATATTTAAGTAGACATATATTTTCATGTAAAATGTTTGAGATTTTTTTTTCTTTCTCCTTTGGGCATATACAACCTAAAATAGTGTGTTGTTTCTGTATAATCTCAATCTTTTTATTTTCTCACAATGGAAATGGATCCCTGTTATGCAAGAGGCAGTTAGAGATTATATTATAACTTAGTAATTGATTTCCTTTTTTTTTTTGTCTTTTTGATAGGAAGTAGGGATGTAGGAAAATTTAAAAAGATTATTTTTCTTTTTTTCTCTACAATTTTGATCGGAATTTTTTTTTCTTTGTTTAAAATGAGGTGAAAATAATCAAATTTTCTGGTTTGAACACATGTGACTTCCCACTGAGGGGCCAAGGCCTTGGAAATGTAAAGGGCCAATCTTTGTCACAGAGGGGTTCATTGCAGAGAAGGGCGTGTTCCGCAAAGACAAACAAGTCCCACAGATAGTTGCCAAGGGCACGAAATACATCTTTGCATTACACCTTGAACTAGCATGCTCATATCACTTCTTTTTTTATTGCACACACCATAAATGACTGTAAAAGTTTGCAAATCTTGCAGAGACCTTGGCAATCGATACTTCAGTAGGAAATCTACAAAGAGAGGGGGTGGGAAAAAGAGACCCAGCCTAGCAGTTTGCTTTTTTTTGGCAGGGTAACTGCACGTTGATACTAAGAATCATTTAATGTTCGATATTCATAGTCTCTTAGCCAGATTGGTAACATAAGAAGAGCAGTTTCAATTTGGACATTAAATCTGAAATCTTGGCTTTATTTATATTAACAGGGAAGTAGTCTGGAGACATTCCTGTGGCCTTAACTTGAACTTACTCCCGGTGCTCCTGATCTGTGACTTGAGCATAAAATAAAGACTAATTTTTATCTGAATCAGTGTGTGACCAAAAAGGGTGCTTAATCCTGGAGACCATACCTTTTCCCAACTCTTTTTAAGCACCTGATGCCCCAAAAGGGCTGGACAAGATTCTGGACGTTGCTTTTGAGGATCTACACGGTGTCGGTAGTGGTGCTGCTGGAGGGATGCTAATCAGTACCCCCTCCGTATTCAGGATGCCTGTTCTACTGGTTTTGTTTGTTTTACCACGTTAAATTCCAGGCATTAAAGGTGGGTGTTCCGTGAAAAGTGCGGCAAATCAGGTAACTGACGAGGGTACCAAAGCCCTGGAATCCCAGTCACAATCCGCTACTGCTCCAAGCCCAAGGCGCAGACCTAGCTGGAGGCTAACTGTGCAGGGACAGAGGAGATGAAATGACTCGGCACCCCCTTTCCCAGGGGCGGCAGCCTGCAGCTTTATAGCTTTGGCAATCTGTGCCCTTGGTTTGGGCTCCGCTAGGGAGCGAAATGACTGTTTTTTCCTTAAAAGGGACAAGGACAGCGAGATAGTGAGCGGCGGTGGGAGAAAAAGCCCTCGGCCCTGCACCCGAGGCCTGGAAGGCTTCAGGCTGTTCCGGCCTCCATCCCCACCCCCAACCTTGCCGGCAGAGCCCCTCCCCCGCTCTCAGTCCTAGTGACCGGAATCCCGGCCTTCCCTTCTGATGCATAAAACATTCAATGGCCTCTAGGGAGTTTTTGAAATTCTGGCGTAGGCTGCTTTACCCGCTGTTTGGCCCCTAGGGTCAAATACAACCCCAACGGTTGAGTCGAGGGACGCGTTTAGCGCCGCTCCAGTCCTTTAATTTCACCTGAGTCCCCGTGGCCAGCTCCCGCCAGCTGTTCTTGACATTACAAGGACCTTGGAAGGGGTCACTGGGCTTTGCCCAAATCCAGAAAGGACCGGCAGGTGGAGAACTGGATGAGTTTTTTTATTTCTCCTTTTCTTTTCTTTCTTTCTTTCTTTTTTTATCTCCTGCGTGTAAACGCGCGTGAGGGTGGTTGGTAATCCCCACTGACTGCGCCCGCGCGTTCGGTGGCCGCTGGCAGTGTGGGTGCGACGGCGATCGCGGAGGGTCTGGTGCTTGACCAGGTCAGCAGAGGTGGAGCGCGTCAGCAGGAAAAGAACAGTTACCGTTTGCATCTCGTGACGGTTTCGTGTACAGGGCCAGGGGCGTGGAGTTGCCCTCGGAAATGGGGTCCCCGAGTGCTGAAATCTGGAAGACTTTTGCGCTCGAGGTTCTCCGCTCCTGCCAGCACCCTCCCCACCTCCTAGAGCTCGGCCCGTGCCTTTAGTTAATAGTATCAGAAACGCTAGTGGGAAAAAACCTAGCTCTTATCAAGACGATCAGGTGCCGTTGGGAAGAAGAAGAAGAAAAAAACGGTGTAAAAAAGATGATCAAAGCAGAAAGGAAAAGAACTGGCTAATTGAGACATTTAACAGGAAAGTGAAGGAAAGGGGTTTTGACTCTACATTTTCTGTTTAGTTTTAGTTTTAAAGACTAGATGTGACAATTACATAGGTATATACTTTCCCCTTAAACACGAAATATTGAAACAGAACTTTCTTACTGAGAACCTTTCCCTAAAAATTTATCCTTATCTCTTCTTTTTTGTTGTGTTCCCCCCCTACACACACACACCTCTCTGCTCAGTCCATCAGGGGATAATCTCTGTAGAACACATTTTTCATTTTCAGCATCATAAACCCATGCCATGAAGAATTGTAATAAATTAGTTTCAGAAAAAATGTAAGTGATGCTCTAAAGCTTTGTCAGTTGGCATTGGCTGATCTAGTAAAAACTGCCGACCCAGCTCCTCATACCTTTCTTTAGTTCTTAATGTCCCTTTCTTGTTTGTTTGTTTGTTTAGTCATCTGAAACCACCCACTTCTTGCCACGGGAGAGGGAGGTTTGGCGGTGTTACATAAACTCTTGGAGAATTTTCTAAATTAAACAAACACAGTTATTCCTTTAAATAATAACTAAGTCTTAACAGAGTTTATACTTCCTTGATTGCACTGTCATTCCTCTCATCGTTAGTCAAAATCCTTGTGGCAACAAAATTATCTGGCCAAGGTTTTACATATGGTTTCAAAATAATTTTGAACACAGAACATGTTGATGATCATTTCGTGGTAGATCAGTGACTCTACCATGCATCGATAATGAATCGATCACCCCAGCTGAGCCCATTGACATTGTAAATTGTTAACAGTGAAGTAAACTGAGACTCTTGGACTCAAATGTGGTTTCTTTCTTGGGAACAACAGATGTCAGGTAGCATTAAAGCTTCCGTGAATGGGGAAGGAAAATTTGTCTTCAGCCTTTTAACGCTGTATGGGAATTATATCTGTATTTCAGCTTATAATATGACAACCTTCCCTATCTAAGGATCTGGAAATAGTTTTAAAGAGAATGCCCACAGGTGATCTTTAAACAACACACGTATGAAAGATCTGTTGAATAAGCATAACCCGTTAATCGTTAATCTTCCGCCTCAACTCTCTGGAGGATTTCCTGGACCCCACTTGGACAGAGGCCGGTTTTGTGACTCAGTTTGCAGACCGCGTGGGCAACAGGGACCCAAAGTATGTGTTTTGCTCAAGAAGGTCGATTTAAAGAAAATTGTATATGATTTCTCTCCTTTGTTCTGATTTCGAGAACGACCAACAACTTGTTTTTAAAAGAGCCTTTCAGCAAGAGATTCAGAAGAAGGAAACTGAGAAAGTTCCGTAAGCCCGATCTAAAAGAAAAAGAAAAAAATACCTAGCTCTTTGATCTCCCTGGCATTGTTATTACAGTCTTAAAATACCCGCCAACCCCTGGTCGGAAAAGAAAAACCTTACGGATTAAGTAACTATTTATCTCATGAGGATAATTACTTGTTTGACCTGAAGTCATTCATTCCCGAAACCACCAAGTTAAATTGTTAAGATGTTTTTAAAAGCCACAGCTTCTGGGCTATATTGCCTGGTTAACAAAAGCCTGATCCAGATGACCAGCGCGTCTGGAACCGGTCTGAGCATCATTTCTTGAAGTCTAAAGCTTGAGAAGGCGCCTAGGGTATGGGAGGGAGAAAGAAAGCTTTCCATCAGATACATATGTAAAGAGGGACTTAACGACTGAAGCCACAGGTGGCTGGGTTGGCAGGGGAAGGGAAACTAGACTACCACTTCTTCCCATAACTCTCGGTGGGCACAAGCATCGGAGAAGGAGTTAACCCCAGCGGCCAAGGTGCAGGTTAATGAAATGGTTGCGGCTTCCCCTAGCGGTGTGGCCGCGGCGCTGTCCCTAGGAACCGATTCAAATCCCTTCAACAATACTTCCGGCCCTTTCCTGGACCTCACTGGCTCAAAATTGTATCTGCATTCTGGGGTCCGGAGGCTTTTCTCCACCGAGGCTGGTCCGAACGTACCGCCTCGGGGCTGACACCGCCCTAGACTAGGCGCGACCCGGGGAGGCCGACGCGGGCGGCTCGTGGCCTCCGGCCGCGGGCGCGGAACCTGGCGGGGCTCCTCCGGTGCGGGAGCTGGGGGAGGGCTCCAAATGGGCAAGCCTCAGAGGGCCTCGCCCTGACGGTGGGAATTTAGGCAGGTGGCGCGTGGCAGTTCCCGCCCGGCGGCCTCGGGGAGGCCCCGGAGAGCCACTGCGGTCAGAGGGAGGCCGGGGTTTGGGACTGGCTGGCCCGCCCGCCGGTCGCCCCGGGGCCTTGGGAACAGGGAAATGAGCGCGCTGAGGCGGTGGCGGCCTCGCTGCTTTCAGTTTTCATTGAGGCTGCTGGTTACTGTTTAACATCCCCACCCACGTTTCAGTTTGTTTAGTAAATCGATCGTTCTGTGAGAGTCAGGCCGCTGCCCTGTCGCCATCGAGCAAAACTGATACTCTTCAGCATATGGTCAAAAGTCTTTGCTAGCGATCCAGACAGACAAACAAACAAACAACAAAGTCCTTAAGCCTCCTCTCCCAGATCACCCAGCCCCACCCCCACCTCCCACCTCCTCGCTTTCGGCCAACTTCCCCAGCTCGGCAAAGTGCGGCACCGGACACCGCGGCCAGGGTGGGGGGGTGGGGGGGAGCCTGCGGCTGGGAGATGCGGCGGCTGCGGCGCCGCTGACTGCGACGCGGGAGCTCCGGGAGCGCCTGGGCGCAGGTAAGTTCCTCCGCCCGCGCCCCGCGCCGGGGGCTGAGTCCGAGTCCACCGCTGCCGGCGGGTGTCGGGCAGGAGGAGCGTCGGTGCCCCGTGGGCTGCCGAAGGAGGGGCCCCCGCCCGGCCGCGAGGGGCTGAGCTTTAGGATTCCGACGCCAGGCAGGGATGAAAGTAGATACCCCGGGGCCTCCCACAGCCTGCGGTGGAGCGAAGAAGAAAGGGCTGCGGGAGAGGCAGTGGGGGGCATGCGCAGGCCGCTCCCCCAGGAAAAGTAAAAGAAAAGTTGGATTTGCTTGGGAGAGAAAGCTTTGGTGCCGGCCGGTGGGTCACGTGGTTGCCAGGTTTCTGGGGGCTTTGGTGGAGTTTGTTTGGTTTTGTCTTGTTTGTGGCCTGGGGCAAGGCTACGGCATATGGGTATCTATGGGCCGCGGAGGTTTGGGGGGAGATGCTTGGTCCTTGGAGCATCACCCCACCGCCTTGCTCCAGTCTCAGCTTCTGTCACTTCTTCCGTAGAGACGTTTTGGGAGTGGGCATCTTCCGGTGACGCTGCCGCGAGATTATTTGAGAAGCAAACTATGTATGTGTACGTAATAGTCATATAAATATATACAATTCTATTTAAGCCATTTTAGCTTCCTTTGGAAAGAGATGTCCTTTAGAAGCTTGTTTGAACAATGCTCCAGTTAAGCAACAACCATTGCATATCTAAGGGGAATAAGCCAGCACCTGATAAGATCTTTGAATTGAATTATGCGCTTCCCACCTGATGCGCCTGTTTCTAAGCCGTGCCCAAAAGAGAGTCAAAGGACCCCTCTCCAGCTTGCAATCTGCAGTAAACTCTGATTTGACACCAAGGACTAGAGGGTACAGAATGCAGAAGCTCTAAACCTAAAGGGATGTCCTGAAAGCCAACCACCTCACTGATAGCAACATTTCCTGTTTTTGTTTCGTTCCCTTTCCCACTTTTCCATTCGTTTTACATGTATCTTCTCTCTCTCCACAAACATTTATTCATCACTAAAATATTCTTCCTCTCCAGCTATCACTACTTTTACATAATAATCCTGCTGTCCCCACCCTCTCACCACACCTTCCTCTTTTCGTCTTCTGTGGACACATCATGAAGCCACCTGATCTATTTATTGTGTGTTTGAAGTTAGTGGCCCAGTAGAGTTGGCTCCTCCCTGGTTCCATTTGTAAGAGGGAGTGGAGGAGAGAGCGGTAACAGTGGCGGTAAACTACCCATTTTTCTCTTATCAAAATGGAGTAAAGGCTCACTTGGCTGGCTAAGTTCATAGAGGATGTGACTCTTGAGCTTGGGGTTCGTGATTTCGAGCCCCATATTGGGTGTAGAGATTACTTAAAGTCTTAGAAACAAAAGCAGGGCACACCTGGGTGGCTCAGTGGGTTGAGCCTCTGCCTTCGACTCTGGTCATGATCCCAGGGTCCTGGGATCGAGTCCTACATCAGGGTCCTTGCTCAGCGGGGAGCCTGCTTCTCCCTCTGCCTCTACCTGTCACTCTGCCTGCTTGTGTTCTCTATCTCTCTCTGACAAATAAATAAATAAAATTCTTTAAAAACAAAAACAAGACAAAACAAAAAAGCAAAAGCGGATTGGAAATGGAGAGCCATTGTTCTCTTCTTTCCATTTCTCCTAAGTTCCATTTATGGACTACAAATATGGAATTTTTCTCAACGTGCTTTATGAAGGTAGCACAACACTTTACCACATATATCTATTCAGATCTCATAAGCCTTTTATTCTGCAGCTGTAGTTCTAAGCATGTGGAACAGTGCAAATTAATTTTGGGGATGGCTAAGACTTTTTTAATACCACATGCAAATAATTTTGTTTTTGAGTGCCCCAATTCTTTGAAAATTTTTGTTATTTCTGTGAATTCCAAAAGTAATAAAGCAACATGAATACTATGGTAAAATATAAAGTGAACCCCTTCCCTATTCCACTTAATATTTGTAACTACCATTGGCGGTTGTGTTTCCGTCCCTTGTGTGTAACCACAGGAATTTTTCTTTAATTAGTTCAAAAAAATGGATAATGGTTCATATAATACCAGTGTTCTGAAATTTATTTTTCATTTAATATTTATCAAATATTTCTCTGTCAATATATGAAGATTCTTTTTTTTTTTTTAAATATATCTACCCAACGTAGCCAACCAATATCTCCCAGAATATTCACTTGGTCACAGGGTGGCTCACTACACAGGGGTGACCAGCTGAGGCAGAAGTGAGGACTGAAACCTTGACCTTACAAATAGTGATGTAGTAAATGTCTGTGCACATTATTTTTGCAAGGTAATAGATTTATTCTGAGAAGAGAATTGCTGGTTCTGGGAAGATGTTCACTTTGAATTCGATAGGTATTGCAAGGAACTTTCTTAAGGACCCACAATGTATTTACCATGCTCTTGCCAACACTGGATAATATTGATGTGTTTAAAGTGTGGCCGATCTGATTGAAAAAGTGATTTCTCATATCACTTGGAGCTTTATAATTTGGAAATTATATAAACCAGTATTGGAACGTCTAACTTAGAGAGCTTGAGAATTTTGTTTTAAAAATATAATAAAGTAGAGGGGCGCCTGGGCACTTGGTTAAGCCTGGAGTCAGGATTTCAGCTTAGGTCATAATCTCAGGGTTGTGAGATTGAGCCCCATGTTGGGCTCTTCGCAGGGTGTGGGAGCCTGCTTACAATTCTCCCTTTTCCTCTACCGTTCCCTTCCCTAGCGCCTCCCCCCACCCTGCCCCGGCTCACATGTGCTCTCTCTCAAATAAATGATAGATTTTTAAAAAATTAGGTAGAAAGGGGATTACATGCATTTCAAAATACCGTCTCATTTTGAGCTATTGCATTGGTTACTATCTATCCATTTACTAAATGGATAGAGGTACTGGTACATGATAAATGAGAATTTCTATGTTACAAACATGTATGTGCCTAGTAGTTGCTGTTGTGATTTTTGGCTCTTGACTTACATGTTTGCCACCTTCATATAAGAGGATTCACACTCTTGGGAATGAAAACACAGTTTTAAATGAGATATCGTAGCTTTGAATCCTTAAGCTACAGATGCAAACAAAATAACCTGGTGTACACTGATACCTTCATGTAGAATCATTACTGTTCACCCTCCATGCAGGAACTGTCACCTATTGCTAGTAATCAGCTCATACACAGACATAAGGAATGCTTCAAGTATGGCTTACTGTTACAGCTGGACAAACTATTAAGGAATATTAATTTTTTATATATGTATTGCTAATACTTACTGAATTCTTAATACATGCAAAACTGTTCTAAGCCATTGACATGCATTTTTTTCTTCTAGATTCTTTAAGCAAATTTCTACAGTTCATACCAATATTTTCCCAATTTTCAGATGGGGAAAAATGAAGCATAGAGAAATTTAAAAACTCTACTGAAGTTACACATCTACAGGTGATAAAACTTGAGATTCAAATCCAGGCACCATGACTGTAGGCCAGGAGAGTAACCATGGCTGCTCTACATGGTCATTGGGTTGCTCACTGCACAAGGGTGACCAACTGAGGGGAAAGTGAGAACTGAAACATTGGCCCCCCACCCCCAGGCCAAGCTATGTCCCCTTACTCTTTTCTGAGTGTTCCCTGGGGAAGGCACTTTTCTTGGTCACAAAATGTCTGTAAGGGCTCACAGCAACCCTACTCCTGATGTATCAATAGCTGTATATAAATACATTTGCTTATGTAAGTAAGTGCTTTTGTAACTCAATACTGTCTTGCCCATTCATGGTTGTCCATGCCTTATTGCCTATATTCCCTAACTTATACTCAATACATATATAATACATGATAGTATAATAATACATATGTTTAATACACGATCTGTGCATGGGAAAATTAGCTCAGCCTCTGATGTGTTTACATGAAAACCATTAGTTTTTTTTCAAGATGGTTTTCTGGAAAATGGATAAGGAGTTCCTTTTTTCTATTTTGTGATTTTTCTTAACATGTTGAAGGACATGAAGGTCTTTGAGGATGACCAACTCATGGCATATAAGCCAAGAAATGACATAGAGACATTTATATCCCTGTCTAACAATTTACTAAAAGGGGAGCACGGGTTAGTGGACTTGGGCAAATCCACCCTCCTCATCTGTGAAGTGTGTGGAATTATAATACATATCTCATAGAATTGGTATGCTGATTATGTGTGTTAATACATGAAAACATTAGAACAATGATTTGGCATATATTAAATACCCAATATGTATTCTGTTGCTGCTATTGTTTTGATAGAATGAGATAATGGATCTAAAACACTACTTGATTTATAGTAAGTTGTTAATAAGTGTCACCTGTTTTATTGACCCTGTCTCTAGAGAAATTATATTTACATACACAAACAAATTACATATGTCTTCAAGAGTTTATGGAGCTCTAGAGACCTGGCTAAACCCTCTAATGGGCCTCAAAGATACGATGATGAATAAGATAGACATAGCTCCTGGGGCACCTGGGTGGCTCAGTGGGTTAAGCCTTCTGCTCAGGTCATGATCTCAGGGTCCTGGGATCGAGCCCCGCATCAGGCTCCCTGCTCAGTGGGGAGACTGCCTCCCCATCTCTCTGCCTGCCTCTCTGCCTACTTGTGATCTCTTTCTCTGTCAAATAAATAAATAAAATCTTAAAAAAAAAAAAAGATAGACATAGCTCCTGACTTCATGGGGGCTTTTTAGCTAAGCAGTGTACAGAGATTGCCCTGAGTATGTTCATTGGTAGAACATGGGCTTTGGATCATTGAGATCTGGGCACAAATCTCAGCCTTGCTCTCTGCCAGCTGTGTATCTCTGAGTAAGTTATTGTTTCTTGCCTGAGTTTAAAAACTTGTAAAATGAGAATAATAGTCATTACTCACAAAGTGTATGTGTATTAATTATTGTATTATTTATATTAAGCATTATATTTGTTGAATGTTTCATGCTTTATACTCTATTTCAAATATAGAAGAATCATATTTATCTGTGATAGCAAAAAGTCATCATAAACATCTAGATACTGTGTCCCCATCTCACCTAAAGTATTGACTAATAATGTCATCTGGGTCCAAAAATTTAGTATTTTTTAATATTTTGAAACTTTGAGTATTGTTCCTCTAGATTACATACTGTGTTGTGTTCTGCTTGTATTCTTAGCTTACTTAAGATTATGACATCTGTCTCACTATTTGCTCATTTGTCTTGTGCTTTCTTGTTTCAGACATCATGGCTATAAGTTGCACTTAAAGTTGATATATATTAATTTAGCACAAATTAAGTTATTTACACAGTACTGGGCATCTAGAATACAAATATAAATAAAGTAGTGTCCCTGCCCTCAAACACAAATAATCTACTCAGAAGACCAATACATATAATCATCTATAATATAAGGTGACAACTCTTCTATTAGTATAAAACATAGAAATACCATGGAAAATGGAAACACAGGGATGCGTTTAGTTTGAGTAGCCTGGAGAGGAGTTAATGATTTTCTGATTAGAAGTTGTTGAGTAGGGATCTTTCTTACATACAAAAGTCTTTTGGGGCAGAGGCGGTTACAATTGGAGTAGGTGGTATGGCAAGGGACAGTGTAGAGAAGGAACACTGGGCCAGATTGTGACTGGGTGCCAAAGACTGAGCTATGTTTTGTAGGCAGTGGGGGAGCCACCGAAAGTCTACAAATAGGTTGGGTTACAAAAATTCTCCTTTTTTCCCCTTAAGATTGGTTGGCAGCATTTGAGTCAGATTGTTAGGAGGGGAGATAGGGAGAATATTGTTTCCTTATTTGGGTCTAATTTTCAGCAAAATAATTAGTATTTCTAATCCGAATTTTTGAGACAACCAGCTGTTCTCCTTTCCTAGTCTTACCAGCCTCCTGTCAGTTTCCCAGAGAGCAGGTAGGCAGATGTAGAGAAGATAGATCGGATCTTTGTTTTTTTGTTTGTTTTTGTTTTTTCTCCCCCTCCATTTAAAACAGTTTGTTAACTTCTTAATGCCCTTAGCATGAAGTGCTAGGTGAATTGGTCCCTGATTTCCTTTTAAAGCTTCATCTCTTTTCTTGAGATCCCTTACTGTTTGTCTTCACCTGGAATAAATCTCTTATTTCCTCAAATGCGCCCTACTGTGTGCCTTCAAAGTAGTTTCTGTTCCTTCCGACCACTCTTAGCCACCATCACCATCATTTCCCCCCCGCCCCCATCATTCTAGCCAACTTCTACTTATCTTGCAGGTCTTTGCTCAGAAAAAAACACCTTTGAAGTCTTTCCTGACTCCTGATCCAGTATATCAGTTTCCTTGTATCTTGTTTCTTCCCTGACATGACAGTTAACCAATTTCACCACACATTGTGGTGGATGTTTGATGATTGTTCTCCGAAGCTGACCGTTGGGCCTCTGACGGTGGGAACTGCTTCGTTCTTGTCCACTTCCTTAGTTGGGCCTTTAGCTAAAGCTTAATGAGAATGTGTTTACTGAATCAAACAACTATAATAGAGAAGGAAGGTGAAATACCCACAATGGAATTAAAATGCTGGGATCTATTAAAACCCGGGATCATGACCTGAGCTGAAGGCAGCCGCTTAACCAACTGAGCCACCCAGATGTCCCTTCAGTGATTTTTGACAGATATATGCAGTCATACAACCAGTACCACAATGAAGATGTAGAACATTTCTGTGCCCACTTTACCCCAAGTCCCTTATGCTCTTTAGCAGGCAGCCCTTTCCACCTCTCCTCAGCACCAACTGAGGTAATTTTTGTTTCCAGTGCTGCCTTTTCCAGGGTAATGTATAAATAAAATAGTGTCATATACACCTTTTTGTGTCCTCCTTTTTCTCAGGTAGCATAATAATTTTGAGATTCCATTGTCTTGTTTATGTATCAGTAGCTTATTTCTTTTTTAAAAAACAGATATATGAGGTACAATCGACATACAATAAATTGCACATACTTACAGGGCACAATTAAAAAAGTTTTGACATATGTTTATAGCAGTGAAACAATCACCATAAAGGTCGTGAATATAGCTAACGCCCCTAAAGGTTTCTTCAGACTCCTTTGTAAACCCTGCCTCTTGCTCCTTACTCAGATAAGCACTGATGTACTTTCTGACCCTGCAAATTAGTTTGTATTTTCTAGAATTTTATATCTGTGGGATCACACAGTATTCTTTTGTGTCTGACCTCTCTCACTCAGGATAATTATTTTAAGATTCTTTCATTTTGTTGCATTTATCAGTGCTTCTTTGTTTGCTTGCTTGCTTTTCGAATGCATGACACTGAAAAGATATGCTATAGTTTGTTTATTCATTGACCTGTTGATGAACATTTGGATTGTGTCATTTTTGTTTCAGTTTTGGCTTTTGCAAATAAAGAGACTGTGAACATTCTTGTACAAAGTCTTTGTGTGGACACATCCCTTCATTTGTTTTGTATACAGTTGACCTTTGAACAACATGGGTTTGAACTGCACAGACCCACTTTTTTGTGGATTTTTAAAATAAATACAGTACAGTACTATAAGTATATTTTCTCCTCCTTATGACTTTCTTAATAATGTTTTCATTTCTCTAGCTTCCTTTATTGTAAGAATACAGTATTCAATACGTATAACATACAAACTACGCATTAATCGATGGTTTATGTTATTGGTAAGACTTACAGTCAACAGTAGGCTATTAGTAGTTAGGTTTTGGGAAGTCAAAAGTCAGATGTGGATTTTCAACTGCATGTGTGTGGGGGGTCAGTATCCCTAACCCCTGTGTTGTTCAAAGGTCAGCTGTAATTACAGAGAAGTATAATGGTTGGATTCTATGGAAGAAACTGTCCAACTGGTTTCCTGATTGTACCACTTTATGTTCCTACAAGTAGTTCTAGTTTCTTTACATTCTTACCAACTCTTGGTATGACCAGTCTTTTAATTTTAGACATTCTAAAAGGTATGTAATGAGATCTCATTGTGGTTATAATTTGCATTTCCTTAATGACTAATGAATCTGAACATCTTTTCAAGAACTTATGTACATGCATGTTTTTTCTTTGGTGAATTTTTGTTCAAAACCTATAAATCTCCACCCACCTTTTAAAATGAGGTGTTTTCTTATTATTGAGTTGTAAGAGTTCTATATATACTATAGTTACAAGTCCTTTATTAAGTAGAAGTTTATTCTCCCCCATATGAATTTATTTTTATACAAGGACTAGGATTTGACCAAAAGAAGAAAACAGTAAATGATATTTCAGTCATAAAAAAAGAATAGCATGTGCAAATGAAAAAAAAAATAAAGTTAGTTTTATGAGACCCCGATGTTTGATAAAATAGGAAAAGGTGGTAGAAAGTAAGTTTACAAAAATAGGAAGAGGCCTGAAAATAGAGACTTTTTTTATGTCATGCTATGGAATTTAGACTTTTTTTGTGAGCACTAACTTTAATAATTATCAGTATAATAAGAATGATGATACTAATAATTGCTTTACAGTTTATAGAATTATTTTTTTATAGAATTATTTTATATGCATGATTTATAGTGCTTTCCCATACATTATTTTATTTAAGTCCTTTGACAGCCATGGAAATACAAAGACCTGGAGGCATGTGCAGTCAGTATTAAATATGGGTTTTTGGATTTTGAGCCAGTGTCTTTTTAGCTAGTGTGTGTGTGTGTGTGTGTGTGTGTGTGTGTGTCTAAGTTTAATGTGTGATGCAAGAGTGGTAGTTGTGTTGGTCGGCAAGGAGTACACTCTCCCAGCAGGGCAGGGATGGTGTCCTGCTGAGTTCTGGGAAATGGTATAGTAGGCTCTGGTAAAGGTTGGGGAGTAGAGTTATACTTTGAAAATGACAACTCACAGTTAACGTGGAATAAAAATTCCAGAATCTCAGATAATTTTCTAGACTCTGAATGTTTTTAGTGATCCTTTATTTGTAAGTTGATTCTAAATGAATAAAGTAAAATTATATGAATTTGTTAAGGAAATGTGTAGGACGACTTAGTTTTCTATTTTTCAATTTTATTTTATTTTTTTAGTTTCTCTTGAGAAATTCAAAGATAACAGGAAGTTTTTAAACATAATTCTTTGGTTCACTATATTCGGTTTCTTTTTTCCTGTTCAGGACCCTGATTTGTTTCCCCATACCACTGACATGCACCATTTGTCAACTTTAGAAACATGAAAAAAATTACATGCTGAACAAGCTCACAATTTAGGGCTTTCTTTCTTTCTTTCTTTCTTTCTTTCTTTCTTTCTTTCTTTCTTTCTTTCTTCCTTCCTTCCTTCCTTCCTTCCTTCCTTCCTTCCTTCCTTCTTTCTTTTTTTTTCCTTTCTTTTCTATCTTGGAAGTTTTGACATTTCCTCATTTGCTCCTTTTTTGGAAATTTCATCCATCTTTAATTTCTTTGGCTTCTTTTCATGCTAAAGAAATATGGAGATGGTAATCCAGAGTAACTGAAATACTCATACTCTCAAGTGAGGGATTTATTCATATTCGTAATACTCTCTTACCAAGCATGTAAAAGCAAACTAATAATTATGTTTAGTGTGTCCATACACATTGTTGTGTTATCTGTATATCTTCTGTTTAATCATTTGAAAATCACTTTAAGAACTGCTCAAGTACTGTGAAATATGTCCATGCCTATTTAGCATGGGACTGCTGTTTTCTCACTGATTAACCTGGAATGCCAGAGGGTCTTTTGATGCATATTTGCAAAATCTTTCTCATCAAATGTATTTGATTTAGATAGTTTGGAGCAATGGAAAGAAGATCCAAGCTTTTGAGTCAAACAGACTTGATTCAAACCTGTAGGGCTATGAGCATGTTAGCCACCTGATCCGAGGCCCGCCTTTGCTCATGGGCACAGTGTTAAATGAGGGGGTTAAGTGAGGGGTGCCTGGCTGGCTCATTTGGTAGAGCAGGCGACTGTTGATCTCTGGGTCATAAATTCAAGCCCCATGTTGGGCATAGAGAGCCTCCTTAAAAAAAAAAAAAAAAAAAAAGCTAAATGAGACGGCATTTAAAGTGTACAATATAGAGTCAGACATGAGACAAATACTGAGATCACTTGCTCGTTTGCATCCTCTCTATATCATGTTAATATTTCCATATATTTATCCCTACTTCTATAGGTTTCATATACATACATAGAGATATAAACACATACACATAACTTATTATGACCATTAACTACCCTGACTAGTGACCATTTATTAAACATTTTCTGCATCCTGGGCTCTCAGTGCTTCACATAAATCATTTAGTTTTTACCCTAACACCATAAGGTATAAACTATTATTAGCTCCATTGTGCAGATGAGGAAACTGAGGCAAAGAGGTAAAGACATAACTGAGACTGCACAGCTAGTTAAATGTAAGCATCAGGGGTGAATCGAGGCCGTTTGGCCCCAGAGCTTAGATTTCTCTTCTAATAGAGATATTATGCAGTTGATTTCCTCTCAGTTTTCACAGTATCTTTTAAGGCTAACAGTGAAATAAAGTAATTTTATTTTCCTCATATTCGTGTCCCATCATTATTTATATGAAGCATGTAGCTGATTTCACCGGACACATTTGAGCATCTATCAGGTTAAAGTAACTTATCTGA
This sequence comes from Ailurus styani, assembly GCA_002007465.1. Taxonomy (NCBI): domain Eukaryota; kingdom Metazoa; phylum Chordata; class Mammalia; order Carnivora; family Ailuridae; genus Ailurus; species Ailurus styani. The sequence continues at coordinate 42,015 of LNAC01000080.1, forward strand.
AACTCATATGTAAATAAGCACCTTGGTGGCCTGACGCCTGAGACAGGTTAGAATAGATTGTAAAACACTGAACTGGAGCTTTTCATTGTAGATAATTTATTAAAATCAGGGAATAATTATAATAGGCACATGTTTGGTGATGTAAAACCTGAGGCTTTTAAGGGATGTACTTTCAGAATTTTAACTAGTTTTGCACAATGAATTGAAACATTTTGAATACTAACTTAATTGTAATTGTGTGTACATTATTATCTTCTCTTCAGGAGTTAGGGATAAGTACTAGTTGAAAAATCTCTTGAATTGTGATTATTTGATAATGAAACTTCTTAGGAAGGAAGGCTTACAATTTAAAAGGCCTAGAGTGTTTAAAAGATGATTTTCCTTTCTTAGTTTAGTTGATCAGCTTCTTTCTGGACAAAGAATCCTCCTACCTGAAATTATGGATACGTTCAATAGGAAATGTAAGGATGTTTTTACCTAGCATATATAGTATATACTGAACTACTTTCTGTTACCACATGGCTTATGAATTTTAATGGTCATATTTTTCTTCTATTTATGCACTGATTCCCAGAAAGTTGAAACTTATACGACTTGTAGAGTAATTGTTATCTAAGTAGAGAGTATTTTTGATATATGTCCTCAAACTGCATTAAACACTTAAATTATAAAGAAGAATAAACAATATGCATGCGTAACACGTAGTTCTTTTATTTAAGCCTAAAACAATTTTGAATAACGTTGTCATTTTCTACCTATATAAAGCACATATTTTTTCCTACAAGTGAGTCCAAAACCTGACATTTCATTTTGTGAAATTGAATTGATAACTTGTATATTTGAAACAAGTAGCTATGATAAAAATATATCCTTCATTAAAAAGGGTTGTAATTTAATTAGGCAAGAGTTTTTGAGTGAATATTATGTACAAAACACGTAGTGGCTTAAATGATATAAGGAATAATAGAATCCCTAGAGTTTAGGAACTAGCAAAATAGTTGGAGAAATAAATACAAAAATAATTCTCATTCCAGTTGGTTTATGGGAAATGTTATAATAGATAAATCGCTTATTCCTGGATACTGATATATATATATATACACATATATATAATATATATATAATAAATGAATTATATAAATAAATTTCTATAGAAATATATACACCAAAGAGATTATATAGCTCCTCTTTTTGATATAGTGTATTCCAGATATAGGAAAAGTATGCAGAACTTATCTCAAAAAATTTTTTTTCTACTTGAAGAAAATTAATGAATAAAATGTCTTTTAAGGTAGATGTGCTAGTATGCTAGGGCTGCCTTCACAAAATACTGGGTGTTTTAACAACAGAAATTGATTTTCTCACAGTTGTGGGGCCTAGATGTCCAAGATCAAGGTGGTGTTGGCAGGTTTGGTTTCTTCGGAGACCTCTCTCCTTGGCTTCGAGATGGTCATCTTCTCCTTGTGTCTTGGTTTTCCTTTCATGAGTGTCTGTATCCTAATCTCCTTTTCTAAGGACACCAGTTTTATGTCAGGGCGCTTCCGTATTTTACCTTGATTACTCTTTAAAGACCTTATCTCTAAGTACAATCGTATTTTGAGGTATTGGGGGTAGGATAGGGGGAGGACATAATTCATCACCAAACAGCAGGGTAACCTTAAAGTGAGTTAGTCTTAGTACAGTTTTATATGTTCAAATCTTCTTCATGGTTCATGCATATATTTATTTTAGACAGTAAGTTAAATCAACTTAGTCTAAAAACCAAAACCATTCATATTGACATCTAGAAAGCCTTTTTCTCTCATAATACTCACCCCCATCCACACTATCATTATTGCCTTCACGCATCCTGCCTTTTAGCCAGTCTATCTGGCTAGGACAAATGGCAAAAAATGATACGGCTTGAGGATACCATCTGGAATCACTGAATAATATATAGAAAGATGAATCTTCTATGAATAATCTAGACTATGAATAAGAAGTCTGTTTTCTTTTTTAATTATTTCTATATGCTACATGTGTACATACTGCTGTTTCCCTACCTTGGCCTTTGAGTAACCAGTGCAGTGTTTTGATTAAGTAGCAGTAGAGGAAAATTCAGTGGTTATGTGTGTTTGTGTCACTGAGACTATGAGAAGTTAAAGAGCAACGCCAAATCAAGCTGAACTCCAAAATAGGGCAGGTACTGTGTTTGCACTTTGGAGAAACATTTTAAACATGTCTTTCTTTCAGATTTTACTCTCTACAATGTCTAAGACCTCATACAAGACATATATGCCACACTTTACTTTTGAAGCACTGAGTTTAAGAAGCGTTAGCTATACAAAGGAATATATACAATAATTCAAGGACTGCTAAACTGTGTATTTCTGGAATTCATGGGAAAGAGACATATAGCAAAGCACCATTGATGCTGGTAGTGAAAGTGCCCAAATGCCAGGCCAGTTCTGAGGGACGCTCTCCATGGCTGCATCCTCTCTTCCCTGGTGTTGGGATGAACAAACACACAAGGCCTTTAAGGTGCAAAGGGCAGTTTCTGTATTTGAAGTTATGCATTAAACAAATTGTTTCAGAGTTTCTCAGATAGAATCCTGACAACTCAGCTTGCAATAAAAGCTCCATGATTCATTCTCACAAACGGTTTTGCTTTACTAACAATATAATTGCAAATCACAGTGTTTGGAGCAGCGTGCTCACCCCAGTGGGTCTGTTTTAAAATTGTGGAAGATTGGTTGCATTATGTTTTCAGCCATCTTGCAATAAATATCTTAGGAACAGTAGCTCATTGATTTAGAGAAAATTATCAGTCTTGGTATGGGGTGGTATGTGTAAAGCATTTAAGACAGAGGGAATTAGACAGTAGACTGAGCTCCTAAGTGACCCTTGACAAGTTATTTAACTTGTTTGTGCTTTAGTTTGCCTGTCTCTAATCTAGAGGAATGCTGCCTACTTTCATAGGGTTCCTGAAAAACTTAAATTGGATAACAACAGAAGAAACCACCCAGCATCATTTTCTAGTATGTGGCAGTTACTTAATACATAGAAATACCCTTTCTTTTCATCTCCCTGATTTTTAATTTCCTATTATGATCCTGGAAGTAGATACTTAAAAAAGAAAACAAACCTCAATTTTTTGCTTAAACCCTAGGCCAGGAGTTATTCTTCATTTCTGCCTTTTCCTTACACACCCGATCTAATTTGTCGGTGAATTAGAGGTCTGCCAATATTACTTCCAAATGAGCCTTGCAATTTCCACACCCCCTCCTCTCTCTGCTGCTATGTCATCCAAGGCACAGTAATTGCATACCTGGACAACTCCAGCTGCCCATTAACTGTTCTTTCTGTTTCCATAGTGTTCCCTTCAATGATGATCTTAAAACATAAATAAGAACATATCACCCCCTGTCTAAATCCATCCAGTTGGTTGCCCATTGTGCCAGGAATAAAGGCTAGACCCTTTGTTGCAGCTTCTGAGGCATTTGATGTTCTGGCCTCCCCTGGTCACTCTCTTACCTCTGATCACATCCACGTTTTCTCAGTTCTCAAAAAAAAGCCAAGTTATTTTTCACAAGTTTGCCTTTTTCATTCAAAACTCCTTCCAAACTCACCCACACCTCCCACACATAAACATGACCTGAATGTCCTCATCCTTTCCTTCTCAGTTTAAATGTCACCTCCACAGAGAAGGTTCTAGGCATTTCCTCTGATTCGTGCTTTCTTCTGTAGTTATTGTTGTTTGTAGATAATCACATCAGCCCAGCTGGCTGAGAAGTCTCAGCAGCAGAAATTTGAGTGGACATTGTAAAGAGGGATAAAACAAAGGCCAGGAGAGCAAGAGAAGAAAGGAAATACTAAATATTTAATAAAGTGAAAAAGGTTGGACACATTCTTTAATCTCCTTGAAAACTTCTTTAATAACTTGAAAACATATTTCATGACATAATTTTTTTGTTTGGAGTAAGATATGATTATTACTAACTGCTGGTTGAAACAAGGGAAAGTAGTTGTCCTTATCTATTTTATTTAACTCAGTATGTCAAAAATGTAATCATTTCCATGTGATTCAATATAAACATAAAAATTGTTAAGGATATAGTTTACATTGTTTTTCTTATTAAGCCTTCAAAATCTAATACATTTTTATATTTACAGAACATTTCGATTCCCACTCGTCACAGTTCAAGTGCTCAATAGCCTCACGTGGCCAGTGGCTACTGTGTTGTTCAATGAGGATCCAGTGGTGATTCAAATGAGATTCAGTATATCACTCCTTCATTGTCTGGGATCATTTTGGATTTAATTTTGGGACAATCTAATTTTGAATTGGTTTTTCAGATTAGATATATCAGATTTCTGTTTTCAAAGACTTTTTAATCAATTTGTGGAAAAATATTTTCTCGCATTTATGAAAATGAAAAATCTATCATTTCTGTCTTAATTATGTCTGAAGATAAATAGAATTAACAAGGGTTAGTTTACACCAGAAAGTTAATGGTTCTGCTAGATTTTCCACTACTTGTGAGATTTGGTTGTGAGGCAGTACAGTTTATATGGAATGGCATTTACAAGTGATTCTTAAAATTGAGTAGGCATCAGAATCACCTGAGAACTCATAACCAGACAGATTATTGGGACCACCAGAGATTCCGATTCTGGGATAGAGCTGAGAATCTGCATTTCCAGTATGCCTCCAGGTGCTGCTACTGCCGCTGATGAGGACTCTTATTGACTCAGATCATCTCTTCTCCCCTCAGGCACCAAGCTTGTCAGGATTGTCCTGAGCAGCACCTTTCATTTTTTCCCCGTGGTTGGCAATGGAGACTTTGGAAACCACTACTTGTGTGCGTGTGCGTGTGCGTGTGCGTGTGTGTGTGTGTGTGTGTGTGTGTGTGTGTGTTTTGGGGAGCGGTGATGATAGATGGAGGACATTACCTGTCCATTCATTATGGTGCTATATTTCATGTGGAGAATAGAGGAGCAAAAGAACTATAAAGGGGGAGGAAAGAGAGAACCATATAACAAATTTCAGAACAGGAAATTGTTGAAGAAATGCCACTGAGATGGGGAGAGGGCAGTACAAGCTCCCTCGTGCTAGGTGATAGACTTTTACTGAAGCAATAATAGCTCCGTTGAATACTCAACCACAAGTCTAATATGTCCCCTGCTGTAATTTATCTGTTTTTCTAGCCATTTAATACCCGCTATATTCCAAATCTTAAAATTAGCTTTGAGGCTCACATGGAAACAAGTACCATTGTTTATATGAAAAGAATAATGCTATGTACCTACTATATCATGTTGAAGTTCTACAAAGCTGCCATTGTGTGAATCAGGCCTCTGTGAATACTAGATAAATTTAATATTACATTTCTGAGTAATGAGAAAAATCATTACCAAACTAAATATAACTTTTTTAAAAAAGATTTTATTTATTTATTTGTCAGGAAGAGAGAGAGAGAGAGAGCACAAGCTGGCAGAGTGGCAGGCAGAGGCAGAGAGAGAAGCAGGCTTCCCGCTGAGCAAGGAGCCCAATGCGGGGCGCTATCGCAGGACTCTGGGATCATGACCAGAGCTGAAGGCAGCTGCTTAACCGACTGAGCCACCCAGGCATCCCTAAATATAACTTTGATAAAGCCCTGAACTTGAAAAATTTTAAAGTCTAAATTTAGAAAAAAATCAGATGAAATTCATCTTTATTTCTTCTTCAAGCTTTAATTTTCCTGTTGCATTATCTAATATTTATTGAGTACTTATTATTGGCAGGCATTGTTCTAAATGTTTTACCTGCTTTAACTCATTTAGTTATGAGGATAACAACCCAATGATTCTATTATTATTGTTCTTGTTTTTAACCCACTGAGCCACCCAGGCGCCCCATTGTTCTTGTTTTTAGAGGGACATTATACAGCTAGTTAATAGCAGAGGTGGTATTCTGAAACACTTACCTGCTTAAACTCTTATCTGATATTCAGCTGGCTTAGTTTGTTCTTTTAAGGCAGGATTCTCTCTTCCTTGATTTTCTGTTGTACAAATCTACACCCAACTACACATCCATTTGAATTTTTTGCCTATAATTTTTTTTCCTTTTGCATAATTTAGTACTTTTGCTTTCCTCTATGTCTTCTCTATGCCATTTACTTTATCTGAAGTATAATCCCTTTTCTGCACCTTGGTAACATTTTACATTAATTTGTTCTTGAAATGCTGAGTATATTTATACATGTTCTTACTGTTATTAGAGCAGAATTATAACAACTTCAAAGAATTTTTTAAAATGAAAATTAAATCTTCGATTATTCAGCACACACACATTTCTTTTTTATACATTTCTACCTAGTCTTTTATGTGAGTGTGTTTATAGGCATGCATTTGTTTTATATTTATTCATCATGAGTAATTCGTATTTGGGTTTTTTTCACTAATTATTTAATTAACATTTTTTTCTTGTTAAAGAAATTTTTAGATCTATTTTTGTAATATCACATAAAATTCCATTAAATTGAAATAACACAATCCACCTGTTTTCCTATTGTTACACAGATTGATTTAAAATTTTTTCCTATTCATAATTTTGTAATGAATGTTTGTACATAAACACAGCTTTTTAAAAAAATTGATTATTTTCCTTACTAATTTAGTAAGTCAATAAGTCAGCCTTCTTTAGCTTTTGACACATATTGTTATATTGCTTTTTGCTTTTTACTGAAGATTCTTTTTTGTTGAGTTTTAGCTAATCTTAAGCATACACTCAAAGGTTTACATATGTAAAATGTAACCATTGACACCCAGAGTATTTCCAGTTCCCTAAAAAAATACCATTGTGCTTCTACTTACACATAGGTTAAATTTGCCTATTAACTGTGTTGCTGTGTATAGTAGTAGCTAATTCTTTTTCATTGTTCTGCAGTATGCCATTGAATGAATAAATGACAATCAGTTTACTAAGTCTACTGTCCATGGACATTTGGGTTGTTTCCAGTTTGGGGCTATTACAAATAAAGCTGCCTTGAACATATTTTGCATGTCTTTTGTTGGACCTGAGCCCTCATTTCTAAAGGGTATATTCTCAAGAACAGAATTACTGGATCATAGAGGATACATATGTTTAGCTAATATTAATTTTTCATGGTTTAAAATCAGTTTAAAATACCAGCACAAATATTTCTATATTATATATTGGTGAGAATATTATACTCATCATACAAAAGGGGAGAGAATAAAGAGTTTAGGAAAGCAGTAACAAAGTTGTATTTAGAAACTGTGTTTCATTCATGGCAAAACTTAGCAAGTTATATCTGCTTTAGATGATTCCCTTTCTTTCCGTACAAATTTATCATATATGGAACTATATTAGTTCACATAAATATAGTCCTAAATTGTTAAACTTTTCTTGTAACAATGAAAATAGTGATAACTTTTTTAAATTGAGATGTAATTGGCATTACAACCATTATTACTTCTTTGGCTACAGACACCTTTCACTTCTACTTTTCGTGGAATTTGCTCATGTGTATCTCCTCACATTTAGTAAGTACTGAATACACACTACCAACTGACAGGTAGGTATTTGTTTATGTTAATGAGCCTCATGAAACCATACCTTTGCACTGTGTTTAAGATAGAGTTCATGTAAATAGTTTAGGTAAGCCCAGCACATACAAACACCACACACACAAATCCTGAGCTTTACCATGTATTAGTCAATATGATTTTGAAAACATGCTTTTTATTTAAGTAAGGTTATGAAAACAATGAGTTTTAAAGAATTTAAGCTATTCTTATAAATTAGATCTTCTGCTCACATTATGGCAAAAATTTCTCTAAATAAATTGGATGATTCTTTTATATCCTCTCTTATACCTCTCAACCAGGAAGTAAGCAGAAAAAATTCCTTTAACACTGGCTTTCATGCATAGTCACTAAGCAGCTTTTATATTTGTTAGGGTGTGTTGGCAATAAATATCTTCTCTCTGGGACACCCAAATTATAGCCCGGTGTTGAAGCTTAATTATATCATTGAACTGCAGACCAGACAATGTTTCCATTATTGCAATTCTTATTTATTGGAAGATAAAAGGGTGTAAAGTGAAAAGAGTAGTTGAGAAGTGATAATGATGGGCTAAGTACTATGAAACTCCCTGCCACTGATCAAACTATGTTAATGTTTATTTTAGTCCTCAGGTGTAATAGTCACCTGTTAAAACTCCATCATGTTAAGCCATTTCCAGGCCTGGGGGTAATGATGAGGTGGGAGAGAAATAGAATGATTTATTTTAAAAGCAAGACAAACATCAGATTTAAACATTTTAAATTTGTGTTCCTTTCCATATTGTTATGTAAGTGACTTTTGGGGGAAAAAGAGTTTGGGAGGTAATGTTTAAAGACACTGCTGTGGGCGCCTGGGTGGCTCAGGTCATGATCTCAGCGTCCTGGGATTGAGGCCCGCATCGGGCTCTCTGCTCAGCAGGAAGCCTGCTTCCTCCTCTCCCTGTCTTTCTGCCTGCCTCTCTGCCTACTTGTAATCTCTCTCTCTGTGTGTGTGTCAAATAAATAAATAAAATCTTAAAAAAAAAAAAATAAAGACACTGCTGTTAGCGAAGTGAAGCAATAACACGTGATTTTTTTTTTTAAGGACAGTTTTAGCAACAAATGACAACATACTGGCTCTTTGCAGGTATGTTTTCACTCATGCTCTCACTCTGGTTCTTGGTATCAGAATGAACCCTGCCTCCTGAAGACCATGAGTAGGGTGTGGTGTTAAGCATCTAACAAGCATCCAGACTTTTAACTGTTGGAATAACTATTTAAAAAATTAAGAGTACTGTGGTATCTACTATAGTACCTGACACATAATGAGTGCCTCAATAAATATTTGTTGAATAAATGACTGTATTAATGAAATAGGTAAAATTTTTCAAAAGTATATCCTTTGATTTAGATAACAGGTATATTGAAAAAAATGTAGAAAATGAAAATTTATATAATACTTCAATAAATACATATGTATAGCAAAAAATATAATTCACAATTTATGAATTTAACTGATCTCTGAAGGTTTGTGTAGCACTTTAAGCCCGCAGTTCTTTTCCTAGTGGTGTACCCTAGCCAAGCACTTGCACATATGTGTGAGGAGTCATGTACAGCAATACCTAATAGCAGAAATCAACAAACTATCCCAGGGTCTATCACTAGAGCAAAAATAAGACATTACTTTCCACTCACTTGATAGGACATTATATGGGAGTAAGAATGAATGAACCTGAGGTACACCATCAACATGGTTGAATCTCAGACATATCATTGAATGAAAGAAGCAAATCAGAGAAGGATATCTTGAGTGCGATTTCTTTTATATATCTTCAAAAGCTAGAAAATCTAAACACTTTTGTACATAATACATAAATATTAATGTAGTTATTATATTCCATGAAGAGAAGAGTGGAAGTAATGCTCAAAATTTCATGTTAATGCTTAATTATTTGGTCGTATACCTGGCAGGTGGTTGTATGATTGTAGAAAGGCACAAATGAGGCTTCCACAGGCTGTCAATGTGCTCTTTCTTTACTTGGGTCATGTTATTCAGTGTTTCATTTATTATTAATATTTAACCTGTACAAGTACATTATATGCATGCTTCCTTTTCTGATATATTTTACAATTTAACGAAATAAACTGCTTCTTGGGGCATGAGTATGTTAGGTAATATCCTTGTATTCATGGAGCTTTCAGCTGGAGTGAAGGTAGACATTAATTCAATAGTTGCAATTACTCTAGGCTTATTGACTAAGAAGTACGTGGTGCCATAAGGCTTTGCAATAGGTGATATGATCTAATCAAGGAAGTGCTGAAGGAGTTTCACTGAGAAAGTGGGAATTGAGCTAATATCTAAATAATGAGTGGAAACTAACTTGGAAAAGAAGGAAGAAAGGTAAGAGTATTTCTTGTAGGAAAACTGATCTAGACTTTGTGGTGCAGGTAGGAGCAATGTGAATATGAAGAAAAGAAAGAAGGACAATGTATTGGTGCAAAGAGAAACGAGTATTGGAAAAATATTATTCGAGAGGCAGGTGGGATCACAACATGGATCTGATAGTTAATATTAAGACTTTTGCCTTTTCCCAGAGTGATGAAAAGCTGTGGAGATGTTTGAAGCAGGGAGATAATGCAAACAGATTTACATTTTGAATATATCACTCTGGCTGCATCTGGGTAGGGGCAAAGGTAGGGCAAATGGGGAGACTGGCTGAGCGACTATTTTAGTAGTCCAGGTAACACATTATGAAAGCTTGGGTGAAGGTACTGATAAAGGGGATGAGAAGATATAGATTGATTTCAGAAAAATTTTGAAGACAAAATGTAGGGGATTTTGTAATGAAGTGGATTTGGGGAGAGATCAAGAGATACCTCAAGAATGATTTCTAAGTTTCTAGCTTGCCTAAATGAATGGCTTGGTGGTACTCTTTAACTGAGAGAGGGAATAGAGGAAGAAGACCATCGGTTAAAGGGACTTTACATTGTTCATATTTGTACATATTAAATGTGTGTATATTAGACCTCTGAGTGCAGATACTGATCTAATTTAGACTTTCTTTCGAAAGTATGTTTCTATACGGTTTGGATTACGTCTTGAACTGAATATTCAATATGGTATAAGACCAATTTTTTCTCCCTCCTTTTTTAGAGTACAGACAGACATATAAATGTAAAGGAAGTCTTTTTGTCTTTTTTCTCTGCATTTCAATTTCCAATCATCACCTCTCCCTTCTACTATAGGAATCTCTGACTCTCCATTTAATATAGTGGAGGATAATTGGTTCTTTGCTGCTCACCATGGTTAAAATAATACCCTTTCTCAATAATGAAGCAAGTGGTGTCTAATGTTAGACTTGTTCCAGAATTCGTGAAGATCTTGACATTTCATATAGATGTAATGATTTGAAAAGTAGCTCCGTGCTGTTCCCTTTGAATAGGGAAGGCTAATTAGGGCCTTCCTGAGTCTAAGACGTACGGCTAGAATCATAACATTTCATTGTTTTCTTCAAGCCAGAAATCCCATAATCATTCTTCCTGTTAATTTCTGACAATACGGTGGACTGTATGTCTAGAGAAATCTTCCCATTAGTAAAAACTAAAAAATGCCAACAGAATATAGTTTCTGAAAATTCTATTTTTAAAAAAGATTATTTAATTGTATAGCTGAGTTGGTGGAAAAGTTAAGGGAATTTTAAGAGTACATGAACACCACAAAATCACAAATTAAGAGAAGTGAACACGCACTGAAACAGATTTTTTTTTTCTGGGATATTTGGCAGCTCCTCATGGTATACAGTTTAGGATTTGAGGACAGTTTTTTTTTTTTTTAAGATTTTATTTATTTATTTGACACAGAGAGAGAGAGAGAGATCACAAGTAGGCAGAGAGGCAGGCAGAGAGAGAGGAGGAAGCAGTCTCCCCGCTGCGCAGGGAGCCCGATGCGGGCCTCGATCCCAGGACGCTGAGATCATGACCTGAGCTGAAGGCAGAGGCTTTAACCCAATGAGCCACCCAGGCACCCAAGAACAGTTTTGATAAACAAAAAATTGGTTAGATTGTACTGGAAAACCATCTGTATAAGTAGGACCTCTGGAAGGAAACTCTTATTGTGAGTTCAGTTAAACAAGTAAAACAGATACGAAAGAGGTGGGAAAGAGTGGATTCATATGCTCTTGAAAGAGAGAAGGAATAATTACTTTTTTTGGTCTTGGTTCTGCATGCAGTGTAAGCAAAGTTTTACCTGAAGAAATTTCCTAACTTCACCCTCATGTAATTCAAATTCACATTGAAAAATAAATTTCAGTTTTAAGGTTGATAATTTCCCCAAGTACTTTGCAGAAGTAAGCAAAAATCCCACAAAAAGAAAAGCACTTTAAGTCAAAGCCTTAAATAATTCTTACAGATAAAATTTCAAAGAGCATGAGATCATATTAAAAATAAGTGCTAAATAAGGTAGAACAAAGCATAATTTTATCCAGAAAATCAAACACCAGAAACAAATCCAAAAAGGTTGTAGATACTAGAACCTTCATTTATAAAATATAAATTAATTATATTTAATATGTTTAAAAATAATATAGATTATCTAAAATATAGCCAAAACAAAGACTAAAAGCAGGCATACATTTGAAAAAAGAACCAAATAGTAGTTTGAGAGATTAAGAAAAAAAAGGAAATGAAAGTTGAAATTCATTTTATGGGTTATACAACAGAGGAAACACAGCTGAAATGGGATTTTTTTTGAAATAAAAGATCTGAAGAAAATACAAAGAATACAGAACAGAGAGACAGCTAGGAAATATGAAAGAAACTTTAAGAGATGTGGAGGATAAAAAGATAAAATGTCACATATACCTAATTGGGCAGTCATATAGAGGGAAGAGAGAAAATAGGAGTGAGACAATATTCAAAGTGGTGATGGCTGGAACAGATTTTGAATTGATGAAAGACACCAGTATTCATATTCACAAAGCAAAACAAATCTCAAGGCAATAATACAGTATAGTATAATCAATAGAACACTTTCATATATTATAGAAAAATCACTGAATAGTGATCAAGATGAAGAAAGACCAAAAAAAAAAAAAAGTTAACGAAGAAAAGAGGGTAGTAGTAGATGGTAGAAACAAATCCAAACGCAGCAATAATCATTACAAATATGAATGGATTAAAATTTCCAGTTAAAAGAGATTATTAGGCAGAAAACAAAACAAATCCCAGTTCTATCATTAATAGGAAAATTCTTAAAGAATACAGAAAATGTTGAAAATAAAAATTGGGAAAGATATACTAAATAATTGATAACCAAAAAAATTTTTAAAGTTTTTTTTTTTGAATGGCAGATAAAGAAAAATCTAAAAAATGTTCCATGTGGTAGCTAGCCTCTGAAATGACCCCCTAGTGATACTTGCTTCCTAATGGTCATGGCTTTGTTTAGTCTCTTATCCCAATGAATAAGCATGACCTGTATAACCAATAAGATATTCCAAAAATGATAATGTGAGAGGGAGGGAGGGAGGGAAGGTGGAAGGGAAGAAAAGAAAGTTAATAAGCTTTGAGAAGAAATAAACAGGGGTGCTTGGGTGGCTCAGTGGGTTAAGCCTCTGCCTTTGGCTCGGGTCATGATCTCGGGGTCCTGGGGTCAAGCCCTGCATCGGGCTCTTTGCTCAGCAGGGAGCCTGCTTCTCCCTCTCCTTCTGCCTGCCTCTCTGCCTACTTGTGATCTCTCTCTCTCTCTCTGTCAAATAAATAAATAAAATCTTTAAAAAAAAAAGAAGAAATAAACAAATTTTGATTTGTTATATAGATGACATGATTTCCCATTTAGGAAAAAATCTACAAATTATTAGTCATTTTTAAAAGATTTATTTATTTTTTTTAGAGAGAGAGAGAATGAATGAGAGAGGGAGGGTCAGGGAGAGGGGGAGAGAGAGAATTTCAGGCAGACTCCCCGCTGAGTGTGGAGCCTGTTGCGTATCCATGGCGTTTAGTCTAACGACCCCCAAGATCTTGACCCAACTGAGCCACTCAGGTGCCCCAACAAAATTCAAGTACAATTCCATATATTAATATTAATATTAAGTTAATATTTTAACTTAGAAAATGTTCTATTTTAATAGCAACATGAATTGTAAGGTATCTAAGAATAATGAAAATCACACAAATTTTTATATAAATTATAAAATTGTATTGAAAAACATTAAAATACATCCAAATAAATGGAGAATTACACTGTAGATATATAAGATACTATTTTTAAAATGACCATTTTCCTCAAATTGTTGCATGATTTAAAGCAACTCCTATCAAGTCTCAATAAGACTTTTCATGAAAGCTGACTACTTCATTTTAACATTCATATGGTAGATCAAAAGGTCAAGAATTGCTAATTCACTACTGAAAAAGTAGTACAGGAAAGCACCTCTTAGCCTACCAGGTATCAAGATCTATTTTAAACCTATTATAATTATTACAGTGTGCTAGTTCAGGAATAGAGTGCGGAACAGAGTGCTTAACTCATAAACAGCCCACATATATATGGAAACTTGTTCTCTTATCGTTGGAGATCTTAGAGGGAGCTTAGTCCTCTGCCAAAAAGTGTTGGGAAAATTAGCAATTAATATGGAAAAGATGAAACTGGGCCCCACCTCACACTTAACATAAAAATCAATTCCAGTTGGTTTAATAACTTAAATTTGAAAGGGGTCGTAATAGAATGTTGCTGATCTATTCCTATGAATGGATTATGTTTAAAAAGAAGAACAACCCTAGAGATAGTTTGATAAATTTCACTTCATTCAAATTCAGGGCTTCCTCCACCAAAAGGCACTGGGAGAGTAGTGAAATGACAGTTCCAAAGGTGGAATAAAATGTTTGCATTGCCCATGATCAACAGAATTTAGAATCTAAAATATATAAAAACTTGGTAAGCTAATAAGAAAAAGACAAGCAACCAATAAAAAAGTGGGGATAAGACATTGTCATTTCATAGAAAAGAAATCAAAATAAGCAAGAAAAATTTGTAAATACACTGACACTAATCTGTATCACTGGAAAGGCAAATTTAAACCACAATGAGTGTTATATCTCACCTTATTTCCAGGATTAAATGGCAATATCAGCATTACTAAGAACTAGAGCTAGAAACTATGTGGAATTAATGGTAAAATTCAACAAGTACTGTGAGCCAGCAGTTCCACTGCTAACTGTACCTCAGAGCAGGGCTTCTCAAATGATCCAGGACAAAGGAATCCTAGTTTTGAAATTTTCCTTCTTCCCTCCTTCCCTCTCCGTTTCCTTTTCTCCCTGCCCCCCTCTCTTCTCTTCCCTTCTTTCTTCTCCAGTATGGTTATGATGCTCATTTGAAATACAATTTAACTACATTTGTTTCACCTTGCTTTCAGGGTTTTTTTGTGTTTGGGTTTTTGTTTGCTTTTTGTTTTTCTGCTTCTTGTTCTAATTATTATATTTTTCCAATATGTATGTTATACTTTCAAAAGTAAAAACTATATATGAAGAGAGATTCCTGACAGAAGCCATGCCCCCTCCTGTATTCCTTCCACTCTATACCCCTTTCATGTAACCAACTTCACTGGGATTTTTTTTTTTGCCATGATTAGTATATGTATATTAATTTATTTTTCCTTCTTTCACAAATGGGGTTATTATACATGATTTCTGCATTTCGATTCTCCCCCCCAGGCCTCATGATATTCTCTTGAGATTTTCTTTCATTTCTCAAAGACCTTCCTCTTTCTTTTTTTATATAATTCTCCATTGTGTGAATGTATCACAGTATATTAAGCCAACATCTGAGGTTGAACACAGAGGTAGTTTCAATATTTTAGTTTCCATTTATTTGGAATCACTTCTTTTGTCTTTATTTAGCTTATGGGTACTACTACATTCTTGAAGGTATGTTTCATCTTAACAAAAAGTCAATTGAAGCTTACATTGCTATCAGTAAATTAGGCATTAAAATTAAATTACACAATTTTGCTACTCTAATTTAGCTATAATGTTAAATGATAAATTTTTAAAAACGCTTATTTACAAATGAAAAGAATGTACAGATATTTATAAAATATATATGTATTTAAATTTTATCCAACTTTTATACATTTTTGGATTACAGTTGCCAGTCTGTAAATATCTTAAAAATATCATATGATTATAACTGCACATGACTCATATGTGGTTTTTGCAGTAGTGTGGCTTACATGAGTTCAACACCATCAGACTGGTGAAAACCTATTAAACGAGATGAGTTGGCTGATTCTGAGCTCGGATATTACAGCAAAATCCAATTACTATTAAGCTTCCTAAATGCTTACCCTCCATTTCTGTTCTTACTCTATCATGGACTTAAAACAAACAATTCATGGACTGGCTTGGGTCCACAAACCACGTGCTGATATATGCACCTGGAACCATATACTAGAATATTTATGGCAGCACTGTTTGTAAAAGTAAATATTGGAAGTACCCCAAATGTCTATCAATAGTGGAATGGATAAATGCATTGTGGTATGTTCACAGGGTGATGTATTATAAAAGAGAGAAAAAATATCACTCCTCTATCCATCAACTTAAATAAATCTCATAAACGCAAGGTCAGTTAAAGAAAAGAAAAGAAAAGAAAAATATAGTAATATTTTCATTTATATAAAGACCCAAACAGAAAAAACAAATTATACATTGTTATTAATTTATAGATATATATGGTAAAACTCTACTGTAAGGAATTATTAACGTAGGATAGTAATTAACTCTAAGAGTGGGATTCAATCAAGGAATGGTATCCAGGGGCCTTCAAAGTCATGTTCTACTTCATATACTAAGTACTGGGCATATGGATATTTGTTTCATTATCATTAAACTGAACAGATACTAAATGTTATTTTGTATATATCAGAGGTTTCATGATAAATTATTAAAATTATAAATATGTAAAACTAAAAATAGTACTTTTTGAAAGACTTATAAAGAGATGTGAATAAATATGAAGGTATTCCTGCATGGAAAGACTCAGAATTATAAAGCTTCTAGTTCACATGAATTCTATACATTTGTTCCAGTTCCAATAAGAAGGATAAACAAAATAAAATTCAAAAGTTAATATCCATATCTTAAGGTCTCTGAAGGATAGGAGGTCATTATTGCATATTGAGTTTCAGCATAAGGATTTGATCATGACAACATAAAAATTTGGTTTTTAAGGTGTTCTGGGATAAAATGTATAATAAAATGCCTGCATTCAGTGAGTTGGCCAGGACCGTTGTAGAATTAATAGTCAGGTCACTGGAAATCATGAGAGAGAGCAGGGGTGCTGAATCTCAGGCTCTCCTACTTACTGACCTCAAGATTTTAACTGCATCATCTAATTTTCTAGTATCTAAAATGAAAATACCAATAGTAGTAGCAACTAAGATAAAAATTATTTGTCGTAGCCTTACTGTAATGAAGAAGTCTATGACAGTAGATTATTTTCAGGTTTACTTTGGAAATGAGAACATATGGTATATGTAATGTTGTAATGTGATTTTTTTTTCACCTGTATTGTGAATACCCATCTATGTCAATCTTTCTCTTTGTGATAAATAAATAAATTATAGTTTATTTTATATTTCTCACATGACAAAGTAGAATTTTTAAAAAGCAACCCCATTCCCCCCAAAATTAGAGACTAAATATGAATGAATAAGAAATGACTTGACAGGGCACCTGGGTGGCTCAGTTTGTTAAGCGACTGCCTTCGACTCAGGTCATGATCCCCGAGTCCCGGGATCAAGTCCCCCATCGGGCTCCCAGCTCCTGGGGAGTCTGCTTTTCCTTCTGGCCTTCTCCTCTCTCATGCTCTCTCTCACTCTCTCTCTCTCAAATAAATAAAATCTTAAAAAAAAAAGAAATGATTTGACATACTGAATATTAATTGAATTCTAAAATTATACTAATTAAAGCTCTATGATATTGCTTTGAGAAAAGAATAGAACAGTATAAAAGCTCTGAAATCATGTTTATAAATTTATAATATATGATTATATAATTCTGAATAGATGTTATAATATGTAATTAATTATAACACATCTAAGGGGAAACTATTCAAGTACTGCTAGATGCCATTTGGAATGAAAAAAGATGAGTGAAATATAAATATAATTAAAAAACACACACACACACAAAAGACAAATATCTACCTGGTCTTGAACAAAGGAAATCTATTGCTATAAAACAAAATAAGAAACTATAAGAGGAAGTAATGATAGATGTGTTAGAAGAGAAATATTTTAAAAATTATACAGAAATGTCATTAACCTAAAAATCAAATAATCTATGGATATTATTTTCCATAAATATCAGACATAGCTTTAAATCGTTAGCATAGCAAAGCTTCAAAAATGAAGAAAAATGATCCAACTTCAATAAAAATTACATACTTAAACAGCATAACTTCATAAAAACTCAGCTTTCCTGGTGTATTAGGATGAAAATTATGCTGCTAGAGCTAAATGGCCCAAAAGGGTTGCTGCGATAAAGTAGAAGTTTATTTCCTTCCCACTTAACAATCCCTAAGTCCCTGGTGTAGGTTGAATGATTATTCGTGTTTCACATGGTCTTCTGAGGACTCAGGTTGTTTCTCATGGCTTTGCTATCTTCTGGAGCAGCTTTTGGCAGTTTTTTCCATAAAGGGCCAGATAGCAAGTATTGTAGGATTTGGGGGCCATATGATGTCTGTTGCAGATACGCAGCTCTGCAATTTTAGGGTGAAAGTGGCCACAGACAATACATAAACAAATGGGTATGACTGTGTTCCAAAAATCTTTATTTACAAAACAGTCTGCTCTTTAATTTTATGACCCTTGCCCTGGGGTATTGTCTTGTTCTGCTTGGTTGAGGCTAAAAAGCATATCTGTATTCCAGTTTACAGGAAGGAGGGAGCATGGGAGATTTCATGCACAATATCTTCACGCCTAGACCCATAAGTTGCAAGCATCACTTATGAACACATTCCATTGGTGAAAACTTAGATATGTGGCTACACCAAGCTGCAAGGGTGGCTGAAAAATGTGACCTCCAATTCCAAAGTGCCCAATTACTTATTTCTTGCCATGGAAAGAGGAACATATCTAAGGGAACTGCTAGTTGTCTCTGCCAACTGTAGTTAAATAAGTTCAAAGTTACTTTAAATTTTATAATAAATGATATAAATAATTATTATCAAAGAACAAAAAATATAATATCCAGTGTTGGCATTATACCATTACTAGTGGGTGCAGTAATAATTATTGCAGTTTTAATATGTGTCCAACATCCTTGGGTTCTGATACAGCTTCAGAGCATTTATTGTCACCACTTTCCAAATGAGTATCTGATTTTTAAAGAGTTTAAAGACTAAAGTATGCAATTAGTAAGTGTTTGAGCCATGATTCCACTGCAGGCACTCCTGTTCCAAAGCCTGTGCTCTTCACTAGTGGATAATGAAAATAAGATCATTTTTGTGGAGAGTGCATTGACACTGTGGGTCAAAATCTGTAAAAAAAATTCTATCATCTGACTTAATTATTCCACTTCTAGGATTTTTTTTCTCTTTTAAAATAATTAGTGATGTGATCAAAGTCAATACAGTTTATGTATCATCCAAACCATTAAAGTAATGTTTTCAAATAATAATGGTATAGGGCAATGCTCAGGACATAATACTGTATAAAAATAAAAGATTGAAAACACTCCAAGTAGAGAATAATCTATATAGAGAAAATATATATTACATGTTTAATAAATATATAAACGTATACATGTATACACATATAATGTATACACGCATACATTTGTAACTAATGTAAGAATATATGAAAAATGGTACTTTGAATGATAAAACTGTAGGGCTTTTTATAGTTTTCTATATTTTACAAAATTTTCAATAATAGGCATATATTTTGTTTGGCCATATATTTTGTTTATATTCAAATATCAAGTTAATAATTAAAACTACACTTTCTAACTATTAAAACTTTAATTTCCTAGTGTTAATAATAATGCTTAACATGTTAATCAAGTAAGAACTGACATTTTAAGAAAAACTGATTAAACTTGGATAGAATTTATTCTATATATAGACATGTTAAATAATGAGTGCATTTTCCTAGCATATGTCTTTTCATGTGCCTGCTTTTATATTTCTATTTTGTTAGCTTTCAGTCCTACATGGCCATTGGTAGACCACTTTATTTTCCTTTTTGGATTTAATTTCTGCCAGGAAGGGCATATTTCTCAAGTCCTTTTTATTTTAGTGTGTAGCATGATGTACCAATAAGCTTTCAACTTAATTAATTGAACATTCAGTTTTAGTTGACAGTAGAGTGGATCAGTGACACAAAGAGCATTTGAAATGGTTTATCAAATGTTATTTCAAAAGAAGTAAATTCTAACTTTTTACCCTTTTTCTCTCTGATATTAAATTTAGTTATTCTTTGTCACAATTTTTAATGTAAGCTCTTTGCCCTAAATGGTGCTTGAACTCACACCCCGAGATGAAGAGTCACATGTTCTACTGACTGAGCCAGCCAGGTGCTCCGTCATACTATTTTAAGTCTTGAGAAGGACGATAGTATTCTAAACATAACTTGTCTTCCAAATCAGGAAACTTTTGAGAGTAGCAAGGGAAGCTATTATTAATTATGCTTGGGCAACAGTCAGACTGTCACTCTCCTGCACAAAGTTGGGCTACTGGTCACTGTAACAAGGGTTAACTCTGACCAGTCAAATTGAATTTTAATGTTCAGTGGAAGACTTGCTATTCAGTAATTACAAAGTAATCATAAACCCCTTTGAACAAAGCATTTATGTTAAAACATTTGATTTTACTGACTCTATTAGAATGGTAATGACATTGTTTCTATCTTTATGATACATCATCTCAGGTGAAAGAGGGTGGAGACTGTAGGTAGGAACTGACTTTTCTTGTTTCCATTTGGAACAGTGGTAAGTTTGTTTATGTCATAGATGCAACCTAAAATTCAACATTTTACTTTTGAATTCATCAAGAATTTTAATATTCTGATTCATTTCTTAGAGTTCTACATGTTTTCTTTGTTTCACCAACACTGTATCAGAGAAGTAGTATTTTAATTCCTTACAAGGGTTGTCATATACTGTATAGAGAATGACCAAGCTGCTTTAAGCTAGAATTATTGGGTTCAGCTTAATTCGCCCTGGAGTTCAACAACCTTCTCCTACAATTAGTCTCTTATCTAGAGTTTCATCCTGTGAGTCTCAGCACAGAACTTTTCACTGGTCAGGCTCCTTTCTTATTCTTGGACCTATTCAAACCTTTAAAAGCTAAATTTGCAGCTATAAAGTATCCCGAGTAGTTGTTAAAGAAGATACATGTCACCATTTATATAAGTTTGAGCTTTTCAAGTTTCTTTCCTCTAAAATTATGCTGAAAAACCTGATTTTATTTTTTAAATATTAAAAGAAGAATATGCATAGTTTCCCTCTGCACACGTTTCATTTTTGAGTACTAGGCCATGCTTATATACCTAAGTTAAATTATTTCCATCCATTATTATTGTTATCAGTGAAGAAATTGATTACCTGTGAAGATTTCTGAGCATATGGCTTATTATTAGAAAAATAATTTAAAATTACAGGAATTGTTACAGGAGAGAGAGAGAGAGAGACAGAAGAACCCAGTATAGCCTTATGTCTGCCAAAAAATTTTTAGACAGTTTGATGGGAATTTATGCAATATTGTTTTCTCACAAGATGCATAGAATGTTATACAATGACTGAATAAAATATTACAGGCCCAGTGTGATCATGCATCTTCATTCCCAAATTTTCCTGGCTTTATATTTTCATAGCACTTTTTCTGCTTATTTATTGAACTTATATTATCTTGAATGATATGTCCGTAGGTTTGCTTTCCACTTGAGTGAGGGATCTTTGAAGGCACATAAAATTATTATTTGTTATAATTTTTAATCACATTGCTTACTCTATATTAGGCCTTTAATAGATATGTTTACAGTGAACTAATAAAGAAATGAATGATTATATAGGGATTTTAATGTTCAGAAGTAACATTGAGGAATTAAATGATTGCTTGCAGCAGGATAGCAATAATGTCAGGCCTCTTGGATTTAAGCTTTCGATACTACACCACCAGCCTGTTCTAATATCTGCAGCCTGATTCCTTGGTCCAGGACTGTAGGTTGTGTCTGTGTTGTTCCTTGCTGAAAGTGAAATAGCACAGGAACTAGTAACATGGATTTGGGCTCCTGGAATTAAGTAATTGATCTACCTTACTTCATATTTCTGATCTTAATGTTTTATGCTTTTTTTTAATGAGGAAAATAATGCATATCATGTGTGATGGTACTGAGCTTAAGTAAGATGTGTAGTAAGTCTTTAGTCCATTGGCTAGTACATTTTCACCAACCCTGTCATTCTCCAATCACATTGGCCTAGCTGAAGTTTCCAGAATACGCAGATTGTTGGTGCTTTGGTGTTGCCACAGCTGTGTCCTCCACAGAAGCCCTGCTCTCCCCAGTTATTTATTTTTATTTTTTTTAAAGACTTTATTTATTTGACACAGAGAAAGAGATCACAAGTAGGCAGAGAGGCAGACAGAGAGAGAGGAGGGAGCAGGCTCCCTGCTGGGCAGAGAGCCCAATGTGGGCCTCGATCCCAGGACCCTGAGACCATGACCTGAGCTGAAGGCAGTGGGCTTTAACCCACTGAGCCACCCAGGCNAAATAAATAAAATCTTTAAAATAAAAAAAAAAATAAAAAAATAAAGACTTTATTTATTTGACACAGAGAAAGAGATCACAAGTAGGCAGAGAGGCAGACAGAGAGAGAGGAGGGAGCAGGCTCCCTGCTGGGCAGAGAGCCCAATGTGGGCCTCGATCCCAGGACCCTGAGACCATGACCTGAGCTGAAGGCAGTGGGCTTTAACCCACTGAGCCACCCAGGCACCCCTCCCCAGTTATTTTTGCTAGGTATTTTCCTAAACGTTAAATTCTTGGAGAGCTCTTCTTATCTAATCAGCCTATCAATAATAGCCCTAATCATGCTATCATTTCATCTTATTTTATCTGTCTTCATCATACTTAGCAGTCACTGACATTCTGGTATATGTATTTTTTATTGTGCCCCTCTTGCTTTCAAGAATGAGGTCCATGAAGGCAGGGACTTTGTCTTCTTTATTCACCACTCTAGCTCCAGTGCATAGGAGAGAACTTGGTTTTTGCATCATGAAACACCTATTTTTTGACTGAATGAAAGGAATTATATAAGAAAATGCTGCAATTAAGAATCAAACTATTGGGGCACCTGAGTGACTCAGTTGGTTAACTGTCTGCCTTTGGGTCAGGTCATGATCCCCGGGTCCTGGGATTGAGCCCTGCATCAGGCTCCTTGCTCCACGGGAGATTGCTTCTCCCTCTTCCTCTGCAGCTCTTCCTTTCTTGTGCTCTCTCTCTCACTCTCTCTCTCTCAAATAAATAAATAAAATCTTAAAGAAAAAAAAAGAAACTATTAAGGAGGGCACTTTTTGTGATGAGCACAGGCTATTTATTGTATGTAAGTGATGAATCACTGAATTCTACTCCGGAAACCAATATTGCACTGTATGTTAACTAAGTAAAATTAAAAAAAAAATCAAACTACTTAGAAATACTTGTATATATGCATATCACTATAAATGTTAACATTTTGTAGGGAATAAGATTGTCAAATATATATAAAATGAAATGTAGGTCTTGAGCCTTTCTCTCTTGCTCCCATACCCTTGCTTTTTATGCAGATAACATAGTCCTTAAACACATTTTTCTATCTCTTCAAAACCCAAACAAATAACTCATCTTTCAGATTAAATATATCAACCCTCAAAACAATAAAACACTAAGGTTTTAGGAGATTGACTTCCTAAGAAATGGTTATGGGAACCATAAAATGCACTCCTTATCAGGGACTTCTTTGTCCAGAAGTACAAAAATTTTACAAACCTGTCCAGAGCTTTATGTATCTAAAAGGCTCATTTTCTACACTTTGGAGATCTTATTTTCTTTGTAGGATCTTAGTTGAATTATTCAAAATTCAACATAAACATTATGAGGAAATAGAAATGTATAGAGTTAATATTGAATACATTGAGCACCTACTAAGAATGAGATTACAAATATTTAAGGGTGGTATGATAAATAACACAACTCAAGAAAGGACTTAAGAGGTTACTATAAGAATTTGCTGATTTGTATACTTGAGATTTTTTGGTGGGGGGAAGGGAAGAAGGAGAGGAAGAAAGAGAGAATCTTAAGCTGGGTGTGAAGCCTGACTTGGGGCTTGATCCCACAACCCTGAGATCATGACTTGACTGAAATCAAGAGTTGGATACTTAACCAACTGAGCCATCCAGACGCCCCCAGATTTTTTTTTAAATATGTTTTCTATTTCCTTGAAAGCACAGTCCTATGAAAAATATAACTCTGCGTTTTATTGGATTACTTAATTTTCAAGTTTATTTGCTGTTCTATCTTACCTGGGCCATTTTTAGGCCTAATTCCTTTTTTTTTTTAAATGAAACATAACATGCTGTGCATGGAGCCTGCTTCAGATTCTCTCTGATCCTCTCCTTCTATCTCCTGTCACCACTTGCTGCTCACATGTGCTCTCTCTCTTTAAAAAAATAAAAAAGGAATATAAAGAATCGACTTCAATATTTCCTTAGAAAGTGTAAGAAATACAGTTCTTACCAAGATGGTAACTGAAATCTGTTCCAGGTATTGTGAAGGTAAAATTAACACTCTATATAAAAGCCATATGGAATAAAGAATCTATTTAGCCATTTTTTTTAATATTTATCAAATCTGATATATCCAGAACAGATCCATTGACTAATTAATATAGTCATTTACCAAGTATGTGAAGTATTCAGAGCAGGTTCCAAGTCACCATATTAATAACAATGGACTAATCTGCAAGCTAGTTGTAAGGAGAATACATCAGTTTTCATGATGAAGAACCCTATCTCTTACATGTCTATTTACCTAGGAGAAAGTGAGAAGATGAGGATGTGTATTAACTCCTGCCACTCTTCCCATTTTTTAGCATAATAATAAAGTAGCCTTGATTTATCAGGCAGCTTTATATGATCATCTTTCTTGGCCTTAAGATAGAAGGGAAGTTGGTGCCCACCATGGGCCATATATTTTATGCTTATCCCTCACTATAACTCTGAAGTAAATCTTTCTTTAAGTGAAGAAACCAAAGATGTCCAGAATGAGACCAGTAGCAGAGCCAGAATTAAAACCTGGGTTTACGTGACTCTAAAGCCATTCCCTTAGATTTTACTGTGAATAATTTGAGGAAAGAGGTAATCTCTTAAGTGGAAACTTTCAGGGAGCACATAACATTGAATCTAATAGGTGGATCTTCTGTGTGCACTGGAGAACACCTCTGAGAAGGTATGTGGAACATCTGGGGTGAGGGAGTGGTGGAAGTAGGGTTGCTGGCTGCTCAGGTTTTGCTCAGCAAAGGGGTATTTATTCTTAGAAGCATTACCATCGGGTAGAGTAGGCTCCTTTCGGGAGATGAGGAGGAAGGATCTAAGATTTGATGGAGTAAGGGCTTGATTTGCTGGTAGGAGTGGTTAGAAAGAGGATCTGTAGGTGAAATTAGTTAGATTGGTAGTCAAAATGAGTGGAGGTGTGAGCTTAAGAGATGGCCCTGAGCTCATGGGCCCTAAGCAGCTTCATGGGGAGCCTGACATCAGCATTAGGCTGGATTCAAGACAGGATGATTAATTAATTGAGAGGAGTGACCATAGTAAGGAAGCATTCATCATTAAATAGTTAAAATTTTTAAGAAAATAAAAACTTGCCATTGGGGTTGTGGAAATTAGGTTCTCCTTCCTGAGGAATTATCAAAATGAGTTTGTGACAGATGTAGTACTTAGAATGAAAGACCTGCTATACCTTAAAAAAAAATACAAATCTATATATACTTTGTAAGTATATATACATACTTACAAATGCACGTGTGTTTATGCACATACATATATATGTGTATATTGCTAAGAGTGAGATGATGGCCATTCTCAGTAGAGGACAAATTACAGAATGATACTAATTTTAAGGAAAATATGAGCTGTTAAGTTATGTTTTAAGACTAAACTGGGCACTGATATGTGGTTAGGATTAGAAATACAACTTTGGGAGGTAATAATAGTGGCAACTCCTATGGTTCATAAGGTCCCTGAATTAATGTGTATATATAGGTAAAGAAGATAAAGACCAAGTCTTGCATTAAGGGTGGGAGAAAAATGTATACCCCAACAAAGGAAATGAGGAAGGAAGAAAATAATCAAGTGAAAGAAGACCAATGTTTGTTTGTGTTTAGAGGGCTAGCCTTTATCTACTTATAACAGAGGAATAGTTGTCAAAATGAGAGAAATCTTGAGAACAAAGAGACACTCCAAGTCATTTATAAAGGCTTCATTTTCCCAAAGAGATCAGGAATCAAATTTTCATGATTTCCACTGGAGACCAAAAAAAAAAAAACAAAAACAAAAACAACAAAAACAACAACCCAACAAGAAGAAACAACAAAACAAACAAAAAACTTGTTCTGATTTTGACAATTAAATCTATCTATCTATCTGTCTATCTAAATGTTTGCACTGTCCTGTAAGCTCCTTGAAGGCTGAGGAATTGTGTCTTCTTTCTTCATTTCCTAAATGCCTGATACATGTGGTACATTTATTTAATTGAATTTACACCTTCATTGGAAGAAACAATAACCTCAACTTGCAGGTTGGCATTCAAGGGGCAGAGTTCATGTTGCTTTAGTGTTGTAACTGGGTCAAAGTTAAGAACAGTTTTAATCTCACGTATTCTTTCTAAATCAAAAGTGAAAGCTAAAGAGAATAATGATAACTACTCGCACTTATTTTCCTAATGACTTTCTGATTTTTTAACTACTATTTAACAGATATGATATTAATGAAAAAATGTTGATTATATTAAAATATATATTTTTAAGGGACAGTAATGGTTCTATCTTAGGTGGTTAAAATTATGAAACAGAATGTGGAAGCAGTCTGGAAAAGCTCCCTATTTCTGGAATGTTAACTCATATATGTGTGTGTCTGTATATATGTATACTGTCATGTATGTATGTGAAACTCTATAAGCATTTAATGAACATCTACTAGCTTTATACAAAATATGGGGACTTTTTTGTTTGGTGATATCTGATATTTATTCTCACATTACAGATAGGAAATACCCAACGCAAAAGTTTACTTAGTCCAAAACTAAATAAATGTGTAAAATCTGTAAGATCTTCTTTTGATTGATATAAATAATGGTTCCCTGGGGGTGCTTGGGTGGTTCAGTCGTTTAAGTGTCCAACTCTTGATCCCAGCTCACATCTTGATCTCAGTCAGGGTCCTGAGTTCAAGCCCACATTGGGCTCCACCCTGGAGCCTACCTAAAATAACAATAATAATAACATTATTATTATTTATGGTTCCCTAAGGAGTGGTTTTTCAGAAAACATGGATCCTGTCCTAAATGAATGCACATACCAGTGAAAACCATATGCTATGGAAAGGGGGAATTATGTAGTAAATCATTTTTCCTTAGTCACATTTTATGCTTTTTAGAGTGATTATGGTTTTCAGTGGGAATTTGCCTGATTCTGAGGCCCCTTGGATAGTAATTAACTCATGCAGTGTTAGGATACAGTACATAGAAAGCGTAATTCATTGTGTCTGAGGAAATTCTCTTTAAATACACTGTGAACACAAAGAATTCCTGAAAAACAACTGGTATCTAAATGGTTTGAAAGAGTTACTATAGTTCCCTACAGGCCTAGTTAATGAAGGCAGTACCTATCCCTATATTGAAAAGATGGACATGGTTTTCAGATATAGTCAATTTATGTTGGAAGACTGTGGTGACAGAAGATACTTATTTCCTTTAATCCAGTTTCCCATTTAATCTATAAATGCAAACCATGTTAAGGGACGCTTGAAAAAAATAAACTTGAAAGTCAACATTAACCTCCCAAGACCCAGCTGAAGGTGCTCAAAAGACAATAAAAGTAAAATTTCATTATACAGACTTCAAGTGGGTTTTTTAAAAAAACACCTAGCCTTTCCAACTAAAATGATGAATGCTGTCCTGATTCTAATTGACAAGTATTATATAAAAAAGAGTTCTTGCCTTCATTCTTATCAAAACTGTGGGGATTTCCAATGATAGGACAATATTATGTGGGTGGAAACTTCTCAGAAGAATAGAGAACTTATCAGTATTTACTTAAGTTCTATTACATTCAGAGCCATAAAAGCAACTACACTCATAAATTTATAGCCAGTCAAGGATATTGCCTCTTCCCCAAAGAGGCCAGATATTAAAGGAGTACAGTGAATGAGCTCAAATCATGAAGTGGTTTCAATATTGGAGTACTTTTCCTCCTTCATATTTCAACTTGTAGCCAATATGTTATGAAGAATCACTGGCTAGCTAACTTTGGGCATTTGGAAGCAAAAAACAATCTTAACCATTTTGTTTTTCTTACAGATTTTATTTTTTTTATTTTTGTTCTATAGTTGATACTTAATAATAATATTTACCCATCAATGAGCTCTAACTGTAGATGAATGATCACCTCACTTGCCTTTTATAATTTCAGACTTGCAGATAAAGTGACAGAAGTTCATAGAGGTTAAGAATCTTGCCCCAAACCATAGCAGAAACAAGATTTAAGAGCAGATCTTTCTGATTCTGAAGCCAATTCTAGTTTCCTATTTCTGCTGTAACAAATTACCGCAAACTGAGAAGCTTGGAAATAACATATTATTATACATGAAACTATTTTATCACACAAGAAATCCCAAAGGAGTCTCCTTGGACTGAATTTTAAGAAGTCAGGAGGGAAAAAAAAAAAAAAAAAAAAAGAAGTCAGGAGGGCTGCATTGCTCTGGGGACTCTGGTGGAAAATCCATTTCCTTGCCTTTTCCAGCTTCTAAGAGTTTTTCTCCACTCCTTGGCTCATGGCCCCTTCTTCCGTCTTCCATCTTCAAAACTAATAATCCCATCATTCTAACCTCTGTTTCTGTCACCACATCTCCTTTCTGACTCCTCTAACTCCCCGTTCCATCTTCTAAGGACCCTTCTGATTGCATTGGGCCCACCTGGCTTATTCAGGATATTCACCCTATTTTAAAATCCTCAACTTAATCACATCTTCAAAGTCACTTTTGCCATGTAAAGTAACATATTTAGAGCTTCCAAGGATTAGGACATTTTTGGAAGGCCATTATTTTGCCTACCACAGAAGCTAAGGAAGATATAGGTAAACAGTACAGTTGTGTGTATTTTTTTAAAAGACTTTATTTATTTGACACAGAGAGAGAGAGTGAGCACAAGCAGGGGGGAATGGCAGGTAGAGGGAGAGGGAAAGGGAGAAGCAGGCTCCTGCAGAGCAGGGAGCCCGACGCAGGGCCCCATCCCAGGCTAGGATCATGACCTGAGCTGAAGAGAGACGCTTAGCCGACTGCACCACCCAGGTGCCCCAGTTTTGTGTGTATTTTAAGATTAATATTTTGATATTATAATTTAGTAGACCAAATATAATCAGTAATATTAATAATTACTAAAATGACCATAATAGTATAATATAAGAGAAGTAGTTTGGGATCCAGATAAACCCTTACTCTATCATTTTCTAACCTTAGATAAATCTCTTAGTGCTATTTCCTTAGAGTTGATATGGTGGTGAAATTACACCAAATATTATTCCTTGGAACAAATAAAAACATATTTAAACACTTAACTGGTAGGTGTTTAACAAATGTTGTTTCTACTCCCTTATTTTTAGAAAATAACAAAGAGGAAAGTGGTCAAAATAGTACATGCTGCATGCAGATGTCTCAAGTACTGAGTGAAAATGATTAAACATGCAAAAACTGTTTATTTTCTAAGTATGTTTACATTCTATATAGGCCTTATTATTATTTAACAAATAATATTGTGTTACTCAATATTCCCTCCTTTTTTCCTTTCATATTCAATACCTGCATTTTTTTTTTTCTAACAATGTTAAATTTGAGCATTTGAATTAGTTCATTCGCCTGATGATGGTTTTTTCTCATTCTATTTTAGGTACTTATTTTTTTAGGATGAAAGTTTCTTATTATTTGTTGCTATTCTAATTTACAGCTAGAAGGGCGCTTTGGTGGCTCAGTGGGTTAAAGTCTCTGCCTTCAGCTCAGGTCATGATCTCAGGATCCTGGGATCGAGGCCCACATCGGGCTCTTTGCTCAGCAGAGAGCCTGCTCCCTCCTCTCTCTCTGCCTGCCTCTCTGCCTACTTGTGATCTGATCTCTCTCTCTGTGTCAAATAAATAAATAAAATTGAAAACAAAAATACTAATGTACAGCTAGGAGTTTTATGGGACAAGAATGCTGAGTCAGTCTTTTAAAAATCTTTTTTTTAAATTAATTGCAATCTCATCTTACAGGATGGTTATAATAAAAAGTACTCTCTCTGCCTTGTCATTCCTTCATTGTCATCGAATTCTCAGGGCAGCTCCTAACTGTTGGTTTTCAGTTCTTTTCTGTTGGAGTGCTGCTACTCTATAATTCTTGATCACATGCTTGTCAACTCTAAAGCAATATCCTTGATTCCTGCCCTGAAACTTGAGGATGTGTCCCCGTGAACTTACCTCATCTTTCCTAGCCCTTATTTTCAATATTTGACATTTCTATTTTTCATTCTGTTCTTTTATTGTTTACTTTTATAACTTGAAATAATGTAGTTAAAAATTCGTTTCTTTTTTTCAACAGGTCTATACTCTTAATTTTTTAAAACAAGTTATTACTACTCCTACTCAGTTCCCCAACTTTCCCTTCCTCCTGTGGTTTAGTTTGGTTAGCTATAAGCTTGTTTATATTTATATTTTTTCTATAACTACCACCAAGTCTTCTCCCCCCCCCCCATATATTGACTCTAAAGGTTGGAAACGTGTAAACAATGTTAATCATCCACAAGTACTGTCTAATGCTGAGGCACATAGTGTGCTATTCTACTTGGATGTAGGTTCACCCCAGAAACCTAGGATGTGGTGGGAAAAAGTCTACTGTGTTCAAATGGATTCTCTTGCTTT
Organism: Ailurus styani; assembly: GCA_002007465.1. Lineage (NCBI taxonomy): Eukaryota > Metazoa > Chordata > Mammalia > Carnivora > Ailuridae > Ailurus > Ailurus styani. The sequence continues at coordinate 72,729 of LNAC01000080.1, forward strand.
TTGTTTATTATTATTATTTTTGTTTATTATTATTAAACGCAGTTGCTTGACATCTTTCTAAATTGACATTTGCTTTATATCTGGGCTTTAACTTTTTCAGACATATTTGTTTTTAACCCTGAAATTTCAAATTATGTTTCCTTTTGTTTCCTTCTCTTATGTTATCCTCATTTTTTTAAACCCTCAAAGTCTAATGTTGTCTCAGATTTTCTTCCCCCAAAAACATCCCTTGTGGAGCTCTATATGCTTTTGAAAATCTCACGATGCACAGAGTTGGAAATTTTCAACAGGATATGAGTGTGGGCCTTTGACTTGAGATCCCCAAGGGCCTGTTTAATTTTGAAACTTATCTTCTACTTTAATTTGTGGATATTTTCTAGGCTTTTTTTTCTTTTAAATGATTACTTCTTTCCCATTTCTTTATTTTCATTTTCTCATTCTCATTTCTATTAGATGGACCTCCTAGATTAATATTCTTTGTCTCTTGACTTTTATTTCATATTTGTATTCTCTTTCTACTTTTTTCTTTACATTTTGTGCTTTGGTTATTATATGTTTAATCTCTAAGATCTCTTTTCACTTCTATAATTATTTCTATTATTTATTTTAATATTTTTAAACTATAAAATATACCATACATGCATAAAAGGAAATAAAATATTGTCTTCAAGATTGTCTTAGCTGTTCTTATTCTTTTGCAAACTACATAGATGTTTAGAATGGGCTTATTAATATTCACTAAAAATCATGCATGAATTTTCATTGAAATGATGTAACTTTACTGGTAAATTTTCAAAGACCTTGGTTTATAGAGTCATCTGTTGATACCGTCTTCAACTTTGGGGTTTTCTGCACAAAAGCATTATATATACATTTTACAAGTACATTATGCTTTTATAGAAAACCACAGTCTTGGGGCGCCTGGGTGGCTCAGTGAGTTAAAGCATCTGCTTTAGGCTCAGGTCGTGATCTCAGGGTCCTGGGATCAAGGCCCGCATCGGGCTCTCTGCTCAGCGGGGAGCCTGCTTCCTCTCTCTCTGCCTACTTGTAATCTCTCTCTGTCAAATAAATAAATAAAATCTTAAAAAAAAAAAGAAAAGAAAACCACAGTCTTAAGGAAAAAAAAAACACACCGCTGTTTTCTTTACTCTGAGGTAAAGGAAAACCTGTAGTAGTCAGCTGTTGCTACATTCATACTGCATAACAGCAACAACAAACCATAAAATGCTCAGTGGCTAATTGTTACTTTATTTCTTTTTATACTCTCAGGGGTGTAATAGGGCTGATACAGGCTAGGCTCCTTTGGATGTGAGCTACATTGCAGTCCTCTGATTATATTTCAGGTCTGAAGTGCTGTTGACGGAGCGGTAGGTAGAATGGTATATTATTTTTGTGGCAGATCACAGGTACACAAGAGAGCAAGCCAAGCCATGCAAAGTTCTGTTACATCATGTCCACTAATGTTTGATTAGTCAAAGTATTTTTATGGCCAAGCTCAACATTAGTGGGATGGGGAAGTATATTCCACTCACAGTGCAGGCACTATAAAATTACCTAGCACAGGGTGTGAATGTATAATCATAGTGTAAGAAACTAAACAATTGGGACAATAATCCAATTTATATCAGAAGGGAAGTATATGAATATGAGTATTCTTGATGTTTATGATTTTTTGTTTGTTTATTTTGCCATTATTAAAAATTTCCTCAAGCTCTTTTTTTTAATTTCACTTGTAAATTTAAAAATGTTACTTACTTGCTTGTTAATGATATGTAAGTAGTTACTTTACTATAATGCTGGTGAAAATCAGAGGACAAAGGGCCTCAGTCTCTTTTGTGAATAGAAGACCTGTGTTCACACTGTCCAGTTAATATTCCTCAATATACAGAAGTCATTTCACTAAGCCTTCATTTCTGTAATCCTGCTGTCCCTCAATTTCCAATCTTCAGATCACTCCAAGATATCTGCTAGCTTTTCTTCTTTCTCGCCCCTCCATCCACTTGGTGGACAAGTCCTGTCAGTTCCAACTCCATGGACTTAATTTTTATTCCATTAGAAGTTTTTATCTCCAACCGAGAGTTTTATACCTCACAGACATTTGGAGTCAGAGACATCTCAGAAAAGAGAAATCTGAGAATGTCCCATGTTTAGAGGCCTCAAGTGCTAGAGTCTGGCTGCCATTGACTACAGGATAAAAATCTGAATGTCTTTAGGACAGGATCTAAAGCCCTTTAGAGCTTGGTCTCAATATTTTTCTCTCCTGAGGAACATTCAGGTTCCATCTCCTCTCCATCCACCACTCAAACTATATAGAATGCCGACTTTCAAACTTTTTTCTCTTCCAGATGATTCTGTCGCTACTATCCACTGTCTTCCACACTCAGTAAGTCATTCACCAGAGCCAGTTCAGATGTCACTTTTGCTCTTAGGCTTTGCCTGACTCTCAGTCAGTGTTCTCCTCCTGGGGTTTTTACAGCATTCTACCCAAATATCCATTAAAGAATTTCTCTCTTGGATCCTTTACTTTTTGATTATAAATGTGTAAAAAATTCTTATAAAAACAAGGTGACATATAAAGAAAAAATAAAGTCTATAGTAATCCCTATTCTCCTCAGTTAATATTTTGGTATTGTTTTGTTTTAAAGGTCACTTGGCTTCATTTAACAGCATGGCAGAGGCATTTTTTTTCAATTACATCCCATTGTAAAAATTAATTGAGCTATTTCTCTCTCACCCTAGATTGTTCATTCCTCCAAGGAGCATCTTTTCTCACATAATGCCTTACGTCCAGTGAACAGTGCAACGTCTGGCAAATAGGAGGCATTTAATTAATAGTTTTGTGAATGTTAAGTGAAATGGGAATATGTTTTTAAGTCCAAATATCTCAATGAATCAAAAAAAGTTTACCTATAGCCAATGATAATATCTTTAAGTGGTAATATTTTACTAATGTCAGGACATCTTGTTATGTTAAATATCATTTTTTGGAATGCTGGCACTGTGGCAAGGTAATAGTTATGTTGTAATTGTTTGTTAATCCTATTTTCCTCTGTTTTGACCTTTGGAAATTATTTGCCATAAGGAATTCAGCCACATAAAGCTTTAAATATTGATCAAATAATGCTGCAGGTTTAATACTGGTAGAAGAGACAAAGGGTTAAATCATTCTAGTCTTTTTTTTTTTTTCTTTTAAAGACATGTAACTCTTTTGTCTGATCTCCTTATGGTCCTTGTCACAACTGTATGGCTTTTAATCACTCATACATTCAGTGAGTTACTGCACTGCTGGAACCTTAATAATGTTCTAGTTTGTTTGGATGATCTTCCTGATAAGGTCCTGACAATCTCTCAGTATAATGGGAAGACAATCAAAATAAAAAATGCTCTAAGAGTTCAGGTAGTAGAGCATGCTATTATTTTTCACATGGTGCAAGGATATTAAAATACTGACTTCCATGCTTTTGATTGAATTTGTGATGAAATTCAAGAAAAATTGAAAATTTGAATTATTCTACTGCCAGTAGGGACTGTATATCATGAGCAGAAAGCAGGCATATGTAACCAACATTGTATCATAATCTCAAGAGTGTCAGAGTGTTCTTCTTTTATATGAGTTTCTGTAGTATGTCTAAGCAATTAGTTCATTATATAGCTCTTTTATATTTGCAATTTTCCACATGGAATTTTATAAAAATATCAGATGTCAATTTCAGTGCCCAATGTTTGAATAAATAATAATAATAATGACTTATATTAATAGAGTATTTCAGATTTTTCAAGGTAATTTCCATTAAATGATCTCATTTAACTCACTAGCCCTCTTAAATAAGCAGTGGAATTATAATTCTCCACTTGCCCCCTCCATTCTGCCTCCTTCCCTCTTACTGTTTCCCTATTTCTCTTTCTTTCTTTTAAAGGAGAAAATTTGGTGTATGGGAAGAGCATGGAATATGAATTCAGGTATTTAATTCCATCCTTACTCCCATTGAATTATTTTGGTATTGGGCAGATCACTTCTATTTCTTAGAACCTTGGTTTCCTAACTGGCAAAATAAGAATAATATTCCTCAAAGTTGTGAGGGTTAAGGTGAAATATAGGAAACATAAAAAACAAAAAGCAAAAAGCAAGTGTAATGTCCTTGTTAGATTTTTTTAAGGGGATCTTGGGATAATGGAAATAGAACATTTTGGCCTGCTGCTTCTTAATTATGGTACTTGATCAAGTTATCTAACCTTGAGCTTCATTTTTCTCATGTGTAAAATGGACCTAATAATTCCTATCTTGTGAAGATGTTAATAGAAAAAATAAGGAACATATATACTGTTCCTAACACAGTTTTTGAAATATAGTAGTATATAAACTCTAGCAACTAAACTAAATTTGTCTTCCTTCCTCCCTCTTTCCTACCTCATTTCTTCCTACCTTACTCTTCCTCCACCTCAACTTGTATGTCAGAGAAGATGAAGTACCTGATTGCAAAGTCTTGAGATTGAATAATCCAAATATTTTTTTAGCATCAAGACTTTTCTCTTTTTTCAAACAAAATTGTAAGCTGCAGTTGAAGAAGAAGGGGATCCAAGCCCCACATGCCTCTTTTGAGTGAAGACCCTTCCTCTCATGTGTTAGGACCTCCCTTTAATCCTGAAAACACTTTGCAGTAGAATTTGAAAGCCACTGATATAGCCCAACCCCTTCATTTTACAGATGAGGAAACTGAACTTGAGAGCAGTTGAGTGACTGGCCTAAACTTGCAAAGTGGGTAAGTGGTGAGCTAAAGCTAGAATTCATTGTGTTTTCACTTTACCCTATTGTTCCCCTTACTAAGTGAAGGTACAGAATGCAGATGTGTATAATTAAGATTCCTCTCTTGAAGGATAGTATAGTCTATTTATGGAGATGAAATTTAGATTAAAAGATGAAAAGTGGGCAACTGGGTGGCTCAGAGTTTTATGTGGCTCAGTGGGTTAAAGCCTCTGCCTTGGGCTCAGGTCATGATCTCAGGGTCCTGGTATCGAGGCCCGCATCAGGCTCTCTGCTCAGCGGGGAGCCTGCTTCCTCCTCTCTCTCTCTGCCTGAGTCTCTGCCTACTTGTGATCTCTCTCTCTCTCTCTCTCTCTCTCTCTGTCAAATAAATAAAATTTAAAAATTACAAAAAAAAGATGAAAAGTAAGGTAGCATGATATAGCTATGAAATGGATGGAATAGGTAAATACTTCAAGAAGAGAGGAACACGGATGATCATTCTCTTTTGAGATGGACTCTGCCTACTCCATGAGGGTGGGGACTTGTTTGCTCATTGTTATTTTATTCCCAGTGCAGAGAGAAACGCCTGACTTCCAACACGACATTGTTACTTGTTCTTTTGAATGAAAGGAATGAATGGTGTAATGAGGTATATAATTGAATCAAACTTAGAAAAAGTTCAGGGATTTAGATAATCTAGATCAGGGCGGGTTGAATTTCATTATTTGTGGGTTGCTCTTCATTATTGGGTGATGAAATAAGTTTAGAGGATCATGATTTACATGTAAAAAGTTACAGAATGTCATTATATCATGAAAATTGCTTGGATTTATATGTGATACTGTCATATAATACATATATTTAATTGTGTGTATTCTTGGTCACAATTTATGTCTCACTTCAAGTCATGGTTAAAAATGTTTAAAAAATAGACAAAGGGAATACTAAAATTTGAGGCAAGCATATAAATGTTTTGTGGAAGAATAGTAACTTTAACAGTTTTGCTAAGTCAGAGATGAAAGAATAGTGAAATCAAGATAAAGTTTATCCAGAGGAAGAGGAATATATTTGGTTCTTTAGCTACTGAAGAATCACTAGGGATCCTTTTTGCTTTCCACTGTCTCTACACTCCACACTAACAGGATTCAACCAAACTACACTTTAGAAAGATTAATTCATCAGGAAGGGTAAATTTGATTGGAACAGGGGAGACCAGAGAGAGGACTATGCAAAAGAGATATCACAGAATGAGGAGTTGTGGCCTTGACTGGTGACAACTAGTAGAGAAAAAGTTTCTTGGCATGACTGGGAAAGAATGAGGTTAAAAAAAGTGAATGGGTGATATTGACATAGAGCCCAAATAGCAGACAATTTCTTAGAACTGAGGAGAAAAAAATTAAAGGGAAAAAAGGACAATAGAGTCAAGACAAGGTTTTTGTTAAGATGGGAAGGTGAGAATCTTTGTAGGGTCAAGTAGGGAGAGTCAATAGAGAACACCCCTAGACATGACTAGAAATGTATCTAGAGAAGACATCAGAATTCTTGCTAAAGTGATAACCTTGAAAGGAAGAGAATTCTCTTCTTCAGAGGGAATACTAGAGGGAAGGAGAGGGATACTGATTGTAGGCAATAGAAACTTAAAGTGGACAGGGACAACTATTTTAGTCAAGGATATGGTATTAGTCTACTACTTTTGTGTTACTAACAAGAGACGTTTATTGTATAAAAACATTTTATTTGCTGTGTAGGAAGCATATGCTTTATTCACCCCAAATTTGTCTAGGACACTACTGCCACTTGAGAAATTACAAAGCTGTGAGCATTCTCATTTATGTGTAAGTTAGGAAGTTAGAAAGAACAGGAGTATTGTATGAAACTTTTTGGATTTCCTGTTCTTAAAAATTACTTAAAATGAATTTGATAATGATAAAACAACTTCAGAAAGCTAGAAATAAAATTACAGGGTGTTAAAATATGTTCACATTAGTCAAGTCTTTGTTTTGTTTGGTTTTGTTTGGTTTGGTTTATCTGCCATTCAGAGGAAATTTAGAGGTCAAGAATTATAAATGATTATAATTTGAATAAAAAGCCATTGCTTGACTTATTTCTTTAGAAAAGGAAACTAAATAATGCCCCTTTGTTGTTTACTGAAGGAAATAAATGATGGCGTTATAGATATCCCATAAACATGGTTTTGTGAGTTTATGTAATTAAGAGAGCATGAGTGTGTGTGTATGTGGGGGGGAGGTTTATGTGTGTAATGAAACTCTCTCCAGGCATGATCAGGTACAAAGGTCCATCACTTAAGGCTCAGAACTAAATAAACATGTGAGTTTATGATTATTTTATTGAGCTTTCTTATTTTATGAGCCACTAATGGCCCTTGGATCAGTTATATTGATGAGCACTGGAAACCTAAGGCTTCAGTGAGATTTTATTTATTTATTGTTTTTATTTTAAAGTGCCAAGAAGAAAATGCCCAGTTCCCATAGAATTTTTTATTTATAATAAACCATAGAAATAAAATTTTTTATTATAGAGAAGGAACTAAAAATATATGTTAAGTGTTTTTAAGTGGTAATTTGTTTATGACTTTCTAATTTACTTTCAATTTCCAATGCAAATTGTTGAACTTCTGAGTTTAAGTATATGTCTTACTGTCAACTTCAATATCAGGCTTATATTGCTTTTACACTTGCTGAACTTATTGACAAAATTAACAGGGTTATGTGGGTTAGCATTTGTGAGGAAATAATGTGTAATGAAGCACACGTTGTAAAATTTGTTTTTGTTTTGCTTTTGCATATACTGTAACTTATTTATGTAATTTGTATATATTCATGTGATTTAGTCATGTCATTTTTTTGAGAATTTCTTTCTGTGTAACTTTCTGGGGGCCTAGATGGAGCGATGCATCTTCCCACTTCAGTCTTTCCAAATTTGCCAACTAGGTAAGTCCCTCACCTCTTCTAGGGCTAGGAAAATAAATCAGTGGCGATAAAGAGATAGCTGGTAAACAGACAGCTCTTGTTCCACAGAAAAAGACTTGAAGAGTCTTTAGACAAGTAAATGCCCCTGACCAAAATATTAACATTCCTAATATAAATAGATCTAGTTTGAAAATTAAGCATAAAAGTTTCACTTAATGTAGTAGTTGATACTTTGAGTTACTTATCTGTTTCAAAATAAAAACGTATCTGTTTCTAAATAAAACTAAAGACTTAATATTTAGCTTTAGAATTAAGTAACCTCCTTATTCTACTTGTTTTATCAGCATCTTTTCATTTTTATTGATAACACCTCTACTAGAGTTTGTCATGTGAAATAGAGGCATTTACCAGTTTAGCTTCAGTTATTATAAATATTTGTTTTGTTTTGTTTTTTAATTATCCTAAAGTTAAAAAGGAAAACGTTTGACTTGATACATGAATGTGTTCCCTGTGGTCAAAGCCTACCATGAAATTTTGAAAGGATTCTTAGGTTAATTTTTGAATCATGGACTTTTTGTGTAAAATATTTATTAAAATCACACTATGGAGAATGAAAAATATTATTGTCAATTGAGTCCTGTATATTTAGAATTAAATCCTCCAAATTTCTTTATATGTATATGAGTTGAGGAACAGTTAATTCTGGTGACCAAATTTGGAGTGTAAATTTAAAGGATATCTAAGCAAGAAACACCTATTTTCTAAGCGTTTAAATATTCTAAATAGGATTTATGTCCACGTTAAATAAAACCAAAATCTAGTGTTAATTATTCTGCTAGAACTTGCATTTCTTTGTATTACTATTTACACCATTGTAAAAATTATGAAAACAAATTCTCATGATTCATAACCTCACATAAATTCAAATGATTTTAAAAATCAAATGAGTCTGGAGGCAGAGGATAAAAACCTTTTAAGGGAACTCCTGGATATGAGAGCTTTAATAATACTTCCACAGGCATTTCTAAAGTCCTAAAACTTGTCATTACATAGATTCCAAAATCCAAGTCTCGTAGAGTGGATTGTTTTTAACAAATATTTTTCTCTCAGTGAAGATAGTAAAATTTATAGCAAAGTAAGAGCTTGATGTTGAGTCTGGGAACAGAGTAGCTAATGGAGCCCCCTGTAAAAACAAAATAAAGTGGCTTCTTAGACTTTGGAGTCCCCAGATGTGGCGTGGTGACCTGAGAATGCATTTGGTATCAGATAAATTTAGGTTAGAATCTTAGTCTTGTCAGTGGTGTGTGTCCCTGCTGAAGTTACTACACCGTTTGAGTCTCAGTTTTCTCATCTATAAAACTGAGGACAATAACACATCTTGGTGTAGGATCTGGTTAGGATTAAATTAGAAAAGGGCCTTGCAAAATGCCTTGCTCAGAATTGTCCCACCTTACATGTTAAGGCATAGAACTCTTCTTTCAAATGCAACTCTATGAATTGTCCTGCCCAAGCTACAATCCTTTCTAAGAGATGGATCAGCCTCTTAGATTATTTTCCTAGTTTTGCTCATGAATGAAAGCAAATGATTGTTTTACCTAAAGAAATAGAAATGATTATCTTTAACAGTCAGCAGTTATATACACCAAAAAGGGCAGGAGGAGGGCTATATTTCCTGCAAGTTAATTAAACCTTTTATTTCTTGCATATCTTAAGAATTCTAAAAATCTACACTTTCTTTTTTTTAAGTTTTATAATCCATGTGGGATATCTGGATTTTCTTCTGCCTTCTTCTTTGAAAAAACAAGTGTGTGACTCCTTCATTTGTTTATAGCTTCAGACTAATAATAACTCACACTGATAATTTTACGAATGTCAGTTGCAATGCTAAACGATTCACATGTATTAACATACTCCTCAGTTATATGTGAGATATTATTTCATTTTTACACGTAGAAATTGAGGCAAAAAGAATTCAGGTACATTTCCCTGAGGTCATATAACTAATAAGTGGTAGAGCCAGGATTTGAACTTTTCAGACTGTCTTTAGAGCTATACGCTTATTCACAGCACAGTAAATAATCAGAGATAAAGTCAGTCTTGAAAATGATACCGGGCTCTGTCATTAATGAGGTCCTGTTGCTTGTTTTTCAAATTTTTTTTTTTTGGCGTGTGTGTTTTATGTAGAGAAATTGCCATGCTGTGTGTGTACTCATTGGCCAAATAAGTGTTTTATTAGAAATTAGGTAACAAGAGGGAATATAACAAGTGTCCTATATTTGTTTAACTACCATGAGGTGTGGACATGAAGGAGCATTTTACCATAAAATGAAAAAAGTTGAAACATATACTTTTTCAATCCCTAATGTTTAGATATTTTTTGGTGTTTAGGTAAGAATTTTGTTTTTGAAAAAAAATCCCGTGCAATTTAAGAACAATGTAATTTTTATTGAATGTATGCTTAATTGCCTAATAGGTAATATTTGGCTTGTTTATATTATATGTAAGATAATTATTTTATTAATCAAAATAGTTTTAAAATAATCAAAATAGTTTATCCAGAATTAGTAACACAAACTGGAAAATATCTACCATGTGCAGTGGATTGAATCCAAACCCGGGGAAAACAGCCTTCCCTTTTTTGAAGAGGACACATACTGGTGGTCCATGTGTGCAGCCATGCTGGAACCCTGCTGGAAGTGTCAGAGAGCAAAGCTGGCAGCTCTGGCAAAATCCTACAACATGACTGCATTTGAATATCCAAATACAGGTCTTCTGTATGATTTTCAGTTTTACATTAAAACAGGGAAATTAAGAGTGAATAATAAGATAGCATTTAAAATAAAACAAAACTCAGCTGGAGGTTGAGAAACTGTTCACCAATATTAATTTCTTCATATCTAAGTGTGATATCAGAATAATATTTTACCTTATTTCTTGGACCTTGCCCGAAAATAGCTGAGGTAATATATAGTGTTATACATATTACTGCAGAGTAAGTAGAGGACGCCTGGTCTCCAATCCTAATAATGACCTTGAAGGAGTAACATCCTTTCTCTGGGTCTCATTCGCTCATCAGAGGTTGGAATTAGGGTGTTGGTTTTCAAACAGTGCTCTGCCAAGTCCACCAGATCTGGCGTGCTTTAGTTTCCCACATAACTGACTTTGTATTTTACCTCTTGGTTGCATGCTTGGCATTTATTTAAAAGATACTTCCATAAAATAAAGATTTGAAAAGGTCCTGAACTAGATTACATCTGGAAATCCTTCCACCTTTACCATTTTATGATCCATTTCTTCTTTCCTAATTCCTGTGCTAGAATTAGACACACAAATTACCAATGCTTTACACCCCAGACTTTTCATGGGATACTCATCTACCCATTTGTACCAGTTGCAGTTCTAGTTATTTTTCAAGATCCAACTCTATGGCCATCTCTGTGATGAATGGACTTCATAAGCCAGGGAAAGGCTCTGCTTCCTTGGAATTTTAGTAACAGTATGTTAGCATATTTCTCTATGAGGCACTTACCTGTTCTTCGTTCTGTGATGGTTTTTATGTCTTTGAAGATTTGCCATCTCTAATTCCTGCAGGAGCTAGCAAGAGTATAGGGATGAATAAAAGATAATGATGCAATGATAGGGCACTCCCTGGAGAGCATGTGTGTCATGACGAGGGGTCAGAGCCTTAATGGGCTTCCTGGAGACTGTCCACAGGGAAATTTAAGATCAATAGTACCAAATTGCATTTCAGTAAAACAGAATGTACATCCGAGTGTCTTATGAAAGTTTTAGCTTTTAGAAATTTACATTAAAAAATAAAAACCAAATAATTCCAGAATAACAACAAAAAATGTGTGATGGCCAATGATGTATACCTCTGAACTGCACATGCGTGCATGTGTGTCTTCATTCCTTAACATGAACACAATCTATTTGCTTATACCTTTGTTCAACAACAAAATTCGGTGTATTTTATTGGGAATGTTCTGATAGCCTTTTTATGTAGGCCTGAGTAAAATCATGATATTGGTAAAAACTAGGGCAAGCTTCACTGTCAAGAGCAATATGACAGTATCCTCAAAATGATAAAATTGTAAGTGGGTCATCTTCAAAGGTAAAAATCTTCTGCTCTTCACCTCAGTGTCTCCTACTTGATGCTCTGCTGTATAATGTAAATACTTTCCAGAACAAGAAGGAGCTTAAGGAACATTTCTCAGTATTACTATAGTTAAGTAAGAGGCAGATGGATTGGCCAGTTGCCTAGAAGAAAAGTCTCATCTGGAAATTGCGGAGGGTTTTAGTGCCAGCTTCTTCTGTTAATCTCCAAGGAGATAGTTTTCTTTTTTGTTGCTTTTCCTGAGCAACTTTAGTACTTACTAAATAAACTAGGATATGCCAGAATACTGACAAATTTATATTCTTTTAAATATTGATCTGCTGGTGGTCACACTTTACTTATTCTCATCAAAGTAGTTTTCGTTTTAAACATTCCAAACAAAATTTTAAGCACTCATATTTTAATTCTCATATAACAGTGATAGTGTTTACATCAGGTTTATACTAGTGTTTTATTATTGTTTTCTATTTGAAGTAATTCCCAATTAGCTTTCATGTTCTAGTTAAAAGTTTAATCTAATGCTTTATTCTGTTTATGACTAAATAACAGAGTATTCAGTAGTGACTGGGCATTTAGGAGGGATGCATGAACATTTCTGAACTTAATGACCTATGAACTTAACATGCACAAACAAAAAAGTTTGAAATGATGTGTTTATGATAAGATGACAGCTTTCCAGTTATGAGGAAATCACCGATTGTTTATCATCTTGCACTTTACTAAAATAACTATAAAATTGATTATATTCCTAAAACAGTGAGCAATGATTTATTAAAATATGTATTCATTTATTTCAAAGAGTTTGAGTAAAATTTCTCTTGATTTTATTTTAATAAATCAACCAAGAGAAGTTCACATTTTCTTTCCAGCACAAATGTAGTTCTTTAAGTAGTTTTGATAGTTCAGAGTTCTCTGTACTACTCAGTACCTTCTCTTTTTAATAGTCCTGTTACCAAAGTAGGCAGTGATGATCGTTTATTATAAGAAAGGATAACCCACCTATTTTCCCCGTGGAAATTCCCGCTGGTGCAGGGCCCCTCCCTGCACAGATTCTTGCAGATCTGCCATATCTTTCCTAAGCCTTTGTTACACTGCCCCCTGCATCTCACCAAGCGGCCTCACAGTGTAAATTGTTCAGGTTACTCATCTCTCTTTTCTCCCTAAAACAGTATACAGGCTGTGCAACTTTTCATTGAGGTTCAGTATCATTGATCTAAAGCTGAGCTTATTCAGTGAGAAGTCTATAAGTCTGTTCTCTTAAACCCAAGGAGAAAGCTAGTATTTAAAAAGAAAGTGGATAATATTTTTAAACTAAGTATATACCAGATAGTTTCCTTGAAGATTTATCATGATAGCACTCTTTGCAGGATTAAACAGGCTAAAATCTTAATAAGTATTACGTTATATTTGCTTAGAACTATTTCAGTATGTTAATATACTTGGTCAATAATAACTAACAGCATTGATGAAAAGAATAACCAACTTAACACAATTTTCAATGCAGAAGACATTTTCATATGAAATACTTCATTGGATTGTAACTAGCCCAGTCTTAGTAGTAGTATTGTATTAGTATTATTACATATGCTAGTAAAGATCAAAAGTTAGGTTAAGAAAGACTAAAGTTAAGGAAGCCAGTGGATGGCAGCTTTCGGAATGTAAATCTTTTATTCTCTTGATGAAATAAAATTTGGGCAAAACTGACAATATTTTTCTTTTTGACCCAATATATCATTGTGGGACAATAATCTCAAGTAAATATGAATTTTTAATCTCAGCATTTCTTAAAATAGGAATTACTAGAAACAAATCAAGTTATTAAATAAGAGAATGGTTAATTACTTATCTTCACGATAAGCATTACGCCCACATTACAAATCATGTTTTTTAATAACATGGGAAAATGTTCACGGTTTTTTTTTTTACATTATTTTTTAAAGTTTTTTTTTAATTCCAGTTCATTAATATACAGTGTATTATTAGTTTCAGGTGTACAATGTAGGAATTCAACACTTCCACACAACACCCGGTGCTCATCACAGGTGCACTCCTTAATCCCATTACCTATTTAACTCAGCCCTCCACCCACCTCTCCTCTGGTAACTATCAAAAGTCGGTTTCTTGGGCACCTGTTTCTTGGGTGGCTCAGCCGATTAAGCATCTGCCTTCAGCTCAGGCCCTAACCCCAGCGTCCTGGCATCAAGTCCTGCATCAGGCTCCCTGCTTGGTGGGAACCTACTTCTCCAACCGCCCTTCCCCAGTGCTTGTGGGCTCTCCCTCTCTCTCTCTCGGCACTGTCTCTCAAAAAAATAAAATCTTTCTTTAAAAAAAGAATCTGTTTCTTGATTGTCTCTCTTTTTTTCTTTTTCTACTTTGTCATTGGTTTTGTTTCTGAAATTCCATGTGAGTGAAATCATTATGGTATTTGTCTTTCTCTTACTTATTTCACTTAGCATAATACTCTCTAGCTCCATCCATGTCATTGTAAGATTTCTTCCCTACTTATGGCTAAATAATACTCCATGTATTTAAAAATACATATGTGTGTGTGTGTGTGTGTGCATATATAGATATGTAGATATAGATATATGCCTCACATCTTCTTTATCCACTCATCAATTGATGGACACTTGGGGTGTTTCCGTAATGTGGTTATTATAACTAATGCTGCTATAAACACTGGGATGCATGTATCCCTTTGAATTAGTGTTTTTGTATTTTTGTGGTGAATACCCAGCAGTGTGATTGTTGGATCTATTCTTAGATTAGATTGCAGTTCTATTCTTAACTTTTTGAGAAGCCTCTGCACTGTTTACAACAGTGGCTGTACCAGTTTGCATTTCCACCAAAACCATAAGAGAGTTCCTTTTATCTTCACATCCTTGCCAACATCTGTTGTTTCTTGTGTTGTTGTTATTAGCCATTTTGACAGGTATGAGGTGATATTCTGTTGTAGTTTTGATTTACATTTCCCTGATGATGAGTGATGTTGAGCATCTTTTCCTGTGTCTGCTGGCCATCTGTATTTTTTCTTTGGTTAAATGTCTGTTCATGTCTTCTGCCCATTTTTAAATTGGATCAGTCATTTTTTGCATGTTTCTTAAATTCTTTATATATTTTGGATACTAACTCTTTTTCAGATTTGTTATTTGGAGATATTTCTTTCCATTCCTTAGGTTGCCTTTTAGTTTTGTTGATTGTTTCCTTCTCTGTGCAGAGCTTTTTATTTTGATGTAGTTCCAATAGTTCATTTTTGCTTTTGTTTCCCTTGCTTCAGGAGATATATCTAGTTGCTATGACTGATGTCAAAGAAATGACTGCCTGTGTTCTCTTCTAGGATTTTGATGGTTTCAGGTATCACATTTAGGTCTTCAATCCATTTTGGATTATTTTTTTGCATAGTGTAAGAAAGTAGTCCAGTTTCTTTCTTTTTCATGCTGCTATCTGGTTTTTCCAACACCGTTTGTCGAAGAGACTGTCTTTTTCAATTGGATATTCTTTCCTGCTTTGTTGAAGATTACTTGACCGTATAATTTTGAGTTTGCTTGTTGGTTTTCTGTTCTGTTCTATTAATCTATGTGTTTGTTTTTGTGCCAGTACCATATTATTTTGATTACTACAGCTTTGTAATATAAACTGAAGTCTAGAATTGTGATGCCTCCAGCTTTGATTTTCTTTTCAAAATGCTTTGACTATTCAGTCTTTTTTGTTCCATACAAATTTTAGGATTGTTCTAGTTCTGTAAAAAAAAATGCTGTTGATATTTTGATAGGGTTTGCATTAAATGTGTAGATTGCTTTACATATTATGTACATTTTAACAGTGTTTTTTCTTCCAATCCCTGAGCATGGAATGTTTTTCCATTTCTTTGTGTTAGCTTTAGTTTCTTTCATCAGTGTCTCATACTGTTCAGAGTACGGGTCTTTCACCTCTTTGGTTAGATTTATTCCAACGTAACTTACCGTTTTTGATGAAAATGTAAGTTGGATTGTTTTCTTAATTTCTCTTTCTGCTGCTTCATTATTGGTGTGCAGAAATGCAACAGATTTCTGTACATCGATTTTGTTTCCTGAGACTTTTCCTGAATTCATTTATTAGTTCTAGCATTTTCTTGGTGCAGTCTTTGGGGCTTTCTACATATAGTATGTCATCTGGAAATAGTGGAAGTTTTATTTCTTTTGGATGTCTTTTATTCTTTTTGTTGTTTGATTGCTGAGGCTAGGACTTCCAGTAGTATGTTGAATAAAAGTGGTCAGCATGGACATCCTTATCTTGTTCCCGACCTTAGGGGTAGAGCTCTCAGTTTTCCCCCATTAAGGATGATGTTAGCTGTGGGTTTTTCATAGGTGGCCTTTATTATGTTATGTTCCCTCTAAACCTACTTTGTTGAGGGTCTTTATCATGAATGGATGTTGTACTTTGTCAAATGCTTTTTCTGCTTCTACTGAACTGATCATATTATTAATTAATTGTTATTGTGATATATCATGTTGATTGATTTGCAAATATTAAACCACCCTTGTAACCTAGGAATAAATCCCACTTGATCATGGTAAATGATTTTTTTGATGTATTATTGGAGTCTTTTTGCTAGTATTTTGTTGAGGATTTTTGTATCTATGTTCATTGGGATATTGGCCTGTAGTTCTCTTTTTTAGTGGTGTGCTTACCTCATTTTGGTATCATGGGAATTCTGGCCTCATTGAATGAATTTGGAAGTTTTCCTTCCTTTTTCTATATTTTGGAATAGTTAGAGAAGAATAGGTATTAACTCTTCTTTAAAATATTTGATGGAATTCACCTGTGACGTCATCTGGTCCTGGATTTTTGTTTTTTGGGAGTTTTTTGATTACTGATTCCATTTCTTTGCTGGTTATTGGTCTGTTCAAATTTTCTCTTTCTTTCTGTTGCAGTTTTGGTTGTTTATATGTTTCTAGGAAGTTATCCATTTTGGCCAGGTTGTCCAATTTGTTGGCATACAGCTTTTCATAATATCCTCTCATAATTATTTGTATTTTTGTGGTATTGGTTGTTATTTCCCCATTCGCATTTGTGATTTTATTTATTTGAGTCCTTTCTCTTTTTCTTGGTAAGACTGGCTAGAGGTTTATCAGTTTTATTGAATTTTTTTCAAAGAACCAACCCCTGGTTTCACTGATCTGTTCTATTGTTTTTTTAGTTTCTATATCATTTATTTCTGCTCTAATCTTTATTATTTCCCTCCTTCTGCTGGTTTTAGGTTTCATTTGCTGTACTATTTCTAGTTCCTTTAGGTGTAAGGTTAGGTTGTTTACTTGAGATTATCCTTGCTTCTTGAGGTAGGCCTGCATTGCTATAAACTCTCCTCTTACAACCTCTTTCGCTGAATCCCAGAGATTTTGGACCATTGTGTTTTCACTTTCATATGTTTACATGTACTTTTTAAATTCTTCTTTAATTTCTTAGTTGATCCTTTTATTGTTTAGTAGCATGTTATTTAACCCCCATATATTTGTGGTCTTTCCAGATTTTTTATTGTGGTTGACTCTTAGTTTCATAGCATTGTGGTCAGAAAAGATGCATGGTAAGACTTTGATCTTTTTGAATTTTTTGAGGTTTGTTTTGTGGACTAATATGTGATCTGTTCTGGAGAAGTGTCCATGTGCACTTGAAAAAAATGTGTATTCTGCTGTTTCAGATGGAATGTTCTGAATATATCTGTTAAATCCGTCTGTTTCAGTGTGCCATTCATAGCCATTGTTTCCTTGTTGATTTTCTGTTTAAATGATCTGTTTCTTGATGTAAGTGAGGCGTTAAAGTCCCCTACTATTATTGCACTATTATCAATGAGCTCCTTTATGTTTGTTATTGTTTTATGCATGTGGGCACTTCTATGTTGGGTGCATAAATATTTACAGTTATTATATCAGAAAATGTTCACAGGTAATGGTAAATGAAAAGAGCAGATATACAAATACACAATGCACATTATCACAATTACAGAAACATACCTCCAAGTCCTGAGCTTAACTGTTCCAGTGTGCTAGGCTTCTGCCCATCTCAGGATCTTAGGGCCTTCTCTGGAATTCTTTTGGTCCACTTCTTTGCCTGATTGCTCCTCCTTCACGTCCCAGATTAAATGTTACTTTCTCAGGAAAGTATTTGCTGACCCTCAGGATCACTTTAGGCTAGGTATGCTCCCTCTCTAGTTATATATTCTCATTACACTTAAATTTTCCTTCATAATACTTTTTATGTTTACAGTTAATCACCTTATGGTATCTTTTGAATGTCTGTTTTCCTCAATAGAGTGTAAGCTTAATTTGAGCAGTAACTGTGTCAGCTTTGCTTGCTCAAATACTTGGCACAGAGACTGGCACATAAAATTCAGTAAACACTTGTTGAAGAAATGAATGAATGAATGAATGCAAGGCACTGTGCTGAGAACTTTCCATGTAATCTTATTGAGACCCCACAAAAATGGTGTGGAATAGGGAATATCTTGGTCACATTTTATGGATAAGAAACTAAATTTAAGAGAAAATTGTCCAAAGTTATGTAGCAAGTAAGTGGAACAGCTTAAATTTAAACTCTGATATCTTTAATTATAGTGCCCAAGCTTTTAGCCTCTGATTGTGTGTTTGCACAACTAATGCAACTAATAAGACAACTATATCCTGTTGAACTATATTAAATGTTTATATTTGTAGGTCAAATATGGTAATATAGCACAAATTTCTTATTTATTAATAATAATGATAAATGAAAATAGTGGTAGAATTGCTGTGGTTTTTTTTGCATACTCTTCTACATTCTTCAACTTTTCTATACCAAGAATTTATCATTTTCTGTAAAACTAAAGACAGTTATAGGGGCACCTGGGTGGCTCAGTCCATTAAGTATCTGCCTTTGCCTCAAATCATGATCACGAGGTCCTGGAATCGAGCCCCACATTGGGCTCCCTGTTCAATGGGGAGCCCACTTCTCCCTCTGTGTACACTCTCTCCTCTCTCTCTTGCTCTCAAATAAATAAATAAAATCTTTTTTAAAAAAGGAAGACAGTTATTAAAATCTATTCACCCCAAACTGGTGAAGCTAGATCTCAAGTCCATTTCTTTGGCACCAAATCCCAAAGAATTACCAGTGAGTAAATAGACTTTGTGAAAGAGAACATCAGAGTTCTGTGTATTGCAAAGTTGATAACTCTCTTGTGATTTGGTGTTACAGTTGACACCTGATCAACTTTTCTGGTTAATGTAATCCAAAGTCAATCTTTAAAATATATTTTTTAAAATTTCCATTTGAAATTCTATGTAAAATCTAAGGCTTGGGGTACTTGGGTGGCTCAGTCGTTAAGCATCTGCCTTCGGCTCAGGTCATGATCCCAGCGCCCTCTGATCAAGCCCCGCATCGGGCTCCCTGCTTAGCAGGAAGCCTGCTTCTCCCTCTCCCACTGCCCCTGCTTGTGTTCTCTCTTTCTCTCTCTCTGTCAAATAAATAAATAAAATCTTAAAAAAAAAAATCTAAGGCTGCTGAACAGGAAACCACATTAAGTCTATATCATTGAAATAATTAATGTATTGAGCTGGTTAAATGTGTTTCTTTATAATATGCCTTTCACCTTTTCTGGACACATTTAAGACTTCCAAGATAGATATGTATTTGATCATTTTTTAAATTTTTTTTATTTGTGCACTGCTTTGCTCAAAAAACCTTTAATGGCCTACAGTCATTCATGGAAACAAATCTGAAAATTTCTCCCTAGCTCTCTCTAAACCTCCATAATATGATCCCACTCTAAAGATCCAATGACATTTCTCACACATTCTTTCAAATATCCATTACTCGATTTCCTTTGAGCCCCAAATCTTCTTTTCTCTTGTTCACCAGTCAAAATTTGCACATTCTGTAAAGCCTAGCTTAGAGCTAATATCATTGATCACTCCAATCTTTAATTATGAATTGTCCTCTGAATTTCAGAAGTAACTAGCTAGAGTAATGTAATTGCCCAGTTATTCAGGCTAATTATTCTTATTAATTTTTCTCTCTACAAATAGCTAAGATTCCTTGAGAGTAGAAAGTGAGTTTTCTATCTTTATGTCCTCAGACCCTTGCACAGTGGTATTCCTCACTAAGGACCATTTAATAGGGAGTTTAGAAATTGCTTCTGTTATATATAATTTGACAAAATTGAACATTTGGACATTTTGAACAATAAGCTTAGAATCATGCAATCTTAGAACTTTTAGCACTAGGAATCTTAAGGATTAATATACTAAACTCTTCATGGTACAGATAGGACTGAAATTTAAATAGAGACAGTATGGGTCATCCATTCCTGGGAGACTTTTCTCAGTGTCTTTGATATCCTTTCTTGTTCTGTTTCCTCCGACTTCAAGTGGAATATATGTATTGTGATGGTTTTTATTTATTAAAAGATATTAAAAGACAGTGTCTCATTTATGCTTTAGTCAGAAAGACAGAAACCTTTAGGAATTTGAAGCAGGAAGGGATTAAATTCAGGAAACACAGAGCTCACAACACCACCGGAAAACCTAGAGAAACAAAATTCAGGAAAGAAGGCTATTAGCTTTAGGTTCACTGCTAACTTTGGAGCAAGGGAGCCGCCATCACTGATCAAATTATCTCCAACATCAAGGTGACTGAGTTCCAGGAAAGCAGTAGAGGGCTTTATAGAAACTTCTGTATGGTAAAGCTAAGGCATTTATTTGCTTCCTACTGCTGCATGAGCAATAGCTTCTGCATCTCTTCCACCTTCTAAATGTTATGCAAGTGTTTCTAGATGGCAGAATCTGAACTGGAAAAAGAAATTTATTCTACATTTGCATCTTATTAGTTCTGTATTCCACCGGTTTGGTGCCTTTCCGCTGCACCTCAGTGGCTCACAAATGATCTATCTCCTATACCACTGAACAGTAATTGTGTTTATAATAATAGAATTGTTAGTGCGGGAAGGAACTAGAACTAAATTGAACCCATCTTCTCATTTAAAAGTCACAATCACATAGCAATGGGGTTGGAGAGCAACCTTTTTAAAAACCTACCTCCTTGGCTAGAGAGGGAGGGTTTTCCACTACATGGGCTCTGAAACTGCCTGTTGCTCTATGCTTACAGTCAATTTAATTTTATGGCCTTCTGATTGAATGAGATAAGTACTTCTTATGCCTAATTACTTAGTGCTAAGACCACTTTTTAGTTTTATAAGACACACTTCAAAAATTGTTACTCAATCTTATTACATACATACAGACTAAAAAGGAGTTGAGGCTACTCATTGCTGTTTCAAGATGAAATCACCATTTTATCTGATGACTTACAGACGGGAAAGTTGACCAATAAATCTATTTAATCAGATCTCTCAATATTGTGAATGATCCTCCTGGTAGCCAGATATTATAAGTCTATTGTGGCCACTTCTCATTTTTACTTGTTGTTCTGGATGGAACTTGCTGTGGCACTGGGGCTTTCTTAAGAATAAACCATTCCAAAATCACACTGTTATTATAGGTTGCTTTGTCCTCAGGCTTTCTAGTATTCCTTTTGGGCTATTGGTCTTTCAACATGCAGTTAGGGGATTAAAGTAAATCATTTAATCCATGCAGCATGTCATTCAATAGTATACTTTTGGAAATTGTTTCCACAGGAGCACCAGTGAAAGCAGCCAGTCTGAGATATTGACACTATAGAAAAAACTGACAGCTTACTCCTTGTATTGATTCTGCTCTTCTCTACAAATATAGACTCCGTTCCCTACCACAGCCTTGTAAGTGGTGACTGCTGAGGTTTCTAAATTGCTTTGTAAATTATTTATTACTTGACACCTTGTAAAGACCTCTTTTCTTCTTGTCTGACTTGCTTGTGATTTCTAAGGTCTCATTTATATTGAAAGGTCTCAGTGTATACTGACCACACCTTCCTATAGGTTTTTCTTCTAACTTTATGTTGGAAATATGACTTGTTCTACCATATTATGACCATACCTTTTGTCATTCTTATTTCTGATATGTTGTCTACAAATTGTCATAAATGTTTATATATATATATATGTTCCCACTGAGCCCTGGACAGGCAGGCAATTTGGAGCCTGGCACTGGGCAATCAAGTAACACATTTTTAAATTTAAAAAGTTTAAAATATTTGAACACCATTTATTTAATGTTGGAGGAAACAGTTTTTATTAGTAAAAATTTTTTATCAGATCAGATACACGTTTAATTCAAGTACACTGATATAGTAGAGTCACTGTTCTGAAAAATTTCGCAGATCCTTTTTTAAAAATTACTCTCTTCTTCAATTTTCTTTTGTGATTCTGTGTACCATAAAATTTTTAATGTTCACAATATAGATAATAAAAAGCAGACTTTTTTGTTGAGTAAAGCGGGCAGTTTGAAGATTGTGACTGCCTACTTTTAGCTGACTAAACTCATGTACACAAATATAAAAATACTCAACAGAAAAAGCTTTGTGCTTGACAATATGAGTTTCTTCCTCTCTTTCTCCCTGGTTTTCTACATTCGAAGGCTCAGGACCACTGTACGCTTTATGACGTAGGCTTGGAGTTATTGTAGCATCCCTTATAGTTTGGGAATTCAAGAAGCTTCTTGTCCCATCCATTTCTTAAAATTCACTTGATTATATTTGAAGAGTGTGGACTTTTCAATGTCATCTCCATCATTTATGAGCTTCTGTGACTTGAAGAAAGTAACTTAGATCTGTACATACTAGTTTCTTCTATAAAATGAAACAATAATAATAATAACAACCCAAAGGGTTATTTGAAGAATAAATGTGATAATATAGAGTATTGGCACAAGCACATATTAGATATCTATCATGGTTATGATATAACTGGTATAACTGGTACATAATTTTTGCTAAAGAATTTAATTTTATGATGTTTATATTTTTAAATAATACCAATGGATACTTGCTGAGAATAAAGAAAATATGTAGTGAATAATGGTACGTTAAAACCATAACATCTTTTAGGAAATTTTTTTTCTAATTATAGGAATTTAAGGAGCATGAAAACATATTTGTAAGGTCACTGTAATTCTCAATGAAATCAGGAATACAGATCTGTTGGAAAACACAGGTTTAGATCCATTATGAAGATTTATAAGCAAAGGAATCCAACTATTCCATACAGACTGCTGTGGGCAAGAGAGAGCACAGGAAAAGCAAAGCTGGAAACCAGCAAGCTGTCTTTAGAGAATGAGGCCATTATAGCCATACATGTCAAGTCTGTTTCAGTGATATTCTTCCCAGGCAAAGTTTGGTCTAGGGCAATGCTGATTTTCTTGTCCACTGTTTTATGCCAACATATATTGTTATGACCTTGTTTCATTCTTTCCCTACATACTTTAATGGCAGTTGCTTTTAAAATGAGTTGTCTATACCTATTTTCATACTTTATTTTTGGCTTGGAATACTTGTTTCTTAAAATTGTTTCAATGTTTCAAGGTCCAGCTAAAGTGCCACCTTCCTGTAATCTGTCCCTATAGTTCCCACTCACTTGTTTCTTTTCTTTCCAAAGTCTTTTGGTCCTGATACTATGAGTCACCCTAACCATTATCTAAGATTAGATACCATCCTATTTGGTTAAGTAATTATTTATTGTAAAACTATTCTTCCAGCTAGAAACATGTAAGGCAAGGAAGATTCTTTTACTGTCCCTTTAGTAGCTGCAAGTG
Source organism: Ailurus styani (assembly GCA_002007465.1). NCBI lineage: Eukaryota > Metazoa > Chordata > Mammalia > Carnivora > Ailuridae > Ailurus > Ailurus styani. The sequence goes on from LNAC01000080.1 coordinate 96,213, forward strand.
AAAGATTAAAAGGAGAACTGAAAAGCTGGTTAAACCAGAGTGTTTTCAGATAAAATGCACATTCTAGCACTAAACTGGAGCTTTCTATTAATCCTCTATGTTGTGCAACATTTTACATATATATCCGACTGTCACCTATTAATAACTGACTTTACCATACTATTTCAGAGATTACATAAAGCTTTCACATAATTTATTTCATTTATTTTTCAAAACAACCTTACGAGATAAATCTTAACCTCATTTTGCAGAGAAGAACCAAAGCCCATAAGAGGTTATGTGGTTGGTTCTGAGTTGCACTGAAGTTCTTTGCTTTTCTGTCAGTCCCAGCTGAGCTCACATAGTGGCTCCTTCATCCTCACAGTAACCACATGAGGAAAGCCAGAAAGACATTTTCTAGCTTTGGTTAGTAAACAATGAAGCTGATTTCTCTTGATAAAAAGTGAGAGAATAACTACCCATCCTAAGCAATCTCTGCCTGTTCCCTTTTTGAGGCAGGAGAGGTGGGGGCATTTCTCTGAATAAGATTGATTTGACACAAAAAACAGGTGGCAGCCTGCAGACTTTACTATCTGCAAGAGATGCATGACAGAACAGAGTTGGGATGGTTTAAAACATACATGTAATATGTACATAGATATATACATATGTACACATATATTCAGATATATATGAATAATAAAATATTAAAATATATGTGAAAACATGTATATCTATTTATATTTCTATTGTTAAAAAATAAACTGAAGCTTATTAAAAATGTTGTTTATTTGAGCAAAAGTCAATTCTTTGCTACTAATTTCTTTAAGCCTGATTATGTTTTTATTGTGCTTCATTTCCAAAAGAAATTTGAAAATTTGTCCCAAGTAATTAGGAGTATGTATTCTTTTATTGTCTCTGTTACTACATTTCCTGCTTCAAGCAGATTTGCAGACATAGACATCAATGCCAAATAATAGAATGACCAGCCTCACCATATTAGTTTTTAACAAAGGTGAGGTTTCTAAGCAGCATCCCATTGATATTTAAGTTATAATGTTTATTAGGGTTACTAACTAAATGATTATAAACTTTGAATTCATTCATCAAAATTTATTGAGTCCATACTTTGTTGAAAAAATTGTGGGAAAATCCAACTCTTATAAAACATTGAACCTGTCTACAAAAAACAGAGTGCAATGAGGCTATGAACATGTATTCAATAAATTAACAGACAGCATGAAAATAAATGATATAATAAAGTCAGGCAAAGTGTTTTTGCAGGGAGTGAGGAAAAAGCATTCCCTGTCTTTCCAGCACACACACACACGCACACACACACACACACACACACACACACAGCTGACAATATAGAAGGAGACTAAGGAAAAATCATGTGGTAGATAAGTGAAAATTTAAGTCATTTTTATTGCCTGAAGTAATGAGACAAACATTAATAAGGTTTTTATTATAGTTGCATAAATTGGGCTTTAATTTGTGACCATTGAGAATACTGCTACTGACTAGAGATTGAATTTGTTTTTATTGAATGTAATAAATAAAGATTGTACATTCAAATATCATGAATCATGTGTATTTAGAAACAATTTTATCAAGTGCCGGTACTATGACTTATTAATTCTTGAAATTATTGCCTAGATTAGTGCCTAGAACGTAAAAGTGGTCATTAATTTTTTTTTGAATGAACAAATGGTGATAAAATGTAATATTTGAAAGGGCCAAATTTAAGATAATGTCATTTAACTCAGCATATATAGAAATAAACATGCACTCAAGTACAACATCATAGAAAAGTGTTTTAGTTTAACAATAAACATCTACCCTAAAAGGTGACAATAGCAGTTTTTATTTAAATTGATTATAAATTATGGCCTGCCAGTTATGTACAAGGTAATGTTTTGGGTGGTAAGGAAACTACATAGTTTCATGAAGTTTCATCTCCATCAATGAATAATTACGATCCAGTAGGAAGCTAGTATATGTCATCAAATAACAAAAATCAAGGATAGAATGAGATGAGTATCATAGAAGAGGGGGAAAAGGCAGTGATTTTGGAGTGAAGTGAATTTAGGCTCATTTTATTCATAGTTGCATGACAGATTATATTTTTAAGATTGTACCTGTTATTACCATTTAATTTATAAAAAGGGAGAACCTCCCCTGCAGAATTCAAAACTGATATTATAACAGTTCATAACTGTCATGAAAGAGTTCCTGCAACATTTGGCTTTTGTTTCATAAAAATCAACAGGACTTAATGTAATCAGAAAAGTGGGGAAAAGATACAGAAAACATAGAAACAATGTCATGTGGAAATTATACTGTATGGAGCAGTATCAAACATGTCATTATTATATGTGTAAATGACATTAAAATAAGTGTAGAAAAAGTTTTGCTTGTCTCAGAGAACCAGCATAATATTTTGTGGTTATGAGAATTGCAGTTTTAGGGAAAATCTAAAGCAGTGTCTACTAGATTTTGACATGTTGTCTTATCAACCACGTACAAATTTTGTTGTAGAAAGTGCATGTCCTCGGTTCTAGTGACTTATGATTCAGAATAGCCTGGTTAAGTAGAGTCCACAGCCCTTTGCTTGCTTGCTACTAGATTTGAGTGGGTATGTAAATGCTGTGTAAATAGATGAGAAAGGTTTAATGACTGAGAACCAAACAGAGCTGTGTCTTTTTATTTGAATCTATATTAAAGCCATCCAAAGTTCCTTAGGTACATAAAAAAAACCTATTTGAAAACAAAATCTGTTCCCTCTATCGTCAGAAAGAAATGCTTTCGTGTTTGTGTGTTGTTAAAACATATTTAACTTTAGAGGCACCTGGGTGACTCAGATGATTAGGCATCAGCCCTCGGCTCCGGTCATGATCTCCGGGTCCTGGGATCCAGACCCCTGTCATGTCCTTGGGCTCCCTGCTCAGCGGGGAGTCCTCTCCCTTTGCATCTCCCTGCCACTCATGCTTTCTTTCTTTCAAATGAATAAATAAAATCTTTTTTAGAAAAATATATTTAGGGCGCCTGGGTGGCTCAGTGGGTTAATGCCTCTGCTTTCGGCTCAGGTCATGATCTCAGGGTCCTGGGATCGAGGCCCGCATCAGGCTCCCTGCTCAGCAGGGAGCCTGCTTCCCCCTCTCTCTCTCTGCCTGCCTCTCTGCCTCCTTGTGATCTCTCTCCCTCTGTGAAATAAATAAATAAAATCTTTAAAAAAAAAAAAAAGAAAAAGAAAAATATATTTAACTTTATTAGGCATCACATCTGATTCCTTATAGAAAGAAGTCCTAACTGTGGACATAATAGAGAAATTAAAAGAGGAATAAACCTCAGTAAATAATATACCTAATAAATAACACAGAGGCAAAGATAGCATTGTTTCCTATAGTTGTTGAAGAGGAGCACATCATTATAAATTCAGGGCAGAAAATTTTTATTTCATCTTAATTCTTATTATCAAATCTATTTTCCTCCTGGTTTCTCCCTGATGTTTCCTTGGTATCTTCGTTTTCATTACAGCATTGAATCTCTCCAGATATTTTTGTGTTTCTAGCTTTTGCTACTCTGTGTTTGAATTTATTCATAGGATTCCTTAGAAATTATTATTTTATTAAAATAATATTATGCTATGATATGCCAAATCAATTTAGAAACTAAACTTAATTGCATTTAATATTAACCTGGTGTCTGTTTTTAAATATAAAATTTTCAAAAAAGTACACTTTAATATTTTAAATATACATATTAAAGGAGATCTTACTGAAAATTTCAAAAGAGATTTTAAGTATTCATACTGCAGGCAAACAATAAGACATTTGGGAACCACATAGGATCCTTAAATTCCATTACATAATTACTTATATGAGAGCATCAATACATAACTCCTAGAAAAATCATGCTTAATGCAAGAGATGCATATATACTCTTACTCAGACAACAATGTCTATAAATCAAATTTCTCCGAGAGAAATTATACTTTCCCAATTATGATTATTTATTTTGGAATATACTATTCAAAAGCCGTGTCCACCTTTTGGATCTTCTGTGTCAAGATAACAAGAGAGGAAAAAAACAATGAAACTCCACTATGAACAATTATATGCCAACAAATTTAATAACCTAGATGAAGTAAATAAATCCCTAGAAAGACACCAAGTATACAAACTGAGTCAAGAAGAAATAGAAGATCTGAATAGACTTCCTATAAGTGAAAAATTGAATCAGTAATCAGAAACTTCCCACAAAGAAAAGCCCACAATCAGATGGCTTCAATGATGAGTTCTGACAAGCATTTAAAGAAGAATTAACACAAATCCTTTGGAAACTCTTCCAAAAACTGAAGAGGACGGAACCCTTCTGAATTTATTTTGAATTCAGTATTTTACCTTTATAACAAAGCTGAAGAGGTATCACAAGAAAATTACAGACCAATAACTCAATGAAGAGATACAAAAATCCTCAACAAGCTACTAGCAAACCAAAGAGAGCAACATAAAAAAAATTATGCATCATAACCCAGTAAGATTTATCTCAGAAATGCAACAGTAATACAACATACAAAAATCAACTACAAATAATCAATGCATACAAAAGGATAAAGGGCAAAAGCCACATAATCATCCTAGTAGACATAGAAAAAGCACTTGACAAAATCCAACATGATTTCTTGATAAAAACACTTAACAATCTAGAAATAGAAGTGAAGTTCCTCCACCTTATAAAATGCATCTGTGAAAAGTCCACATCTATCATCATATAATGCTTGAAGACTGAAAGCTTTTCCCTAAATATCAGCAACAAGAGAAGGATGTATGTTTTTGAGACTTCTACTTAACATTTTATTGGAGCTTCTATCCAGGGCAAATAGGCAAAAAAAAAAAGAAGAAAGGAAAGAAAAGAAAGAAAGAAAGAAAGAAAGAAGAAAGAGAGAGAGAGAGAGAGAGAAAGAAAGAAAGAAAGGAAGGAAGGAAGGAAGAAAGAGAAAGCAAAAGAAAGAAATACATCCAGACTGAAAAAGAAGAAGTAAAACTGTCTCAGTTTGCAGATCATGATATTGTATATAGACAATTCCAAGGAATCCCCCAAAAAGCTATTAGAGCAAATGTGAATTAAATAGGGTTATAGGACACAGGACCAATACAAAAAAATAACTTGTGTTTTTATGCTCTAGCACTGAATAAACCAAAAATGAAAGTAAGAAAACAGTTCTGTTAACTATAGCATTAAAGGGCACCTGGGTGGCTCAGTGGGTTAAAGCCTCTGCCTTCAGCTCAGGTCATGATCTCAGGGTCCTGGGATCGAGGCCCGCATCGGGCTCCCTGCTCAGTGGGGAGCCTGCTTCCTCCTCTCTCTCTGCCTGCCTCTCTGCCTACTTGTGATCTCTCTCTCTCTCTCTCTGTCAAATAAATAAATAAATTTAAAAAAAACAACTAAAGCATTAAAAAGAATAAATATAAAGAGTAAATTAAATAAAAGAGTATAAGACATGTACACTAAAAACCCTAAAGCATGATTACCAAAAATTGAAGACCTGAATAAGTGGAAAAACATCCCACGTTCATAGTTAAGAAGACTTAATATTATTAAGATGGATCAAATTGATCTACTGATTGAATACAATTGTAACACATTCCAATTTTGGGTTTGTTTTTTTTTTTTGGCAGATCTAGACAAGGTGACTCTAAAATTTATATGGAAATGCAAGGGACCCAGAATAGAGAAACAGTCTTGAAAAAAGGGACATAGGAGAATCCACGCTTTCTGACTTCAAAACTTACTACGAAGCTACAGTAATGGATAAAGAAGATGTGGTATATATATATATATATATAGTAGAATATTATTCAGCCATATAAAATAATGAAATCTTGCCGGTGGACCTAGAAGGGTATAAAGCTAAGTGAAATAAGTCAGTCAGAGAAAGACAAGTACCATATGATTTCATGCAAATGTGGAATTACAAAACAAAACAAAGAAAGAAAGAAAAAAAGAGACCAAAACCAAACCAAAACAAAACAACCAGACTCTTAAATACAGAGAACAAATTAGTGGTTGCCAGAGGGGAGATGGGTGAAGTAGATAAAGGGGATTAAGAGTATTATGTTGACAAGCACTGAGAAATGTATAGATTATTGAACATTACATTGTACCCCTGAAACTAATATAACACTACATGTTAATTATACTTAAATTAAAAAAAGTTAAAAGAAAAGACTGTAGATACTGGTATAAAAATAGTATATAGATCAGTGAATAAGAGTGAGAGTCCAGATAAAACAATACGTTTATGGTCAGTTGATTTTAACAAAGGCACCAAAAGGAGGAGGAGATTACTTTCCATAAAGAAAACTTGATAGGTAAATAATTATCAAATATTTGAAGAAATTTCATGTGGTAAAGGAAAGTATTGGTTAAGAGAACAGACTTTGACATTATGTTGCCCTATATTTGTGTTTGACTTTGTTACTGAATTCCTTTTGGACAATTACTTAAACTCTCTCTATGCTTCAGTATTCTCATAAAATAAAGATAAAAATGATGGTAGGTATTAAATAAATACAGAATGTAAAGTAACCCCAGGCCTGGCAAAGAGTAATCATCTGATAAATGCTATATAATATTTTTAGTAGCATAACAGTAGCTGGAAATGATTGCATGTATGGAGGTTTTGGCTTCCAGTGAGAGATGTTGTCAAGATATTCTCACAGTAGCAGCTGATCTAGATCAGAGTTTCCTACTCATGGTGCCATTACAAGCTGAAGAGTTACAATTATTGTATGTTTTGTGAGTAATTTGTTTCTTATAATACTTTACCAAAGTTAGAAGATTATTTATATTAGAACTGAATCACTGCGGTGCCTATAAAGACTCTCTCACTCTCCTGAATTCTGAAATTAATTTTTGAATAGGAGAGAAAGGGAATTGCTGACAGCTCTGTATGTGCTAATGGGAGTGTATGTGAACATAGGGGAAAATCACGTCATCACAACCTGTAATCCTTTGCTGTGGATAGAAGCTAGTTCAAAGTCAGTGAACACAAAGTTCCAGGAGATCTAAAGATCTAGGGATCATTGTAGACTAGTTTCAGAATACATGAGCCTGAGTTGCTTCTATAATCCTAAAGGCCAATAAAATTCTAGGCATGATCAGGAAAGAAGACATAAAATATAACCTTATCCTTTATATTAAACAATAGCATTTCTGCATTTATTTATTTATTTATTTATTTATTTTGCTTTTAAAATACCAGTGTAGTGATGAGCACTGGGTGTTATACGCAACTAATGAATTGTTGAACACCATATCAAAAACTAATGATGTACTATATGCTGGCTAATTGAACATAACAATAATAATAATAATAATTATAATAAAGAAAAAATACAAGGTAGCTCTGGTTGTCAAATCTCTAGAAAGACACATTCTTAGAACTGGCATTACTAGGGCAAAGGTTATAAGCATTTTAGTAGCTTTTGATATATACATGTTCATATGCATATACATGTTTGGGGGAAGGCAGCTTACATTGTTATCAGCATTGTATGAGTCATATTGGTTATCTGCAGCATATAGTGTTGTCATTTACCAAATAAGCTAATTTACTAAGCATAAAATTGTATTTTGAAATGAATATCCTTTGATTATTACCAAATTTGGACATTTTCCCATGTATTAGTTTTCTATTTACATTTCCCTTTGTCTAAATTGTCTATGTTCTCCTGATGACTATTTATTAGGTTCTTGATATTTATATTACAAATTTAAATGATCTCATTACTTATATATAAATATTCCTGAGATCTTATACAGAGGATTATGAATTGTGGAGGCTAGTTCATGTCTCTTCTCTGCCACACTCTATAATGTCGTGATTTTGAATTACACCTATTATAATAAAGAAAAATACTGAGTGGAAGAGAGGGTAGATATTTCATAATTCCATTCACTAATGAAAGTTACTGGAGAAATTTTACCAGAATCTGGTATATCTTCAATGCTTAACACTTACTATGATTGTCACTGAGTAATTTTGTTTTCAGAGGATTTTATTGGCAACTTATTAGGATTTAAAAGAAGGAACTAGAATTTAAATAAAGACTTGAAACAAAAAAAAAAATAGGAAAGGAGGTCTCTGTTTTTGTAAAGTGACATTTTCTAAAAAGATGTTAGTTTTGGGGTATACTGATTTTACCTGCTAAATATTTGATGTGGTTACTGATTGCTAAACCAGATTCTTCTGCTAACTTACTGGGGAACCTTTGACAGGTCACTTAACCTTTTTGTTTCCTCAAGCACAAATGAAGTATTAGTCTTAGACGTCTCTAAGCTCCATGCTAGCTGATTCTTTCTGATTGATTTATACTACCCATTTCTTGCTCCCAAATACACCTTTGGAATTTCCAAATGAATTTAGGATTATCTGTGGTCTACCATGAGTTGGCTTCTCTTTTTATCTAATTCTTTATCCCTTTTCCAGCACAAGATAAGTAGTACAAAGATTTCAGAAGTTTGGAACTCAAAAACTACCGTTTTAAAATTATATTCATTCACTAAAATGCAGACAAAGTTAAAGCAAAGTATGTAAGAACATTATTTTATCTTGGCAGTCTTTTTGAGTCAGTTTCACTGTCCTGTTACTTATAAACAAACACTGACATGCCTTATGCTGGAGAGAATTATATTGCTATCTCCTTAATAGAAGGGTTGCAGAAAGTACATGATACAAGAGTTGCAAATATAACTATTTGAGGATTCTTGGCACTTGTTAAACTAATTTAAAAATCGTCTAAAGAAGAATGTGATGAATTCATTTAACTCTGTTACATTTTAAATATTTTGTAGATACACAGACTCTAAATAATTAACTCCACTTACTACTCAATGATTTAAGTGGAATGACCCTTGACAGTCTGTTTGTAATAACTAACACGGTGCATTTTAATTATTGTTTTTTTCAATTGGGAAAAGACAACCTCAGAGGATTAAGATTCTTGGAGGTAAAATTGCACTTTTAAATTGGTTAGTTTAGCGATTTTTCTTAATGAAAATGAGTGTTCTGCATTTTTAAAATGTGGATGTGCTTTTAAAGGTGATTGTGTAAGTAATTCAGGATTAGGCATCTATTATAGGCAGTTGTGCCCTTTCTTTCTACCACAGCATACACATCTTCTAATGTATTAGAAACTGTAGCCTGATAGTTAAATAGGTCTGAAAGTAGATTTAGTGGTTTTTATATAAAAATCTGAGTTTGAAAGTTCAAACAAATACTAATTTCATAAACATAAAAGTTTAAGATAGCAAAAATAAAGTCTATCATAAAATTTACAAGCAGCTTTAGTAGTTATTAAATACTAGATTCAGTAAGCAGGGAACTCTTATCTTCCATTTTAAGTGCCTGTTTATCTTGTACTTGAACTCTTCCCTCATTTTATCCTTTTGAATAACACTGTACTAAAGTGGATCTCTGATTAATATTTAAATGTACATGGGGATAAATAGGTAACCTAATCAGAGAAAATAATTAACAAACCACCTCATTCTCATATCCTTTAATTCCTACAAGGGAGCATATATCTTGATTACTAGAATATCATTCCCTTTGACCTCCTTTTTAATTCAAAGTTTAGTAGGTTTTGTGATTGAACTGGCTCACTAACACTTTATAATTCCTAAATATTTTCCGAACATGCTACTTGTGTACTGTTTTTTTCCCAAATTTGACTTTTCTCCTCCTGTATAATATCAAGAGATAATCTGCAAGGATAATTTTCCCCATTCAGTTTTGCCAATTTTTTGATAGGGATGCAAAGCCACAAAGAAGCTTAGGTGGGAACTCTTGAAATATCTTTTTGGCAAAAATAATTTTATTCAGTGATTAAAAATGAGATAGGTATCCATGTATTAATGTGGAATTATATTCATGTCTTGATGGTTGCACATTACAGTTTTATTTGGGTTAAAAATTTCTATAGGCATATGAAAAGCTTACATGTATAGAGAATTCTACATGTATATATGTATGTTGTATAGGAGAATGAGTGTTCATGAAATGTGTTTCATTTATTTATATATAGATTATCTATAGAAATTATAGATATATAACCCATTACTTGCCTTCCTACCTAATTTGTTACAATCTTTGTGTCTATAATTCTATCACTGGCAAGTGAACTTGGGAAGCAGAAGAACTGACTTTTAAATTTTAATTTATGTAGATTGTAAAATTTGCTTTTTTATGATCAATCTTATAAGACTTTTATAGTTAAAAATACAAGGAAAGTGATGAGCATTTTTTTTTCATAAATATATTTTATAAAACTATTTAATATTGGGTGCCTGGGTGGCTCAGTGGGTTAAAGCCTCTGCTTTCCGCTCAGGTCATGATCTCAGCGTCCTGAGATGGAGGCCCGCATCGGGCTCCTTGCTCAGCGGGGAGCCTGCTTCCCCCTCTCTGTCTGCCTGCCTCTCTGCCTCCTTGTGATCTCTCTCCCTCTGTGAAATAAATATATAAAATCTTTAAAAAAAACCTATTTAATATTTATAATAAAGTTTCAAAACTGGTTCAAAAAGTATTAACTGATTCCATTAAAATTTAGTAATATGATTTTAAAATACAAGGTATTTGGAAATAATTGTGAACAGAGGTGTGTCAAGTGTAAGATAATTATATATTTAAGTGCTTTAAAAGAAAACATAATAAGTAATAAATGGAATTACCAGGTTTTTGGGTAAGACAACTAAAACGTGTAAAGAATTCAGAAGCTTTTGAATTGATTTACAGTTTGGATAAAACTTGTCAAAACTTAACATTATAAACAGAATGAGATAGTAATTTTGAAAAAAAGAAAGGACAAAAATGAAGGGGGGACTAACCCTATTGATGTTAAACAATATCGTTATAAAGCTACAGGGATGGTGTTAGTGATCAGAATACACAGAGAGAATATTGTAACGAATGGAGAGACCAGAGGGAAAGTCTCCTGTATAGGTAAGAAAACTCATTCTCCTGTGGTAAGTAAGAAGATTACAGTGGGACATCTATGCTACCTTCCCTCCCCAGCAAGAATTTTCAGACACTGTTTGAGAAGGGGGCTAGAGAGAGGGCTTGAGCCATTTGCTAATCTTATATATTCAAATAGGCTGTGTTTTCACAGGGACTTACTGTGTGTGTCTGTGTCTGTGTGTACATATATATATATATATATATGAATTATATTTCTTATATAAACAATATATAAATATGAGGATTTTTATATAAATTAACATACATATATAAAAGCATTTATTTAAATCCAAACTGAGAGGAAGAGCCCCATCTTATACCGTATCCCCGAATATTCTAAATATATTAAATTGTTAAATAAAAAATAGTTAAATAAAAACAAATTAAAAATAGTTAATAAAAATATATTAAATAGTTAAATAAAAAATGATACCTTCGTAACTTCAAAACAGTTTTAACTCTTGAGGAAGAATTTTCTAGGTTTAAAATTACTTAACTATTTAAAAATTGTTTATTGAAAACCCATTTTTTTGGGTATTAAGTATACAGCTGTAAGAAGACAAAAGTAACAGTTTTCCAAGAGCTTGGAGTCTAGCTGAAAACACAATCCAAAGTAATTACAATAACCAATGTTGATCTTATACTGGAAGAACAGTGTGATGAGGGAAACAGGGAAGCTGTCACCATGTAAATAGGCACGGAGAGGACACCTGAACTGAGGAAGCCCATTAATACTGAAGCCTGGAGGGGGAGGGGTGAGTGAAAAAAGATGAAGTCGAGGAGGAAAACCAGCACTGAGTTTGAAGTATCTTGTAATCCATGTAGAGGAATGTGAGCTCCATTTTAAGAGCAGTGGGAAATCATTGAAGACTTTTTTTTTAATTTTAATTTATTTAACTTGAAACAAAATAAAAACAAAACAGTTCCAGGCACCTGGGTGGCTCAGTGGGTTAAAGCGTCTGCCGTTGGCTTGGGTCGTCATCCAGCCTCGCATCGCATCGGGCTCCCTGCTCAGCGGGGAGCCTGCTTCCTCCTCTCTCTCTGCGTGCCTCTCTGCCTACTTGTGATCTAGCTCTCTGTCAAGTAAATAAATAAATAAATCTTAAAAAAAAAAAAAACCCACACAAACAAAACAGTTTCCCCATTTCTCCAACCCTCAGCCAGAGGCAACCACCAGTCTCTTTTCTGTATCCGTGAGCTTGGTCTTTTGTTTCGTTTTTTAGATTCCACATATAGGGGAGAACATACAGTATTTGTCTTTCTCTGTCTGACTCATTTCACTTAGCATGATGCCCTCACAAATGGCAAGATTTCATTCCTTTTTTAAGGCTGAATAATATTTTATTTTATTTTATTTGTATTACATATATGTGTGTATCTATCTATCTATATCTGGCAATTTATCCATTCATCTATCAGTGGACATTTAAGTTGTTTCCATATCTTGGTGATTGTAGATAATGCTGCAGTGAACCTGGGAGTGTGTATATCTTTTTCAGATTAGTTTTTTTGTTTTCTTTGGATAAATATCCAGAAGTGGAATTGCTGGATGATATATATAGTAGTTCTATTTTTAATTTTTTTAGAAACCTTCATGCCATTTTTCTTAGTGGCTATACAAATTTACATTTCTACCAACGGTGCACAAAGGTTTCCTTTTCTTCACTTACTCACCAACACTTGTTATTTCTTGTCTTTTTGATAATAGCCATTCAACAGGTGTGATGTGATAGCTCATTGTGGTTTTGATTTGCATTTCGCTGATGATTTTTTTTTAAAGATTTTATTTATTTATTTGTCACAGAGAGAGAGATCAGATCACAAGTAGGCAGAAAGACAGGCAGAGAGAGAGGAGGAAGCAGGCTCCCTGTGGAGCAGGGAGCCCGATGCGGGCCTCCATCTGGGCCTCGATCCCAGGACCCTGGGATCATGACCTGAGCCGAAGGCAGAGGCTTTAACCCACTGAGCCACCCAGGCGCCCGCATTTCACTGATGATTAATGAGGTTGAGCGTGTTTTCATTTACTTGTTGGCCGTCTGTATGTCTTCTCTGGAAAGCGTCTTTTCAGATTATTTGCCCATATTTTGATTGGATTGTTTGCTTTTTCATTTTTGAATTTTATGAGTTCTTTACATATTTTGAATATTAGTCCCTTATCAGATGTATGATGTACAAATATTTTCTTCCAATCAGTAGATTGCCTTTTCATTTTCTCGATAGTTTCCTCTGTTGTGCCGAATTTTTTAGTTTGATATGGTCCCACTTGTTTATGTTTCTTCTGTTGCTTTTGCTTCTAGTGTCAGGTTAAAGAAAATCGTCACCAAGACCTATGTCAAGAAGCTTATTGTCTGTGTTTTCTTTGAGGAGCTTTATGATTTCAGGTCTTATGTTCAAATCTTTCGTCTATATTGAGTTAATTTTTGTGTATGGTGTAAAACAGTGGTCCCTCGGGGCATGACCTCACTATGGATCATTGTAGGAGATTCAGAGGGGCAGCCGCTGTGGCCATTAGTCAGTAAGTATGCCTCCCAGAGCAGGTTCTGTAGGCTACACACTTCCATGACCACGAGCATAGAAAGGATAGAATGAAGTCGATGGCTTCAAGAGGTGATTTTGAAGTAAATGTGATAGGAATTGATTGAGTAGATGAAGAGCTGGGAAGAGGGAGAGAACTTGGTAAAACTTTGAATTTTATTTTGGGCTTTCTGAGCTGATGATGGTGCCAATTATAGGGTAAGAGAATGCTGAAGAAGTAGATTTGACTCAGGAGTATATAGGTAATTTGTGAAGACAATTTCCATTTAGGGCATATTGAGTTTGAGCTACCTGTGAGACAACCAAGATGAGGCTGGTTGAGGAAACAGGCCTGTGCTAGTCTGACTATATCTCTGTCTGTCTCTCTCTCTCTCTCTGCCTGTTCTTACCTATATCTACATGTTTATATATTGTGTGTATTCATACATATATATGGTTGCAACCATGAGAGAAGATGAGATTGTTAAATTTAGAGTGTAAGACCTGACAGCTAAAACAGCAAAGATATTACAGAAATCTGAGATATTACAGAAAACTGAGTGCAAGTGACTATAGGGCTGACAGTGCACTTGAGGAACACACAAATAGAAAATTCAAAGAAAATATACTAAAAGTGTATTTTTAACAACATTAAAACACACAATCATTATCTTTTGAATGAAAACCATCTTTTAAAGTGTCTGTTGTATATTATAAAGTTACGGTTCACTTCTATCTCATACTGTTGTATGTGTCCTTTCCCAATAATTAGTTATTAAAATTAACTTTGGAGGCAACAAAGCTCTTTTTCAGTGGGGTGCGGGGGGGAAGCTGTATTTGTTCAGCTTCTTTGTAAAAGATTCTGCCTAGGAATTATAATTGTTATGCTAGTATATTCACTTATTAAACAAACTTTTTATAAGATTTTATCTATTCATTTGAGAGAGAGAGGGAGCACAAGCTGTGGGGAGAGAGAGAGAGATAGAGAGAAGCAAACTCCCTGCTCAGTGGGGAGGCAGGGCTCCATTCCAGGACCCAGAGATTATGACCTGAGCTGAAGGTAGATAATTAACCATCCGAGCCACCTAGGTGCACCCATTAAACAAACTTTTTCTGTATTTATTACTATCAGACTATGGAGATATTGGGGTTATGATGATGTATAAGAGGCTGTGTCTATATAGCTTAGGTATACCATAGTATATTTATATTTACATGAACATTTATTTTATAATAATAAGTTAAAATTAATAAGTAATGATTAAGCAGTTCTTTATAATTTCCAAAAATCTCAAGTATATGATCACGGTTGATCCTTGTAATTTTCAGAATGCTTAAATACATTATTACTATTGATTCGCATTTAAAATACCTTTAATTTTAAATGAGGACACAACCCAGGTATAGGTCGAGATTTCCTAACTTCAGCATTATTGACATTTGACTTACTAATTCTTTGCTCTGAGCCATCATCACTCTGTCTCTGTAAGCTATTTGCAGCATCTCTGGCCTGTACCCACTAGATATCAGTATCACACCCCACTCTCACCCTCTCCCAGTTGTCACAGCCTAAAATGTCTGCAGACATCTTCAGATATTTCCTGGGCTGGCAAAATTACCCTTCACTGAGAACCACTACTATAGTTTGATGATTTTCCTAATATGCCACCTAAATTTTAGTGAAGTGGTATTTCAAAAGTGGTATTTTTCTCTTTTTTTTTTTCCAAGTGTGATACCTCATCTAAGTTAATATAAAACTGGAATTATGTCATGCCTATATAATGGAAATCCTTTTACTGGAGTTTGGTTCTTGTCTTCAAATAAGTAGACAAAGTGAATTGAAGAAGAACACAAAACAGATGGCATAAAAAAAGGAAAGCCTTTGTTACCAGAAAGACCTGGTTTGAATTCCAGTTTTCAGTCAAAGAAGCAAAGGAATAGTAACCTCCTTGAATCCACAGGATGATGAATTTCTTCTGTCTCATGCTTTTCCTAGATGCTAATTCATCCTTCTAGAATCAAGGAGTTGAACATTATATCTCCATCATTTTCTGACAGGCTCTGTAAGTAGCCCCAAGTCCCATTACTGCAATGGGTTCTTCTTGTAGGAAAAAAAAAAAAAAAAAAAAAACTTCTTCCTTCATTTATACAAACAAAACACATTGATCCCACTGCTAGATATATAATAAACTAATTGTCCCAATATTCTGGACCCCAGTGATGTACAATAAAGTGGAGAGGTATCTATGTGAATCTTCTTTGAGCACATTGAATGTATGTGTAAGCTCATATGTGCCATATCAGTATATAAGAAACTAGTAGTATATAAGGAACTAGTGAGTTATTGAAGTTTTTTTTCTTTTTACAGTAAAGAGATCTAGTGATTTTTTAAAACCTCCCCAAAATCCATAGCACTGAAGACTGTATTAAACTTAGTAAAAACGTTCCCAAGACATTTCATTAACAAAGTGAATTGATTGTAACTGACCAGAAAAAATAACTCCATAGTCACTCTTCTGTAATTTTCATAAAACTGTCAATAATTGTCACTTCTCTAAGAATATTCCTAGTGGGCTGCTGTATGCTATATAATGAAAGCATTTAATAGAAGACACTTTATACGGGCTACCTTAAACTGCTAGAGATAATCTTACAGCAGATTAATTTTTATACTCTTTATTGAAGTATAATACAGATACATAAGCATAGCTTGATAAAGTTTTGCAACTATACACTCCCATGTAGGCACAGATTAGAATTTGAACACAGAGATATGAGCACCTTTTATTTTATTTTATTTTATTTTAATTTTATTTATTTATTTATTTGACAGACAGAGAGAGGTCACAAGTAGGCAGAGAGGCAGGCAGAGAGGCAAGCAGAGAGAGAGGAGGAAGCAGGCTCTCCGCCAAGCAGAGAGCCTGATGTGGGCCTCGATCCCAGGACCCTGAGATCATGACCTGAGCCGAAGGCAGAGGCTTTAACCTGCTGAGCCACCCAGGCGCCCTATGAGCACCTTTTAGAACCCCATGATAGACACACATTTCATGTGGGTTGACTTTCTATTAATATATTCATCAAATAAAATTTTATGTTACATTATTATATGTGTAGTATAATACTAGGTACAATAAGGAATATGAATGACTAGGTAAGATTATAACTCTGGAAAGAATTGCTGTGAATTTGGAGACAGTAAAAGGAAACGTTAGTCACCAATTCAAAACATTCTATAATTACATACCCAACCACATCTTCCCCAGTGAGGAGAAAAAACTGAAGAAATTACAGGATCAGTCTGTCTGATTAAAATGATTGTCTTAAGGAATGTTTCATCATTTAGTGTTGTATCATGAGTAATTTTGGAAACCTACATTATATATTTTGTCCATGTTATATGCTTTTTGAGTTAGAGTCATTACACTTTTTTTAATCATAACGGTAACATTATAAAATATATATTTTAGAAAGTCACCTATATACAGAATAGAATACACATAGCGAAATGGATGAGGGAGAGGATGGAGCAAGTGAAAGATGGGGAGGCTGTTGGAATAGCTCACACTGGAAGTGATTGCATCTTGAATTAGAAAGTCTGGGAATTAAGAGGTAGGGATAAGTGAGAAATGAGTTATTTAGGATAAATCTGACTTGGTCATTGAATTGATAAGATTAAAGTGGATGAAATTTGCTGTCAATTGTTAAGATTGTTTGTGTGTGCACGTGTATGTGTGTGTATTGCTGGAAGAATAATTATACAAAGATAAAGTTAGGAAAATCAGAAAGGAAAGCTTTTTGTTTGCTGTGGGTAAATAAGTTCCACTTTATATATAAAACTTTATGTGTATATGTGTACCTGTGTGTATGTATATAATGTGCAATGACCTGTTTCACAATAATAAGGGTTTGGGGATAATATTTTTAGCAATTCTAACATTCTTGGTGTAATTCTAACCAATGACAATATCCAGAATCTGCTCCATTAATATTTCAGCCTTAATTGACAAATGTTATCGTGTTCAAACTACCTCTGAAACCTGGAAAGACTTGGACTGAGCCACCTGACATTTCATCTCTAAACCAACTAGTTCTGTAGGCTCACCTGGGTCATTCTTTTAACTTCACAGTTACCAGATTGAAATTTTTGGTCCCCACTTATAATATTGTGGAAAACTTTTACTCTATATGACCAAAAGATTTCTAAGATGAAAAGGATTAATCAAAAACTGACTAGCTCTGTTGGTAGAGGATGTGACTATTGATCTCAGGGTCATGAGTTCAAGCCCCACGTTGGGCATAGAGCTTACTTAAAAAACACTGAGGATATAAAATTACATTTTGCAGTGGAGTAATCATTGTAATAAAAATTTGGAATCATATTTCTAAATAGTGATGGTAATTTTAAATGCATGAGATTCCAAAAGAAGATAGAAGAGCAGCAAGCTAAAAAATGGACATTTCTGAAGTGGATAAGGAAGAGAAAAAGAGGAAGTTGTCCCACAGGTAAAGGAGAAATTAGGATAATATAATTTTAAATAAAAACAGTTATGGTATTTGGTAAGTCAGGGTTAGATTTCAAGGGAAGCTAATGAAACTTCAATTTCAAGGCACATCACTTGTATGAGCCCCTTCTGGGCCCTGTGTAGGCGTTGGCAGTGTGTTTCTAGAAATTTATTTCTCTCCAAGAGTCCCATCAAAACTGTATAAGATTCAGCTCTATGAAAAATAGATCAGATACTATATAGTTTTACTATAGTTTTTCCTATTTGATATTAATTTTTACTCATTTTCATTTAAGATATAATAGTAATACCATAAAAAATTATTATGATATGTTCTTAACACTTAATCAAAACAATTTTTGCCCCCACTTTTCTGATACAAATACTCATTTATTTAAATTTTACATATATTCATGGTTTAAATTTTTCCGGAGGTCCATATTTCTAACCTAAGTTGTTTGTTCTTTTTCATTTTCTTTTCCACAACTGAAGGGAGAACAGTTAGAAGAAAATATTTCTGCTATCATAATGTATATTAATCACTGAAAAATGAAATTGCCCTCATTGATGTTAGTGTAACTATTTGCCTGAACAAATATTCCATTTCCTATCATAACCCAATATCACAGTGAAATTACTCGCTGATTTTTTTTTAAAGATTGATTTATTTATATTGGGGGGTTAGGGCACAGGGAGAGGGAGAGAAACTGTTAAGTAAACTCTCAGTGGTGCAGGGACACTGACTCTGGGCTCAACCTGAGCCGAAACCAAGGGTTGGATGCTTAACCGACTATGCCACCCAGGTGCCCCTGGCTGATTTTTTTTTTAATTAAAGATTTAGAAATAGGGTTTTTACTTTTAGGGGCCTAGAATTGAAGAGTTATTATTTGGTTTCTTGTATCAAATAATAAACATTAGGAGGTTGTATCAACAAAAATGGACGAACCTCAAAGAGGAAGGATTTATTAATATATATCGATTGTTTCTTTACATTTAAACCTGAATGCTAATAACGGAAACATAGTCACATAGCTTTTTTAAAATTTAATTTAAAAACTATATATATATTTGAAAGACTATGAAGGACTTTGTAATTCTCAGGAAGTTTTCTTTGTTTCAATGTATAATTAATATGTTCAGCCAATGGATTGCATATTGAAAATCTCAGTAATGCATAAAGATATGTATAGTGAATCTTCATTATTTGCAGGTTCCATGATTGCAAATATGCCTACTCACTAAAATATATTTCTAACCTCAGAATCAATACTCAAGGTTCGTTTGCAGTCATTCATGGATCTGCTGACTGGTAAAAAGTTTGAGTTGCTGAATGAGCATGTTTCCAGTTGAGATTATACCAGACAATGCTCTGCCTTCTTGTTCTGGTATGCTCTCATACCAATAAATATCCTTTTCACAACATATTTAATGCCATGTTTTTCTCATTTGTGTGTGTGTGTGTGTGTGTGTGTGTGGTTTTGTTTTGGTTTTTTGGTGATTTTGCTGTTTAAAATGACCCCTAAGTGTAGTACTAAATTACTGTCTAATATTCCTAATTGCAAGAACTCTGGTATGTGCCTTACAGAGAAAATGTATTTTAGATGAATTTCGTTCAGGCATGAGTTAATAATGCTGTTGGCTGCAAGTTCAATGTTAATGAATATGTGTGTGTGTGTGTGTGTGTGTATGTATATATGTATATATTAAATAAGGGACCTTAAAACAGAAAGCCACATAAAGCGAGGTTGCAGATTCATTGGTTGATAAAAATGTGGTCAGAGGCTCACAGGAACTTAACCCTCTATTGCTCTTAGGAGCAAAGGTTCTATTTGCCAATTCAGTTTTTGCATCATTGTCCTTCTGAAATACCTAAGAATAAACAACAGTGTAAAATAAGACAGTCATTGAGGAATCAGTGAATAGGAGGGTTTATACCTCTTTCTGTTTACCTGCAAACCAGTGAATCAGCTCTTTCAAGGTTTAATTTATAAGATACTAATTACATTTTTCAGTCCAGCTTTATGGATCCAGTGGAAGGTGGTTTTAATTATCCATCTCTTTATAAAGCTATAAATTATTAAATTATTGTTATTATGTGATTATATGTTTCACAAGGGCAGGAATTTTCTCTCTTTGTCCATGTAAAAATACTCAGTGACTAGAAAAGTGCTTGTCTACAAAATGAACTTACATGATCAATATAAATGCTCTCCTCTGTCAAAGTTAATTATTCACATATGTATTTTATTTATACATTCAGTAAGTATTTGGGGAGTGTTTACCATGTGGCAGGCACTATTCTAGGCCCTAGAGATATAATAATGAATAAAGAATATAAGGTCTTTGCCTTCAGTAACTTATAGCTGAAGGCAGTAGTTTCTAGATTTTCTTGCACACTGGAATCACCTACAAATCTTTTAAAACTCTGATATCTGACTCCATCCTACATTCTAATTTAATTAGCATATGATGCAACTTGGGCCTTGATGTCTTTAAAACTTTTCCAGGTGATTCTAATGTGCAGCAGAATTTTTGAATCACTGTCCTAATGTATAAGTTAAACATTAAACAATTACAGATTACTTACTTGAGAGTGATAATATCCTGTTACTTTAATTTTGAAAGGCAATACATTGTCGAAAGCCATGAGCTTACCTATTAATATCATTTTAATTTGGTCCTGTATTTTTATTCCAAAAGAAACACTTTATTGTGGTATTTTTAAAAAACCAATTGCTTTTTTCAAAAAGAAATCTGTCTAAAAGGAGGTGAAATAAATTTAACATTTCAATTGAGTCAGTCGTGTACCTACCTTTATTAAATGGAGAGACAAATATTATTTAGTTTTCTCTAAATTAAATATCACATTAATATGTTGTTTTTTCTGTGTATATAAAAAAGCTTTAAGGAGGGATGCTGAACATTTCTTTACTCTATAACTGTTTGTATGGTCTGTTACTACATTTTTTGAATGAAAAAACAGTAACTCATAACGTATTTATGTACATAGGGGTAGATGGATAGATGGAGGGATGATCGATCTATTGATCGATCGATATCTGGACGGATATGTTTGGCTCCCAGATGCTAAAATTTACAGTCATAATACATTTGTTTGAAGTGTTCTAATCTAACTGCACTCAGCATAGTAAAACTGCTGCTATTTTTATTAAACATTATACCTCCTCAGAACATATTTGAAATAGGTACTGGCCCACACTGATAACTTCCTTCTCTTCATTTTGCATAATGCAGCAACTTTAGTATCAGAGTGCCACCACAATCTTGAATATTCTGACTAACTTCGCTGAGTGTGCAGTGGCAACAATGGTAATATCCATTGTAAAAAGGCGATGCAGAAATAAGTGACTGTCGAATCCTAATGTCCCTTATATCCAGACTTTTTTTTATTTTCCTTACCAGTATAACCTATATTCCAGTTAATAATTTAATACTAATCAGCTCCTTATCTTCTGAAAAGGAGAGTCTGTTTTGAATCACAAGGCAACTGACCTTGAAGGCAGGGGTAATATATGCAGATTTTCTCCTATCACCTCTCTCCTGTTCCTCAGAATGTTTTCTTGGTTACATTTATGTCTGGGCTGTGCAGTCCCCCTTGGTCTATCCTAACAGTAACTGATTTCATGCTAATACACTCTCCACTCTTCTGTAGTTTTGGACTTTATATTTATTTATATAAATCTGCTTTTAAAAAATAGCCTGATGTTTTGATGAGAAAATAGAAAATAATATGAATAGTTGAGGAAATCATGAATATTATAAAGAATAGTAACATTTTTAAACGAATTCAGCTATTTCATAAGGTGCTGTGTATCTCTGTCCAGTGTACTTAGATTTTTCTATAAAATGGCACTTTTTAGTCGTGATGGGAGTTATTTACATTGATCAGATAAATGATGAGTCTAAAATAAGGATTTATAATTGCTTCCTTGGGCTACAGTCATGAATTAAAGAGCAATATAAATTGAACGGTGAGCTATGGATAATTATAATTATTCACAGAGAATTATAACGATATGTAAACAAAATCTATAGAAGCTCAGTTTAAGTTTTAAAATTTTTCATCAATTTTAGGATAGAGTTGTGTTTCAAAATAATAATAATGGACATTTTTAAATCTTGGGAATGAGTTTGATTAAGCAAGTCACATGGTTCTGATCATTGCATGATCATCAGTTCTAAGAAGAAAGAAAAAAAGACAAAATTGTTTTGGTTTATATAAAAATGCTATATAATCTGGACTTTAAGAAAGGATTTATGAAGCTCTTTGAAAAGAGAATCCCATTGTTACGGCCAGTGCCAAACTCCTTTCTTTGCATGTCAATAATAGCAACTTGCTTTGAAGATTAAAATGTCTGTTTTTGTTTGTTTTAATTTTTTCATCTGTTTGTTTTCCCTCATTAAAGTAGCAAGAAGAGACAAAATTTCCATTTCAAAAGAGGAATGATGGTTAGGTCAAGACAGTGGCAGCAAGGAAAATAATGATTTTTTTTTTAATGAAATAATTTTTGAAAAGTGAAAGGTAGCTTTGCTTTAGATGAATATGCAATTTTACTGGACAGATTCTCTACTTAATGGTTTCCTTACATTGAAAACCACACTGAACTGATGTGGATAGTTCTTCTTCATCTAACTTTGAAGGATCACATTTACATAATCTTCATACTTGAAAAGGTAGAATATAGAAACAAGAGAAACTACGAATGTGCTTTTGGGGTTAATATAGTATTTTTGGTAATGGAAATTAACCTCGTAGAAAGCAGATTACAGAGCAAAGTTTATTAACTTCAACTTTAAAATGAAGTGTTTTAATATTGATATTAGCATTCCAGATTATTTCATGAAAATTATTTTACATAATTTAAACTAGAAAACAGGCTAATAAAAATCAAAATCATTTTCATGAAAATTCTTTTATGAAAATAACCTTGATTTTTATTAGCCTGTTTTCTAGTTTAAAACATGCTATGAGGGAATGATTAAATCAAATATGAAATATACAACAATTTAACAGACTTAATAGTCTTACAGATAAGATAGAAATGTTTCTGCTATTATCTTGGATAGTCAATAGTGAATTGAGTTGTTGTCTTCTTTAAACACCATGTAGTTTTCATCTTGTTATGTTGCTCTAAAGAAGTTTAAATTTCATATTTCACATGTCAGTTTAGAAAACCATTGCTCTAAGAGAAACATTTTTCAGGAATATTAGTTGTGCTTTTTAAAATTGACCTTTTATCTACAACTAATAGTGTTTTTGTTTCTGGGGTATTTGCTCTGAACTGGGGCCAGGAAGGTAGATCTTTGCCTGCAAACCATGATATCACTCTAAAGAAACAGCAACATTTTGCTCAGTTTACAGAACTACAAAGTGACCTCTGTTAAGAGAGATTTTCAGTAGGTCATAGTTTATCATATATATTTATATTTTTGGACCTAGATTAAGTTAATGTATTTCTACTTCAGAAAATATATGCTACTTAGTATAAATTACTGTCTTAGGAATTAGTATTAATTTTTGATGTTTTTCCCAATTAAACCTTTAGAAGTAAACTTAAAAGTACTTGTAAATTTATGCTGAATGTGGGGTTTAGTAAGTCCCATTTATTTAAGGATAATTGTTTCTATATCACCTAGGCATAAAATTAATATAGTTCTTTTGGGCGCCTGGGTGGCTCAGTGGGTTAAAGCCTCTGCTTTGGGCTCAGGTCATGATCTCGGTGTCCTGGGATCGAGGCCCTCATCGGGCTCTCTGTTCAGCAGGGAGCCTGCTTCCTCCTCTCCCTGTCTCTCTGCCTGCCTCTCTGCCTACTTGTAATCTCTCTCTCTCTGTGTCAAATAAAATAAATAAAATCTTTTAAAAAATTAATATAGTTCTTTTAATAACTATTTAAGCTTTTAATCTAATGTAGCCTTAATGAATTTTACCCATAAGAAGGACTTGGTAAAGCAATAATGAAAGACTCCTTGTGTGGTGTCCATCTGTCTTTTTCCTGAAAGTAGCTGAATTTTAATGTGAAAATATGCAAATACCATAAATGTTTTATGTATCTAAGATTTATATAATTAAATTACATAATTTTATTTTGTTCAATTATGCCATGGACATGTTTCCAAAAATCACATTTACTAAATTATGAAAATTCCACAATCACTATTGAATAGAAAACACAAAAAATACTAACTGATGCGATACTTGCTAAGATTATGATGCATAATTAAAAATCTAAAAGTGGCACCTGGGTGGCTCAGTTGCTTAAGCAACTGCGTTCGGCTCAGGTTGTGATTCCGGAGTCGAGGGATCGAGCCCTGCATAGGGCTCCCAGCCCCATAGGGAGTCTGCTTCTCCCTCTGACCTTCTCCCCTCTCATGCTCTCTCTCACTCTCTCTCAAATAAGTAAATAAAATCTTTAAAAAAAAATCTAAAAGTAACCATGACTAAAATTATTTCTGTGCATCTTCTTCTTTTCCTTCTTTTTTTTCCCTATCCATCTTGCTGTACTTTTCCTACTCTTTTTTAAGCAAATAAAAATATTCTCAATTTAGCCTAATTAATTTTGGAAGTAAAGAAGAGGGATTGGTCATAAGGAAATTAATTAACAAGTTATCTCATGTTAAAATCAATACAAGAAAAACTCTAATCTCCTTTTAACCAACTCCCTGGGTTAACTCAGGTTTTCAACTTCCTTTTGTGGAACATACTAATTAGTTTTCAGGATAGGTTAACTTCCTTAAGTAGTAGGCACCTTTTTTTGTTTAATGGCATTAACTGTTTTATTTTACATTTTTTCTGATTACTGATAAGATTGATCATTTCCCATGATGTAGTTTAGATTTTCTTCTATTTCTTCTATTTTAATTTAGTGAGAACATTTAACATGAAACCTACTCTTCTAACGCATTTTTAAGTGTACAGTACAAAATTATTGACAGTTACAGTGCTATACAGCAGATTATCTCTAGCTTATTCATCTTGCTTAACTGAAATTTTATACATTTTGATTCGCAACTCCCTATTTCTTCATCTTCCTGGCCCCTGGCAACCACCATTCCTTTCATTGAATCTATGAGTTTGGCTATAGATTTCTCATACTGGTGTAATCATGTAGTATCTTTTTCTGTGACTGGCTTATTTTATTTAGCATAATGTTTTTAAGGTTTATCCATGGTATAATATGTATCAATAGTTTATTCCTATTTAAGGCTGAATAGTATTACATTGTATGGCACATTTCTCTATTCATCCATTTATGGACATTTACATTGTTTCCATCTTGGCTCTTGGGAATAGTGTTGCAGTGTCCCCTGACAATCTGACCAACTATGTATAGTTATCAAAGGTCAATTATGTGTGTTATGCAGCATGGTTATGTCATTTGCTCTTGTTATTTCATCATGATTTAGTTAAACATTGCATAATTTGCTGAAACCTGAGTGTTAAAAGAGATTTTTTTCCCCCAATAAAAACCTAGTGGATAATTTGTAAGTGGATAAAAGCAAGTGGATGAAAATATATAAAGTATTTTGAAAAAGTATAAAATTCTAGAAGGCTTCTGCATTTAGGTTTTACTGATAGCTTTGACTTTTTTCCTCCATTAAAAAATAAAACTAGACATCAAAGGCAGTGTATGAGATTTATGCAAACAAAAAATTTAGTAAAGAATCACAAGGAGTGGGTACTTACTCGAATAAGAAGTCTTGGTTATCCAACAGAACAGCATAAATTTACACAATTTAAGTTGAATTAAGAATGGATACACCATTTTTACAATTCTCTGTTTTAATTATTTTTATTCGCTAAACCAGTTCAGTGAATTACCAATCCTAGCACCTAAGAAAAGAAGACTTCTACTGTACTTTGTAATTTCTTCAAGAATATAAAACCTAAAGAGAGTTTTCTCTTCATTGGACTGAGTCTGACTGGATGTGAGCATGACTGGATGTGAGGGTGTTTCCACATCTGAATATCATTAGGAAGACAAACTACCCACTTGAGGAGATATGCCTGCTATTTGGATCTGCCATATCTTCTGGAAATTCTCAAGTTTTTACTCTATAAAACAAAAAAAATAATTTACAATAACATGGATGAGAAACAGGTTTCATCTTGAAAGCCAGCTCTGATTAATTGCTAGTGACTACTTGAAGATCTGTGCTGAGATGAGCTGTAGCCCCTTCTCCCTTCAAGGAAAATGCCCTGATCCAATAGTGATGCCCCCCAGGGGCACAGGATGGAGTAGAACAATAAACTATGACAGCACTGTTCTCCTGAGCTATATCCATGTTTCTCTTAGTGTTTTGAGTCCTGTAAATGAATGACTCTCTACCTTTCTCTTTTCTTCTTTTCCTTCTGTTGGGACATGTTTATGGATGATATTCCTCAGCCTTGTTCAGTTACTACATAGACGAGAAAGATAATAAGCTATGCACAATTCATTGCTTTGGTTCACACAGGAAACATGTCTGTGTTACTTCACCACAAGTGAGAACTAATTCATGCAAATGAAAACCACAGGATTCTCTTGCTGTCCACTTCTCCAAAAACTGAATAGGTACAGTTAGCCTTCACTAAAGAGAATCAGTCTCTAAAATGTATCCCTCAGATACGATCCTCACAATTAGGAGGGCTACAGAAATCGATAGGGAAATGAACTATTCAGTGATCACTGTTTAGATAATTAGTGAATCTGTTTGCTAAGTGACTCCACTATTTTCTTCACAAATTCTTCACATGATTTTGAGTATATTTTAAAAGGCCAGGCTTCCTAGATGAAAAATACAATAATTTTCTGAAATACAATATTCACAAGGTTTATGGTATTAAGAAGTTGAATAGGAAGTATTACTTTGCCATAGTTTTTAACAAATGTAGGAAATGAGACCCTGACTTTATAATGTAAATGTGGCTGGAATTCTTTCTTGGAAGATAAAATCAATAAACATATTCTCAGAAGTAAAATATAATCATTGAATCCTATCTTCAAATGTTCCCCAAATTCTAAATGTTCCTTGTCACGTGTGCATGTAAAAGGTATGCTGTGCTCTATGGATGCTAGCTAGGTATTAGAGGTTGATGATGGGAATGGATAGATCCACACATGTTAGGGATAATTTTTATTTCAGTTCAGTGCCTAGAATGTAATAAGCATCAGAAGTCAAAAGAAATGAAAATTTATTCATGTAGCTATTTTTATAGAATGCCTGCAATGTGCTAGCAACTATAGTGGTTCTGTCCTTGTGAAGTTTACAAACACTCAAGGGACACGGATTCATAAGTAGATAGTTAAGGAGAACATGTTAAGTCACATTAGGGTTATGTCCAGTCTACTACTGGCATATATCACAAATCCTTGTCATTTCAGATTACAAATGTCTTACCCCAACACAAACAAAGTTAGCTTTATTGTACAGTAAGAAAAATTCAAATCGCTAAGTGCTTATGTTAAGTGTTAACTTACAGTCTTGACATCAGATTTATAACAGTAAAATCCCATCTTTCAGACCATGTGGTATGTGATTTCAGCCCCTTACATGGGATAAATCACGTTATAATACTTGAAACCCGAGAGATTCTCTTTTCTATTTTTAACTAGTTAATGACATCATTTATTGTCTACTGGGAATCAATTTAGGAAATCATATTCGTCCACTAAGCACTTTAGATAAGGTGATTCCATGAAGCATTCCAAGATTATCACAAGGAATTGCTTTCGTATGCCATAAAAGAGAAAGAAATGAGCAGAATATGGCCTGCAGAGGAGTTTACAGTTTTACAGCTCCTCCCACAGAAGTCACTGTTAACAGTAACAGTTAACTTTGGATTATCACTCACAGATTGAAAGCCCAGCAGCCATCACACACGCTGGCCTGTGGTGGCACTTGTATGTGTGTTTCTAAGTCAATGATGAGGGTATCGGAACCGATACTGGACATGGAGATGGCAAATTACAGTGAAGTACTGGACCCAACTTATACAACTTTGGAGTTTGAAACTATGCAGATTCTATATAATTCAAATGGTGAGTTCTCATCTGCTTGTAGACATACAGGAAAGCAGGTATAATGGGAAGGGTAAAAACTGAGCTTCCCGGGGGTAGCTCTGTATCTTCTTGCTGAAGAATTCAGGGCTTGGTTTTGAAGACCATATATCTGAGCTTTTGCATTTCCTCACAAAATTTAAATTAATAATGTTATGAGTCAATTATGTTGAGTCTTTTTAGAAGTCTTGTTTTGTGTAATAAAGTGACCTCAGAATTCTGTCATGGGCCAGTTAAGGTAAAGAGGAACTGTTTCGGAAGTTACTTTATTTACTATAAATCACAGTAGTAAGTAACATTGGCAGACTTGCTGTGAAGTACATTTTCTTTTTTTTCTTTTTTTTTTTAAAGATTTTATTTATTTATTTCACAGAGGGACAGAGATCACAAGGAGGCAGAGAGGCAGGCAGACAGAGAGGGGGAAGCAGGCTGCCCGCTGATGAGCCTGATGCGGGCCTCGATCCCAGGACCCTGAGATCATGACCTGAGTCGAAAGCAGAGGCTTTAACCCACTGAGCCACCCAGGCGCCCTGAAGTACATTTTCTGTGCAGTATTTAAAATGACATACAGAATGCTGGAGGCTTTGACTGGTTGCCTCCTCCTGTCATTTCTCAATGACTGCTGATGAGAAACTGCATTTAAAATTACTATAAGTTTTTGCACTGAACACAGTATGAAAGGAAATAAAGGCTTATATTATAACCTTACTACTTGAGAAGCTAATGTTTAGCCTCACAAATCTCTTGGTATTTATCTACTGTAACTTTTTAACTTTAAATAAGGCATGGATTGTTTAGAGTTCATGTCTTTATATAATATAGTTTACTGTTGACTTTGTATTTAGGTTTTTTTCCAAGTAAAAATCTTGTCCAAGTTTACTTATAATTGTCAGAACACCTCAAATCTAGTAATTATGTATAGTTTGAAAAACGTGCGTGTGTGTGTGTGTGTGTGTGTGTGTGTCTTAGTGTGAGTGTGTGTATAGTTCGGGATTGAGAATGTATCTTCTACTCAGGATAGGGTAATGTTCTGCTCTGCTCCTCAGTTTTACAGCTGCTGTTCTCATTATATTTATAACAAACAATAGCTTATTAGTGGGAAGATTTTTTTCAAATCTTAGAAGATAAATTCTGAAATTTTAGCACAAAGGGAATTAAAAGAAGCATTTAGTGGAAATCTTAGGAAGTCACTATTTTTATTCCTTAGGTTTAGATTTGATTAAAGATATTTAATAGTATATTTGTCTCCAGAGAATCATGATTTTTTTAAAAGACTATATATTACTAAATAAGGACAGATTTAGCATAAATACATAACACAACTGACTTCTGTGTTGTCTATCTTGTTTGTCTTGTAATAATGTTAATATGTAAGTATGGCATTAAACTGGAAGAGCTGAATTTATTTCCTGTTTCCATAAATCTAGAATATAATTAATCCTAACACTTCTGTCATATTTCTAATACCCATTCTGTTTATGTTACCAAGAAAAAAAAATTCCTCACTTTAAACTCTATAACATCACATGATTAACTCTTAAACATATTCTCATTAAGGTTTTTCTTAACTTGAAGAAGTTATATTTGGTAATGTCTGTCTTTTCAGAAGTATTAGTAAGTAGAATATATGTATTTTCATGGAATATAATTGGTACATGACAGCTTTTAATTTTATCTGTTGTTATATTCAAAATATGAATTGTTATTATGTTTATATTATCAATTTTATGATAATTTTTAATATATTACCTGTAGATTCATTGTCTTTTGAGTTCATACAGATTTTTAAAGGTGTAATCAATGATATAAATTCACTTAAGAAATATTTAAATAAAAAAATATGTATGGAGTTTTTTAAACCTCTTCCTTCAAAAGAGGAATCTGTGGATTAGATGTGTATTTTATGCCAGGCACAGTTCTGAGAGCTGGAAGACGGGTGCATAAGACAGGTCTGAGTTCTCTAATATCATGAAGTTTATATTCTGTAGGGAAAGAGCAGTGGTAAATGAACAGGCTAGCACATAATTTTTAAAAATGAAGTAGTTATTTAAAAAAAATAATCAGGGTTCTAGATTCTACTTGAAGGGCAGATGAAGGGTGACTCTTAGATCTGTGTTCCGAGAATACTTCACAGAAAGTGAGAAACTGGAGCAGAAATCAGAGAGCCAGCTCAAAGACATCCTTGAGGAACAACTTTCCTTTGAGGCAGAAGGAGCAGCAAATGTAAAAATTCAGAGATGGAAGCTGCTGACTCCAAGGGGGATAAAAAGGAACAGTCAACAGGATGGAAAGTAGTACCAAGTAATGGGGTCAGAGAGGTGGGAGGGGACTTTACCACAGCAAGCCTAAGATGCGTAGGATTTATTCTGTTTCTGAGGGGTAGGGACACACTAATATGATCAGAATTTCTTGTTCCAAGAGCACTTTGGGGTAATAAACAGTAGGGGAGCAAGGGTGGAAACAGAAAAATTAGATAAGAGGCTATTGCAGTAATCTAGGGGAAAGATTATATATAGTTGACTGGGTAAGGGTGGCCATGGTAAAGGGGTGAAAAGTTGTGGATTCAATATGTATTTCAAATATAGACTTAGTATTAGGTTGGATATGAACAATGAAGGAGAGACTCCAATGAAGACCACCAGGTTATTTGTCCTAGACACTGGATGGAACCATTGACTGACAGACATAGGGAAGACTGAAGGAAGAACAAGTTTGAGGGGAAAAATAGAGGAATTCTGTTTTTGATACATTAATTTGCAATTGCTATTAAACTTTAAAGTGAAGTTGTTAAATAGGTGTTTGGGCATTTCAGACTGATACCCATGGAAGACATCAGGGCTAGAGATAAAATCTGGGGATTTTCTCTCATACACATCATATTTAACATCATGGGACCAGATGGGCTTTCCTTGGGAAAGAGTATACTTGGGGGGACTGAGAACTATGGTGTCCCGAAGTCTAATTTTCAGAAATATGCAAGGGAAGACTGGATTGGAGACTGGCAGAAGTGGTCAGTGGTTAAAAGGAGAGCACTGGTGTGCTCCAAGAGGTCAGGGAAATGGACTGTTTTGACCCTGTGAATAATTAGTAGAGTAATATAAATAAGAAATATTTAGTATTAACTTGAAACCTATTCTGCTTTTTCTTTAACAGATAGCTCTGCTCCGGAGACAACAAGTATGAATACCACAGACAATGGTGTCAACTGTCTATGTGCCATATGTGGGGACAGAGCGACGGGAAAGCATTACGGAGCATCAAGCTGTGATGGGTGCAAAGGCTTCTTCAGACGCAGCATACGCAAGAGTCATGTTTATTCCTGCAGGTACTTGAGATGCTCCTTTTGAGAAAGTTATGTTTAGAGGCATTTCAGAATGGCGTGCAAGAAGTAAGGGGATAAGGCGGCTGGGTGGCTCAGTGGGTTAGAGCCTCTGCCTTCAGCTCAGGTCATGATCTCAGGGTCCTGGGATCGAGGCCCGCATCGGGCTCCCTGCTCAGTGGGGAGCCTGCTTCCTCCTCTCTCTCTGCCTGCCTCTCTGCCTACTTGTGATCTGATCTCTGTGTGTCATATAAATAAATAAAATCTTAAAAAAAAAAAAAGAAGTAAGGGGATAAAATCAGAGCTTTTGGAGCACCTGGGTGGTTCAGTCAGTTAAGCATCTGACTCTTAATTTCCGCTCAGGTCCTGATCTCAGGGTCCTGAGATCACACTGGGAGTCAGGCTCCCCACTCAGCATGGAGTCCACTTGTCCCTCTCCCTCTGCCCCTCCCTTCACTTGCTCTCTTGCTCTCTCTCTCTCTCTCTCTCTCTCTCAAATAAATAAATAAATAAATAAATAAAATCTTTAAAAAAATCAGACCTTCCATACTTTTGAGACTCTACAAACAAAATCTGTAAGCTGTGTTAAAAGTAAGGATATGTGGGTGTGTATGCAGGACACATTCCCACAGGTGGTTCTTTTTTATGAAACATTTTAGACTTATAAAAGGTATGAAAAAAATCCGCATACTTCTCATCCAGCCTAAACCATTATAGTCGAAGCCTCTAGTGAACACACCTCCTCTATCACTTTTTCTTTCTCTCCTCTCTCCCAGAGGTACCTACTGTCTGAAATCTGGTGTTTGTCTTTTCTTTATGTTCCTTTATTGTTTTACCACATGTTCACATACCAGTGGATATATTTTAATCTATATTTAAATGATTTCACAATCTATGTCTGTTTCTGCATCTTGATTTTCTTTTCAACATCTCTACCTCCTGAGTCTTTTGTACAAAATTATAAAAGTGTGGATGATCTTGGTAGCTTGTCAAAGTCAGTGAATGAGCTTAAATTTTCAGTCTTAAAATTTTAAATGTATTTCTCATGCCACAGTATTGCCATTGAGTTCAATGTTTTGTCTAAGATGTATTTAACTATATTGTATATGTCACATGTTTCTAGTAGGCTTAAAAAATACCTAGTCAACATTGTAGTACAGGTTAGGGTTAGATATTCCACCTTGAGTGTTCAGAATGACAGTCTGGAATGCAGATTACAGCTTTGTGAAATATGGACTATTAAAAAAATGACTGATGCTAAGAGAAAAAATATCATTACTTGTTCTACAGATGAAAAGCATGTACAGAATTGCTGTGTTATTTTAAGAACAAGCTGGACATTTGGGAAAAAGTTAAATCTCCCTCACAATATGATGCCATTTGATATCTAGGAGTCTGGAAAAAGTTAATATGTAACTCTCCAAATATCTAACTAGTATTCTCTAGTAATTTTTCCAGGAGGGCTTTAAGATGGTTAAAAAATATATAAATCATCCACTTTAAAATCTTTTTGATAAACAAAAAATATATTTAGATGGGTCTTGCCTTTATGTACATTAAAGCTCTAGATTTAAAAAATAGACCAAGTAGATTTCCCTCATTAAGAGCATTTTCTCAGGACACCTGGGTGGCTCAGTTGGTTAAGCCACTGGCTTTGGCTCAGGTCATGATCTCAGGGTCCTGGGATCGAGTCCCACATCGGGCTCTCCACTCAGCAGGGAGCCTGCTTCCTTCTCTCTCTCTCTCTCTGTTTACCCATAATCAGATCTCTCTCTCTCTGTGTCAAATAAATAAACAAAATCTTTAAAAATAAATAAATAAATAAAAGCATTTTCTCTATGATTACATTATTCAGTGCTTTTACAAAATTAACAGTGCAAATAAACACAAAATAACAGGGCGCCTGGGTGGCTCAGTGGGTTAAAGCGTCTGCCTTCGGCTCAGGTCATGATCTCAGGGTCCTGGGATCGAGGCCTGCATCAGGCTCTCTGTTCGGCAGGGAGCCTGCTTCCTCCTCTCTCTCTGCCTACTTGTAATCTCTCTCTGTCAAATAAATAAATAAAATCTTTAAAAAAAAATAAGATAAAAAATAAAATAAACACAAAATAACATGTAAACAATGTATTTTGAGTCATATGTTCTGTTAAAGGTGAAATACATATATATATGAAAAATGATGTGATCCAACCAACTAAATCCAACAAAGACTTTTAAGAATCTGAAAATATCAGCACCATTGGCTTCCAAGAAAAGTGAGAAGGGGGTGTTCCCTGAGAAACTTTTGGAATTTAAAAACTATTCCCACCACATGTACAGTTTGACTATTCACACCTTTCCATCATGAGTATTGCTGCCAACTTAACCTTCTTTACATATTTTGGTATTAAGAAAATGCGGTGATTTTCCATTTGGAAAATACTTACAATGATGAAGGTGTAGGAACATAAAGATTTCTTAAGCTCAGATTTTGCTCGTCTCAAATTTATCCATTTCCTCAGATGTACAAATTTCATTTCTATTCTAGCTGTTCTATCCCACTGAGTTGGGCTTTCCCTCCTAAAGCACTTTAAATTTTTGTTTCAATACTTCTCACATCATTTTTTCTTTATTTTGGCTATTTGTAAACTTGTATACATACTCTATTAGATTGTAGTTTCCATATTCCTTTGTTTAATCCCTATACCAGGGTCTTGTACACAGAAGGGTGCTTAATATGTTTATTTAATTTTTGCACTGATATTTGGGTGTGTTTTCCTCTTGTATTTATTGGTAATCAGATTCCCTCTCCTAAATCCATGAATTCCCAGGGGAACAATTGTTTTTCCTCATCCTAAAAATATCTCTCTTTCGTCTCAGTTCTTTTATAGTAGACTTTATAATCAGTCAGTTCAAAGTGGCTACACATCATTCTTAGAAGAAATATCTTCTTTTGCAGATCACCAGATAGGTTCTTTTATTCCCATCATTAATAATCAGCCACAAATAATCAGTAATATACCACTACGTGTGGATGTGGGTAATTTTATGACACAATTTGGAAGAAATATTATTATTTTACTATATGATTGATATTTGCTCCAAAGACTGATTCATATTTGCCCTACATTCACACAACTTTTCACTGAAAGTCCTTCCAATTTGACAGCTATACATTAATTTGGGAATGTTAAATAACATCCCCACGTTCCATCTGGAGTGAATGGTGGACTGGAAATCAAGCTCACATCTAATTCCAGAGACTGTACCCTTTTCCTTTTTTAAGTGTGCAATTCAGCTTTTGAGTATGTTCACAGAGTTGTGCAACCATCACTACAACCAACTTAAAACATTTTCATCACTCTGTAAAAAGACCTCCTACCCTTAAGCTGTCGCTCCCCATTTCCCCTAACTCCCTCCCCTCCAATGACAGGCAACAATTAATGCACTTTCTGTTTCTGTAGATTTGCTTCTTCAGGACATTTGATATAAATTAAATTACAGACATACCTCACTTTATTGCACTTCATGGACGTTGCTTTTTTTTTTTTTTGTACAAATTGAAGGTCTGTGGCAACCCAGTGTTGAAAAAGTCTATTGGTGCCATTTTCCGATTAGTATTTCCTCGCTTTCTATCTGTGAGTCACATTTGGGTAATTCTTGGAATATTTCAAACTTTTTCATTATATTATTATATTTGTTACGGTGATCTGTGACTGGTGATTACAACTCATTGAAAGTTCAGATGATGGTTGGCAGTTTTTAGCAATAAAGTATTTTTAATGAAGGTATTACATTGCTATTCTAGACAGTGCTGTCGCACATTTTATAGGTTACAGTATAGTGTAAACATAACTTTAATATACACTGGGAAACCAAGAAATTTCATTTGACTCACTTACTCATGATACTGGCTTTATTGTGGTAGTATGAAACCAAAACAGCAGTTTCTTTCATATATGCCTGTATACAGTATGTGGCCTTTTGTGTCTGATTTCTTTCATTTAAAATGATGTTTTCAACGTTCATCCATATTGTAGCATGTATCAGTACTCCATTCCCATTTATTGCCAAATAATAATATCCATCGTGTAAGTGTACCATATTTTATTTATCTGTTCATCAGCTGATGGGCTTTTGGGTTGTCCCTGCATTTTGGCTGCTAGGAATAATGGTGGTTTGGACATTTGCGTACACATTTCTGTGTGAACATATGTTTTCATTTCTTTTGTGTATATACCTAGGAATGGAATTGCTGGGTCATATGGTAACTCTAATGTCTAACTTTTCTTTAAAAACTGCCAAACTTTCTTCCCAAGCAGATGCATTATTTTATATTACAAAAGCAGTGTATGAGGGTTACAGTTTTTCTACATCCTCATTGATAACTTGTTATTGTCTGAGTTTTTTTCCTTTTTTTTTTTTCCGATTGTAGTCATTTTAGTGGCTGTGAGGTAGTACTAATTATGCAGAGACCATACTCTAAATGCTGTTTTCATCTGCCTATGGATATGTAATTTGGCAGTTAGAGTAAATTTCAGTTGCATTTGAGGCACATTCAAAATTAATAGAAGAATATTTGAAAGAGAAAAGCATGAAAGTGCAGAGGAATGAAGTTCTGATACATTCTCCATTATATTGAAGTCATTTAGCAATAGGCAATTAGAATTCACATGCCAAAGAGTTTTAAACTAGGTTTGGCTTTCATAACTCAGGATAGAAGTGATAATGTATACTATGTATACTGGTGAAAAGTCAGATATCATTCAGTTTTATTATAAAGACTGCATGAGAAGTGAGGCTTGTATTTCCATGTACATGCTGACAATTAGACTGGAAAAGTTGCGGGTAACTGTTCTTACACATTCTTCCTGTTGGGCCAAATTTGACCATATATATGTAAGGTCTATTTATCTGTTTATTTGTGCATTTTTGTTTTTGGGTTTTGTTTGTTTGTTTGTTTGGTAAACAGTTTTCTGCAAACTAATATATCTTTGTTTGATATTATAGGTTCAGTCGGCAATGTGTTGTTGACAAGGACAAAAGGAATCAATGTAGATATTGTCGATTAAGAAAGTGTTTTAGAGCAGGAATGAAAAAAGAAGGTAATAATATGTAGTATAATAATGATAATTATTGATGGAAATTGTTATACACATACATCCTCATTTAATCACAATAACCCTTTCACGTGAATTCTGATTTTCTTCAATGAAGAATCTCTAATTCCCTGAGTTTAGGAATTTACCTAAGGACACTGATACCCAGTCTTTGATGATTATCTGATTCCAAACACTATTACCTCTACTACTGTGTTATGCCTGGAAAGAAAATTATTATCTAAATAATATCCTGATACTCTGTTCAAAAGAGAAGCGGCAAAATCTATTAATAGGTTGAAATTATAAATGTTATTTTTAAACACACATTTATTTTCAATAATAATTGAATATCTTTGTTCATCTCATAAATATTGATTGAATATTAACTTTTTATTCATTTATTTATTTATTTAACCATTATTTATTGAGCACTTCTTTCTAAAAACTGTTCCAGATGCTAAGGCTTCAGTGGCAAACATAGCAGAAGAAAGATCCTTCCTTTCAGGGAGCTTATATTCCATTGAGGGACAGAGACAGTGGACTACATACTCTGTTTTAGTATGCATTGATTTCATTTCAAACATAGTAAATAATCTGATTATATTATCCTACATTCTAACTGTGGTTAATTTGGAAACAAATCTATTGAACACATGTAGACATTTGTCAGAGATAGCCACTGCAGTATTTTATGCTTATCAGTTCACATGCTTATGCCTATAATATACCAAGAAATATTTTTCAGAACTATTTCAAACTATAAAAGAAATCAAGTTAAATACTACAGAAATGTAAAATATATCAAACTTATCTTGAACATACCTAGTTTTTTCTTTGTCACGATATTTTAAAGAGACCAAAATTCCATTGGTTTCACTTGGATTACTAGACTCCAAAAGAAGGCAAAATAAAGTTTACAAAATTAAAGGAGAAACACTTTTTCATTATGAAATGACTTATTTCTAATGGCATATTTAGAAGTTTATGGGATTAATTACATACTTTGTCAATCAATTTCATCTATTTCTATTTGAACCCCAGTACTACTCCTACAAAAAGATAAGGAAGTCACAATCCTCTATTTCCTTTAAGAGTTCACAGGTTTTGAAAGAAAATTACTTTCAAAAACAGTGAAATTTATGTCTCCTACCATTCATAGAATAATGTATTAGTTTTTTCTAAATAGATTAGGAAGTAACTTTTGGAGATGTATTTCTCTTATTTACAGTAATAATATAATATCAAGGTTAGTTGGATAGAATCCTATATAAATATGATTTTATGTCAAAAATGATAACAGTAAGATTACAAATGTTCGTAATATCTTTTGGTGTGTTTCTAAGGATTGATCATGTAAATGAAATTCATAAAAGCATAGCTTACATTTTAATTTTTTTATCTCCATATGCATTTCCATATGAGTCAGTTTAGGCTGAAAATCAATGACAATTTCTGTGGGGAAAAAAGAGTAAGCTACCAGTAAATATGATTTTAAGATAAAATATTAATGATTCATTCCTAACTTAAGCACTACTCACTCTTAAAGGCAAAAGTCCAGTATTTTCTCTTCCAAGTTAATGACTTGTTGGTTAACAGTAAGTTTGGGGTAGATAGTAGATTTTGGCATAGCAATTGGTGCATCTCTTTAATAAAAGAATAATTTCATTAAAAATTCTCATAGTTTTATGTCTTCTCTCCCCAGCAGAACAGGGTAGAGCATTGATATAAATAATTAAGGGGCTACAGGCCTTGTTTTCATTCTTTTTTGTTAACAGAAGATATATTTATCTCCTAAGTTTTAAAATCTAATGTTGAGGGGCACCTGGATGACTCGGTTGGTTTAGCATCAGACTCTCGGTTCTGGTTCCACGTCAGAGCCAAAGCATGGAGTCTGCTTGAGATTCTCTCTCTTTTTCCCTCTGTCCTTCCCACTTCTACATTCAGTCACCCTCTCTCTCAAAATAAATAAGTAAATCTTTAAAAAAGAAGTAAATAAGTAAAATCTAACATTGATATTTGACTTGTATTATTCTTTATATGACAAGTATACAAGGTAATACTCCCTCTCTCACTCTTCTTTATATTTAAAATGTAGTTTTCAGGGAGCCTGGGTGACTCAGTCGGTTAAGCATCTGCCTTCAGCTCAGGTCATGATCTCAGGATCCTAGGATCGAGTCCCACATTGGACTCCCCACTCAGCAAGGAGCCTCCTTCTCCCTCTCCCTTTGCATCTGCTTGCTGCACCCACACTTGTACTCTCTCTCTCTCTCTCTCTCTGTCAAATAAATAAATAAAATGTTTAAAAAATAAATAAATAAAATATAGTTTTCAATAAGGAATTTAAGAACACACATTACTTTCCCTTTCCTCTCTGAAACAAGTAGATCTAGCTCTCTCCTAGAAGCTTTTTATATGATACTTAAGATGTCTTCACCTTTCCAAAGTGCTGATGTTCAGAACTCAGTCTCCTCAGGAGACACCCCTTCCTGCAACTTTTGCTTTATTACTATTTGTTAACTGTCCCGAGAACATTGTTTCATGACATCATGAGATTATAAGCTTAAAATTACCTTAACTAAATAAATTCACTTTCCATTTCTGCTAGTGTTTTAGAAAAAAAGAATGGAAATTTCAAAATCTATGATTCATAACTTCTGATGGTGGATATACTCTTTGACTTCATCAATCTCACAGGCGATACTCTTCCTCTACTTATCTTGCAGTTTTATTAACTTTGAGGGAATGGAAAACCATCCTATTACAGATACTGCATGGTTGAACTGACTGATCCAACAGTTTCTGACATGTCTGCGATCATGAAGTTTCAAAAGGCAATATTTTATGAGATCTAATGATAGGCCTGGTCTTCTACTTTTTAAAAGTGGTACAGAATGAAAAATTGTCTCAGTCATACCATGCATTCCCCTCTGCCCCTTAGCCCCTTCTTGCTTTTTATGCTATCGCTTTTAAATTTTAAACTGTATTTCCTGACATGTAGTGAAAAGAACTGACCAGTGAATACTGTGATTTTCTCCTCTAGCTGTGCAAAACGAACGTGATAGAATAAGCACCAGAAGAAGCACATTTGATGGCAGCAACATCCCCTCCATTAACACACTGGCTCAAGCAGAAATTCGGTCTCGCCAGGTACCTGCTGCACTCCAGTATCTAGCCTGTCCAACAGAATCAAATGTCTATTTAGGCATAATTCGAAAATAATCTAAGTTCTTTTAAATGGGCTCATTTCTAAAATAAATTACAATTTTGCTTTGAAAATATTAGGTGGACTATTGACTTAATTTTGACTTTTGCTGGACAACTTCCTGTTTTTAAACAGAACAATACAATGTATTTCAGTCTAATGTTGCTAAATCAAAGTTTGTTTACAAGGTTGGTTTATAACACTGAATGCATAGCACAATCCTCTGGGGGCAGTAGCTTGCTTTACTGATTAAATCTGTAAAATCAGTTACCATGTGACTTTTGGGAAGCTTGTTTGAGACATATCCTCAGAGCTTCCTTCCTTGAAAATGGTTTCTGAGCTCAAGAACTCACCTTGGCATCCACTTTGGAAACAAGAATTTAAGGGAAGAGCCAGAATCCAGAAACCAATGGAAAAGGGGTTTATTATTTTAAGTTTCTAGAATGAGAACATCAGTTCCAAAGTTTAAAAATGTTTGTCAGTTATATACATAAAAATAAATCATTTAAGAATCAAATGAAGAAGGGCGCCTGGGTGGCTCAGTTGGTTGAACATCCATACTCTTGATCTCAACTCAGGTCTTGATCTCAGGATTGTGAGTGAACTCAAGGCCCATGTGGGCTCCACACTGGGTGTGGAGTCTACTTTAAAAAAAAAACAAAAAACAAAAAACTAAAATCCTTGCAATTTCCTAAGTGATAAGAAAGCCTTTTGTTAGTCATAAAATCTCCAACAACCTCTCCAGAGTTTGTGCTAATGAGGTGACATAGGGCGGGTCCCAGAAATGGCATCAGAATGGGGCTGGTCCCAGAAGGACCAAATTGGGATTCAAGGATTGGAAATTTCAGCCCCACCCACTGGCTATCTGTGAAGAGAGGGGGCTGAAGACTGGGTTATAAAAACTCTTGAACAACAAGTTGGTGAACACATTAATGTTCTGGAAAAGTGATTTCCCCCCAGAGAGGTCATGGACGCTCTCCACCACTCCACACTCCTACCTACCTACCTTGTTCTATGCATCTCTTCCATTTGGCTTTTCCTGAATTGTGTTCTTTATGATAAACCGGTCAAAATAAAAAAAAAAAAAAAAAAAAAAAAAAAAAAAACGAAAACAAACAAAAAACAGAATCAAATGAGGAAACTTTTGAAGACAGTTTATTTTAGCATTGCCCCATTAGAAAAGTTAATGATATTTTTCTATTATAAAAAATTATGAAATAGCTAACTATTAATCAGGTTCTATAATGAGTCAGTGCAACTAGTTTCATTTTTGATAGCACGAGGGTGGTATTATGAGGCTAATATCCCCATTATCATGAAGATTACTTGATGATCCTAGAGCATTTACAGAATGGCTTAAAGGGAAACTGTGAATAAATAAACACACACATAGACAGACACACACACACATACACTCATACATATTCAAAAATTAAGTTTATAAGAACTTTTAGAAAGCAATTTTTAGAAGAGCATTTTAAAACCACTTATATTTTAGGTAGTTCAAAATTATATATAATTGGAAAATTTTTTCATTACACTTTAAACTTCTCAATGTTGCTGAGTTAAAAGTTGGTTTCTTAATTTTACTTTGATGGGGCTTCCGTGTCGTGCTGCAACTTCACTATGTTCTGGATTATCTTCTAAATCTTTCTTCCTCAATTTGGTACACTATCCACTGGAAACATTTTTTTCATAAAAATAAAATCACAGAGCATATTTCATGTGACTATGGCATGTCTTTTTGTGTAGTCATTTCGAATTAGGAAAATCCTGGAAGTTGAGTAACTTATTTTACGGTTTTGCCAGTAAAAAAAAGGTGCTGCTCCCAGAACATGGTACTGTGCAGTGAATGTTTCCAATTTAGCTTGTACTGATAGGTATGTTTGTCTCAATTTTAAAACGTTCTGTGTATCTCAGGATACTGTGGCAATGAGAGTACCCACTTCAAAGCTGTGTACTTGTTGTAGTCATAGAGAAAAGAGAAATACTGCTCATGTATTATTTTAAGTGATAAATTAATGTGATCTTCTTCATGCTAGATCTCGGTCTCCAGCCCTGGCGCAAGCACTGACATAAATGTTAAGAAGATTGCAAGTATCGGCGATGTCTGTGAATCTATGAAACAACAGCTCCTAGTCTTGGTGGAATGGGCTAAATATATTCCTGCCTTCTGTGAGTTACCACTGGATGACCAGGTATAGTTTAAAGATGTCATGAATGCTTTCGGAAATGTTTTTTGAACTCGGCTACGTTTTTGCGGGTTTTTAAATTATATTTATAGATTGACCATATTTAACAAAGGCTCAATTGTGAGAAAAAGATTGGTATTCTTGTCCATTCACCTTGTTCTCTCATGAGGCACAACTGTTCAACTTCTGTTTTAGGGGCCCTGCAAATTTATTTATTGGGTGAAGTTGAGGAAGACATGGTTCTTCCCTCCTGGAGTTTAAACAGCTTTAGTGAAGAAGAAAAAAGGAAAGTAAGGAACTGCCATTGTAAGAAAAGTATTGGCAGAACAGATATCTGGAAGCAAGTGGTGCACTGTTGGGTCTTGGTATTTATGGAAGGTGCCATATAAAATTCCACTAGAAAAAAAAATGAAAAAAAAATTCCACTGAAATACCAGACCACTCCTAAACAGAAACCACATAAGTTGTGTTGGTGTCTTTGTAGGCACTTTATGCAGTTAACATAAAATTTTGCCTTTCATGTTGTCAATTTTATTCTAGCATTCAATGTATAAAAATAATAGATCTGGCAAAAAATATCTCTAGAATCATGCTCTGAAATCTACAAATAGAATTCAGATACAATAATCTTTTCCTAATACATATATTTTTATATTTTGTCATATATACCTTAAGACTTTTTAATTAATAGCTAAGAATTTTAATTTCCTAGTCTGTGAAAATTATTAGCATCAGATTCATTTTGAATGCTTCCATCTAAGTAGTTAATAATATTTTGTAGATGCAAGTAATTTGAAAATTTTTAATCCCCCACATTGAGTAAACCATGATACATATTATACCTAGTGTGTATTTTTACACCCCCTGACCGGTGCTCTTTACCACTAATACACAAAAATAAAGAAACAGTCAAAGGGAAAGGTGCATGATTATTTAAAAATCCATGAAGGGCAAAATATTTACACAACCAGAATGAAATGTGATCATAGGAAGTCAGCAGTTATATTTCTAAGACAGCATTTCACATGGCGACCCCAAAAAAAAGTCCTATGAAATCTGAAATCATTCTTAAAATGTTCTGTAACTGCCTTCCTGGTGTGAGTCATGGTTATTGACATATCATAAAGATAGCTTGGCTCAGAAGGTTATTTCAGAGTGAATAATGCTAAATTGCTAAAACATACGTGTGTGTCTCACCCCAAGCCATATAAGTAGGGTTATGTTATTTATCAGTTTTATATTTTTATTATCCCTTCTCTTTAAAAGTTGCTGACTTGTGTATGAAGACAATGATTTAAAAATTGGAAAATTAAAATCCTGTGACCTGTCAGAAAGAGTTTGTATTTACCAAAGAACACTTGAAACCTCACAATATAACATTAATAGCCATGGATTGGCAAATGTCCATTGTGGTTAAGGCATTAAAGAAGTAGCTTTCGGTTGCATTATATATTGCATTATTTTATTTAATCCTCTCAAGAGCTCTGGCATAAATGTTATTACCTCCACTTAACAGTGTTTAAAACTGATCCTACATCCGTGAAATTCACTCAGAAAGTTCATCAGTAAATATTAAGTAGGACTACATTTCAGTTTAGGAACCAAGAGGATTTGGCAATAAATATACAGATTGCATCACTATTCTCATAAAGTTTGCACTCTATTTGGGAGAGACAGACAATAAAAATATACAGATTATGAGTAAGTCAATTCTAGGTGGGGATAAGTTGTATAAAATAGAATGGAAGTGAGTTGGAGAATAACTGGAGTGGAATGTAAGACATACATTAAGTTGGAGATTAGACATTTTTCCTGAGACCTGAATGACAAGGGGCTGGGCATGCCAAGATATGAGGACAAAGCATTCCAGGGACAGGAACATCATGTTCAAAGGCTCTGAGGCAAGTAGGAATAATGTGCCTGGAGAAAAGTGAGGAAGGGATGTCACAAGATAAAACCAGAGAAGTGGGATGGGGGGGAAAGCATTGAGCTATCAACCTGTGAGTCCATGGTTAAAGAGTTTGGGTTTTATCGTAAAGATAATAAGGAACCAGTGAAGAGTTTTCAACAGAGGAGTGATATGGAGTGATTATTATTTTGCAAATATTTTCTGGGAAGCTCTGTCAAGAAGGATTTAGGATAGAGGAAACATAAAGGAAGCGGTAGTACCTATTAGCTCAGTGGAGAGCAAGTCGCAGGCAAGATGGAGAATGACAAAGGCTCCAGCTGAGGTGGGAGCAATGGTGACACAGCACACGGATTTGCTGTACAGTTAGAACGGAATCAAAATGGACTCTTGTTTCTGACGTGAACAAGCATTTTGGATGATGGGGCCATTTACTAAGACAATGAAGATGTTGGAGACACATTACTTTGATGTATTATATTTGGAAACCTTCCTGTTCTTCCCGGTGGTGATACTAAGTAGGCAATTGAGTATATGCATAAAGCTCAGTTGAGGGCTTAGTGCAAAGAGTTAGAGGTTCAACCTAGAAAGTGTCAGCAAGCAGATCACCCATCCTCTCCACAAGTCCTTGCTTTGCTTTTGTTTATTCAGTTTACTGTGTGTAACAGAGGGTGTTTTACATATTCTTTCTTATGTAGTCCTCCTGACTACACCTTGAGATGTTTATCACTGCCTCCATTTTATAGATGAAAACAAATGAGTCCCAAACAGGCTGGTTAGCTTATCTAACGTTGAACAGATAGTAAGTGGCCGAGCCAGGATTTGAATTCTACTTTGTTTGATTCTATTTCATTCCAAAATACTTTTCTTTCTCTTTTTTGTTCTCCTTGCTGTTGTTGCTGTTTTTGGTTTGTTTCCATTCTATAGACT
Organism: Ailurus styani; assembly: GCA_002007465.1. Lineage (NCBI taxonomy): Eukaryota > Metazoa > Chordata > Mammalia > Carnivora > Ailuridae > Ailurus > Ailurus styani. Next base: position 140,916 of record LNAC01000080.1, read on the forward strand.
TGGAAGTTTTAGATCTTTGAAAACTAAAACTCCATTGATATGCTAAAAGAGAAAAATAGAAGGCTTAATGATGGCAAGTATCTATGAATATTACAGTTTATTAAAACAAAACAAAAAGATCCCAGGTTTAAAGAACACCGAGTTAATCAGACACATATTACACCATCTTTTAACCATTGTATTTTATAATTGATTGTTGAACTGGAAATCGTTCGTTAAGGTGGCACTGTTGAGAGCTCATGCCGGGGAACATCTGCTGCTTGGAGCCACAAAGAGATCCATGGTGTGTAAAGATATTTTGCTTTTGGGTAAGTTTTTTTTTTTTCTTTTAATTTAAGAAGAAATTATGCATGCTTCATCCTTCCACAGTGTCTAATCTGTATGTACCAAGCATTCATAGACACTGTCAAATGATACTCTTACTTTACAAATTGGATTTAATTGATTGTGTCCTCACTCAAGGCCCTATCTTTCCTTGACTTGATTGCAAGGAAGTTTAGAGGGCATTGGGACTTTCAGGGTACATTAAGATTTAAAAATAAGTATTGGAGGACGTGGTCACAAGGTACAAACTTCCAGTTGGAAGTTAAATAAATGCTGGGGATACAGCATATGATGTGGTGACTAGAGCGAACGCTACCGTATAATTTGTGGGCAGATTTTTTTTTTTTTATTTGACACAGAGAGAGAGAGAGATCACAAGTAGGCAGAGAGGCAGGCAGAGGGAGAGGAGGAAGCAGGCTCCCTGCTGAGCAGGGAGCCCAGTGCAGGGCTTGATCCCAGGACCCTGAGATCATGACCTGAGCTGAAGGCAGAGGCTTTAACCCACTGAGCCACCCAGTTGCCCAGGCAGATTGTTAAGAGCGTAAATCCTAAGCATTCTCATCACAAAGGGATTTTTTTTCCTTCTCATTGTATCGATGAGAAAATGAACATTAACTGAACCTATTGTAGTAATCATTTCATAGTGTAAGCAATTCAAATCATTGTGCTGTACACCTTAAAATTATACATGATGTATGTCAATAATTTCTCAATAAAACTTGGGGAGAAAAATTTAAAAATAAAAGATGTTGCTTAATAAACATAATATTGAATTACGTTTAAATCCTTACAGGACAAAGAGTTAGTGATTTTTGTGACCACTTTATTGGAGTCTCAGTGTTGTTTCACACTTCTTCAGTGTCTACTTAATACTTGTAATTATATTGTTTTATACACTTTCAAGGAACCTGTTTGTTTCCTATGATACCATTGCTTACAATATGATGCAAAATTCCAAGTTAAAAAAAAATAATTTGGTGACTGTCTGAAAATTCTGATAGTTAAGTAGCAGTGCTGAAAGAGGCAAAGTAGGGATGGCAGTTTGAAGGGGAGCTAAGATACAAAGGGAAAGCTTTTGTTTTCCCTAAGTAATTGTTCCAATCCCCCCACCTTACTTACTTTTTAAATTAGGTTTCCTGTTGAGAGAGTTAAGATCCCTGTAATGGTTATTACCTCCACCTCTCTGACTGTATGAAATGGTGACCGGATTGTTTATTCTATGTTTGTGATAGATGTTATGTTCCCCAAATAGAAACAAATTGAATGTAATATAACAATAGCTAATATTTGCTGTGATGTACTATGTAAGATGCATTGTTCTAGGTGCTTTACATGTAAATACACAATATCTCATGTAATCCTCATGATAACCCTATGAGCAGAGACTATGCTCTTAGATTTTATTAAACACTCTCTTGTATTTAGAAGACTGCTCTAATACTGTTCTCAATATAGATTTGAATACAATATACCTAAAAACCCAAATGTCTTTGTTACCTACTTCTAAATTGTTTTACCTTGAATAATTAGGTAAACTAACTTTTCATAAGAAGAGCAAGGTTGCATTTTTTGAGTTCTTTTGCACATGTTGTTACACTGAAGATTATCTTGGGGTACAGTGAAAAAATTCAGAATATTCTGCTTTTTATAAAACCAGAAAATAGCAACCTAGCTGTTATATTAGGAGCTTTTGACATTATTGTCATTATAGCCAGAGACTTTTAAATTAGAGGATCCTCAGGGATTAGGTAGTCTAGTCTCTATCCAATCTTGGAACTTTCTTCAATTCATCTACTTAAACTTGTTAAAATTCTGTCTCGAGAGTTATTACAGCTACATATAACTAGACCACTAAAGGAGTCCTATTTTTATCCAGTGTAAGCATGAAAGTTTCTTTAGGTTTTGTGTTATGCTCATTAATGAGTAAGACACTAATAGATAACTGACATAGTGGAAGGCTAATCATTATATTTTGTTTCTCCCTTGTCAATTATTAGCTTGTTATTGGTCTGTACTTTCGCGTTATCACTAGTGACTGAGGCTGTTAAAATGCATGTGATCATATTATCTATGTCGTTGATCCTTGACATGTTCTTAAGTTTTTCTAAAATAACTAACCTAACGCTACTGAGAGGAAGTACTATTATTACTTCTTCAAGGGAAGAACCATTTAAAACATAGATGTGTAAAAAATTAAATCATATCTGATGATCTTTTGTTGGGGGGGCTGCTGACCTTTTTTTTTCCAGGGAACAACTATGTAATTCACCGTAACAGCAGTGAAGTTGAGATCAGCCGTGTGGCCAACCGGGTTCTAGACGAGCTGGTACGACCATTTCAAGAAATTCAGATTGATGACAATGAATATGCTTGTTTGAAAGCAATCGTATTTTTTGATCCAGGTTTGTTGTTTAGAATTCCATTAAAAATAATGATAATGAAAACTAAACTATTACTTCATATTAGACTGTTTACTCTCACACTCCAGCAAGATTCACTCTTTAGATCGCTCTTTTTCTTCCTTTATCAGATGCAAAAGGGCTAAGTGATCCAGTAAAGATTAAGAACATGAGGTTCCAAGTGCAGCTCAGTTTGGAGGACTACATCAACGACAGGCAGTATGACTCGCGGGGGAGGTTTGGAGAGCTGCTTCTGCTCCTGCCCACGTTGCAAAGCATCACTTGGCAAATGATTGAGCAAATACAGTTCGTGAAGCTTTTTGGGATGGTTAAAATCGACAACCTACTTCAAGAAATGCTACTGGGTGGTGAGTACATTTAAGAATTTCCGTTTTATGTCTTAGCATTCCACTCTGTACAAGGTTGACCTACTTATTTTTTGTCCGTGACATAATGAACTCAGTTTTTTACACTTGGAAAGTCTGCAAAACCCACTGGATGGAGACAAAAATACTTGAATGTATTGAAATCCTCTTTCTTACTAGTCTCCACCATCTTTATGCTACACAGTTCCCCTTGCCTTAGTTTTTGTCCTTTCAAATATGGTAAATAGAAATATATTTCATATTTTTACTACTCCTTGGGATGGATTGTATATTTTTAAGCCTTGACTCCTTTAAAAGCTTAAGGATACCAGCATTGCAACATAACCTAAAAATATTTATAGTAAAAACCTTAAAAATAAACACTGTGCTCCTGGAATAATTAATTGACATAATACAATGAAAAGGGGAAAATGAGATTTCATTGAGGCAATAAATGTCAGGAATAAGTTAAGAAATCATTTATTTTGTGTTCTGATGTAGATTAAATTTCCTTGTAAAATCACTTTATTTTATTTTATTTTAGTTTTAGTTTTCTGGCGCTTAATGTGTTCCTAATGACATCTTTCTGAAATAAAAGTTGTTTATGCTGTTAGTGTGATTCCAAATACTATAAACTTGAGGTAAGTGATTCTTGGAATTGCCTTAACAACAGGCAGCAAACCTAATGATTCCAGGAAATGGCACACAAGGTCCATTATTAATATACAACATAATATGATACAACATTAATCTAGCCAATGCACAGTGAAAGCAGACATTGTCCTTAATATGGCAGCAGTTCTATTAATTTCTTTTTGAAATCCCAAAAAGCACTTTGCAAAAATAGCAATATTCAAGCTGTCAATCAAAACATTTGTTGCAAGGTAAACTTGCTGGTGTCCCTGATTAAATTTCACTAATGCAAGCATCTTTTTATCTTCTGTAGGTGCTTCCAGTGATGCTAGTCATCTCCATCATCCCATACATCCACATTTGTCTCAAGATCCATTAACTGGACAAACTATACTTTTAGGGCCCATGTCAACACTGGTTCATACAGACCAGATCTGTAAGTATCTGGTCTACTTTTCAACCATGATAATTTTTAAACTTAATTGCCTGAGAAGAAGTGGAATTCGGGGAAAGAATCTGTCAGTATCCATAAATTGCAAAAATTAAGTACCATTTCCTCTCTAGGACTCAACTGTGGGAGACTGTGACGTCCAGCAAGTCACTTATTCTCCTTAGGCATGAGCTGGCTCCCTAAAATGGGATGTGAGTCAGTAAATGCTTCTAGAGTACAACAGGTTGTAAGGGCAGTCCCGGTTTTGCCTGGTCATTCAGGACCATAAGAAAGACTGTGCAAGCTGGAACTGTGCAAAGAAAACTCTTAATAATCAATAGGAAAATTACAGTTTGCTTGTGACCTTTAAAAATGTTTGCCAAAACATTAAGAACTCTCTTAACTACAGGTTATAAATGTAGCGAGAAATTGAAAAATAATAATCCTGAGATTTATTTAGTATACTGTAATATAAACATTAGATTCACTGAGGATTAGTGTGTTTTATTTCTTCATCAAAAAAATTATGAAGTGTAGGGGCACCTGGGTGGCTCAGTTGGTTAAGTGTCTGCCTCTGGCTCAGGTCATCATCCCAGAGTCCTGCTCAGTGAGGAGTCTGCTTCTCCTTCTCCCTCTGCCCCTCTCCATCACTCGTGCGTGCTCTCTCTCTCTCTCTCAAATAAATAAAGTCTTTAAAAAAAATTATGGAGTGTAGCTTGAAGAGTGCTTGCCACCTCCTCCTCCTCTAATTTGCAAGTGGAAGTGAGCATCTTTTCTGTGTCTTGATGAATTTTACTCTTTTGGAAGTTTGGATCAGCTTCCAACATTTTACCCTTTGCACTTTCCATGTATGAAAGGTCTCTGAGAATCCATTTAATGTGAAGGTTTTTTTTACAGGTTTCACTTCCTCAGGGACATCTTCATCCTTTTCAACACAGTTTCTTCACTAATGTCCATCAGTTTCCTTCACTAAAGCTCCAGAATGCAGGTTTAGAGACTCAAACAGCAGCAGTGTCTGCATTCTCAGGGGCAGCTAATTCTTTTTCTTTTCTTTTTTTTTTTTTGCCAATTTTGCTTTACCTATTTTTTGCAAAATGTCATGAGAATATGAGACTTTATCAGTAGGAGACAAGGAGGCAACACAACTACACAATTAAAGTTGTCAGTTCATGAACTGAATAAAATGTATTCAGTGACCAGTCACAGACAAACTTAAAGATGTGATATGATTGGTCACTGATCATAATGCACACCTGTTATCGAGGTAATTAACATAGACCAGAGAGTTAACAGGGAAGATCGTATGTATCCAGTTACTCACAGTTAATCGTGAGTTACCGTGCTTGCTAAAATTTGAACCATGTTTTTACCGGACTGGTGCTGTTTAGCCAAGCTGTGATAACTGAAATTTGTGCATGTCAGATTTTTGCAAAGTGAGGCCTCTGGGAAAACTCTTTGGAACTAAAATGATTGTATTAATAGTAGGGGTTAGGAGCTAAGTTAATCCAATAGTGTTGCAGATTTAACCCATATTCTAATTTTTAAGATACTCCAGAGATAAAAATCTCTATTTGACATAATTTCTAGAATGTGTCTGAATTTATACTAAGTAACCCCAGATTTGCCTTTGATCTATCTCCTCTTTTTTAAAAAGATTTTATTTATTTATTAGAGAGAGAGATCGAAGGAGAGAGAGAGAGAGCACAAGCAGGGGGGAGGAGTATAGGAAGAGGGAGAAGCAGACTCCCTGATGAGCAGGGAGCCTGATGTGGGTGGGGCTCAATCCCGGGACTGAGCCTTCTGAGCCGAAGGCAGACCCTTTACTGACTGAGCGAGGCACCCCGATCTATCTCCTCTTAACACTAAACAAGCTAACTCACTGAGATTCCTTGAGTTATTTTCATATAATTATGATGCATACTGGTATTACCTACTGACTTTACAGCAACCCTTAATAACTAGTTACAGTGTGGTTTCATGGAAATGTTCAGTGAAATGTAACAATTTAGTGAGAATGATCTCACTACTACCTAGCGATAGGAAAAGTAGAAGCCACGGAAATACTTATTACCACTGCTGTCCCTTAGATACAAACACTGGGAAACCCATGTGTAAATTGTGTCTGAAACACAAAGTTCTTTGAATATATCCGCAGTAAAATTGTTAGAAAAATATTCAAATTATGGAAATAGTATGACATACTTAACCTGTGGATATAAATGTACTTGAGAGACATTAATTTGAGACCATCCTTGCGAAGCAAATGTTACTATTTTCATTTCATAGTCAAGAGCAGAGAGGCAAACCCATTACCATCTTTCTTAGAGATCAGTTATTCATAAACTCAGAAAATAAAACACATTAACAGCATATTAAACATTATAGGCAGCAACTGGCAAGAAAGTTTAACAATTCTGCTGGTAGTTGAATCTTTTACTTTTTAAATGCTAGTTTTCTAGTATTTTTAAAAGCATATTTACTGACCCTAATCTTTTTAAAATCACATCCTATTTTTCATCTTTATTTTCCCTCTTTCAACATAATATTTATAAGAATCATTTGTTTCATGCAAAGCAAAACATTAAACACACACACACACACACACACACACACAGATTTAAGTTCATGTGTATTTTCCTGGCCTTTTAGAGCAAACAGACCACTGCCGGCCGTCTCAGATTCATCCCAGATATCCAGAAATAATTTTTTAAAATGATTATAGTTATCCTTTTGTCAATTAAACTATATATAAAAATATTGGTTCTAAGTAATTGCTAAACCATATTTAATAATATAAAGTCAATACATTAAAGAAAACCAGGCAAACGGGAACTTTTCTTATTTTTGTACAGAATTTTTAAAAGCTATTTTGGGGAAAAAATATATAAAGTTTGCAATGCCTTAGTATGATCATCAAACATTTTCTACTTGTTCTATTAAATATGTGGAATGATAATAAATGTGAATGTTAAAATATTTCAAGTTGTTAAGAATTAAAAACCTAGACTATTCCTAGATTATTTTATAATACAGTAAAGGTTTGCAATAGGAGGATATACTATTCTAGACAATGAAGTATTCAAACTGTAACTTTGTTTTTCAATTACTTGGCCTTGCTCTTTGCATTGATGGGGAAGGGACGGATGAGCTCAATGGTAACAGAATAATTTTGAAGCAAAAATGCCAGTATTTTTCAGATGCTTTTACCTACAATACAGGTTTCAAAGCACTTGAAAACTTTTTATGTGATCTAATATGTTTGAGTTACGGAGTCCAAGCCGAATATATTTTATTTTATGTGCATTTTTTATTGCAAAAAAACGTGAAGTTGTTCTCTAAGACTTGAAAAAAAAATAGCTTTTCGTTAATTCTCTTTATTGACTTTTTTTCTGCCGAGTCTGTAAGAGAATGAAATGCTCATAAATGCTGTTAAGAAAGTTAGGAAGTGACTTTTGAGGGACTATTAAGTGACTATTAAGATGTTCAAGTATGGGGTGCCTGGGTGGCTCAGTAGGTTAAGCGGCTGCCTTCGACTCAGGTCATGATCCCAGGGTCCTGAAATCCAGCCCCATGTCAGGCTCCCTTCTCAGCAGGGAGCCTGCTTCTCCTTCTCTTCCCCACTCCTGCTCTCTCTCTCTTGCCATCTCTGTCTCTCTCTCTCAAGTAAATAAATTAAAAATCTTGAAGAAAAAGAAGATGTTCGAGCACACTCTATTCCATTTGAATGCTATCTGAGAGTTCAAAAGGCAGTGCAACTCCAATAGGTCCTCAAGGAGCTCATAATGTATTAGAAAATCCTACTTTAGATATTATCTTTTAAAAATATCTCCAAAATAAAATAGTGCATATTGGTGTCATGCAGAACTTCCTGGGTTGAACCAGGGTGACAGTCACCATCACATCAAATTCTCTGCTTCTCTTTTAGCAACTCCTGAGACGCCGCTCCCTTCCCCACCGCAGGGCTCTGGACAAGAACAGTACAAAATAGCCGCCAACCAAGCTTCAGTGATTTCACACCAGCCTCTCTCCAAACAAAAGCAGTTGTGAAAATGTGTTTACTCCCGAACGGCACTGCGTAAATGTGAAAACTTGTTGGTCTTGAAATAACTCAGGATGGTACTTTTGGCAAACTTTCAGCCAAGGCTTCTTTATGGTGCTGTTATAAGATGGTCTCCTGTTTTTTTTGTTTATAGGCTCCTTTTGTATGTTGTCACTATTGTTTAAAACTTTCTGATGCAAGCAATGTATATCTGAGTTTCCATGTGTTTGTACAGTGTTTTTGTCCAACTTCCCTGGCACTGTTCCTGAACTAGTTGAATCTTATGTACTACTTTCATTTGCTGTCTTGATATTAATTTAAACCTGTAAATAATTGCTTCATTGCGATGTGATGCAGAACTAAGTATTCTTTCTTGACCAGAACAGTAGATCAGCAACTCCAGATTAATGTAAAATGAACCAAGGTTTTTTTTTTGTTTTTTTTTTTAATCATTTTTAAACTTGCCAATTAGAAAATTAAAGCAGTTGCTATAGAACAGGAAATACTTCTTTGAAGAAGAATCGCTTGTGGATATTCTGTGGCTAAAAAGCATCTTTCTGGCCCACAGTTAAACATGCCTGTCTTTAGCTTAGGAAATCATAAATAACCATTCCAAGGATGACTGGCTATTCCTCATAATCTGCCTCTACTTGAAGATGTATCTTGAGATAAAATATGTTTGTTTTACCATTTAGGAGACAGGATAAGTGGTTAAAAAAAAAAAGGAAACCCTTAAAACAGTGGCTTGACCAAGAGAAACACTGATTTTCTCTCCTAAAACAATCTAGAAGTAGTCATCCATTGACTAGAACTTAGCGCATGTTCCCATCCAGTTCCCTGGGAGGCTGGGAGAGCAGCCTTTAGGTGGCAAATCTTAAACTGCACCATTCTGGGAGACTGCTATTGGGAGACAAACACGTGCCTTGCCACACTTAAGACTCACAGGTAACCAACATTCATAGACCTGAGGAATAGGAGAGCCACCAGCTTCACACCCAGGTCTGCTTGACTTTGATCTTTGAGGTGAAATGAAAAATGTGAGCTTCTCACTGTGGTTTTTAAACGTATGCAATTGAGTGATGACTGAATACCATCCATCCTGTTAACCTTAGCACATACTCGCATGTATTCAATGAGTGTAAATTTGTTGGCAGCACGAATAAGAAACCACTCTTGTAGTTTTAATGTCTTTCCCCCCAAAAAAGAAAAATTTGAAAACAAATTAAAAAAATTGAAAGATAGAATCCCAGATAGGTTATGATGAAAACAAACACATTCAAATCATTGACTCAGTAGATTTTCAAAAATCCAGTGGACCGAGGAGTATAGTTCATTGGAGCCCTATCTGATTTAAAGATGAAGCTTATTTAAAAACAGTTAACGATGGGCCACCTCAGGAAACAGTGATCTCTCTCTCTCTCTCTCTCTCTCACACACACACACGACATACACATTTATTTCCAGAAGCAAGGAAAAACTGGTTGAGTAATTATTAGTGTTGTAAAAAAATAGTATCCCAATCTGAATTCAATGATTTTTATAGAACCTCAAAATTTCTGAAATTTCATAACCCTCACTTATCCTACAAAGAAAAAGATTCTGTTAATGTTAACTAACTTATTAACTCAGAGTAGGAAAATGATTAATTAGAAGGTATTATTGACATAAATAAAATCAAAATTCCTTCAATAGCTGGTACTGGAAAACTATAAAATGTGTCTTTGAAAATGAATGAGGGAAGTTTACTTAACTCTTATTTTGTGGAAATTTACTCTAGTGTCTCAGTTTCATGCTTTTCATCTTTAAAAATACAATTATCTTTTGTAGGATTCTGTTTAACTTTCTGTGCTGTTCCCTTAATAGATATTAAAAAAAAATCTTTAAAATGTAAAACCTAAGATTCATTTTTAGCAAGTCCTTTAACTTATCTGCATATACTTACTAAACAACTTTGTTTTAGAAATTATTGCTAACGATTTTGTTTTAATAACTATGGTCAGGGAATTTTTAATATAATATTTTTGTATACTTAACTGCCAAAAATGCTGGACAAACAGGAACTGGAGTTTTCAGCATATTTTCAAAATATTGATAATGAAACTTCTTGCTTTTATATAGCACAAAACTTTTTCAGGTAATAAATATGAATAATTTATTGTGAAATAGTGATTCATTTTATAAATGTAAAATTATTTTTATAAATTTTATTGTTGAAAATCAAAACTAAATTTTGTAAGTTAAATTATAGTGAGATGAAAATATTTCTAAACTGTGATATGTTGTTTCACTGAACTTTCTAAATAAAAATTGAGAGACGAAACTGAAGTAGGATGCTTCATTACTGTTTAAAATGATTTTGTAATGTTAGAGCTACTGATAATATCTTTTATATGGACATTGAATTAAATTTATTTGGAGTTCACCAATACTGGTCTTTAGAAGCTGGAGCAAAATTAATTAGTACATCTCCAAATAATTTTAGAATTGGATGCTGATTGAAGGGAGAATAGTCATCTCTGCACTTTATTGCATAGTTTTTCTTGACAGTTTTGTGGCAGTAATTAAAATAAATGAGCGAGCCTGGCTTACATGTTGAGTACGCGTACTCTGGCAATACCTTTTTAACCTAGATGTTTTAATTGCTGTCGTCCTCCATTCATATTTCAAGCTTCTTTGTAAAATTTCTTAAACTATGAAGACCAGTAAATTTTACTTTTATGAAATTCTACTCTTTTATGAAAATTCTACTCTTTTATGAAATTTCTACTTTTATCAGGGTAATATGCCTACATCATTTAAAAACACAAATTACATACTTAAGGTTTATTGTGAAAACCTGAAGTACTCCTATTTGACCACTGCCCTCTTCCCCACATTCTGTCCTTCAGTAAAAACACTAAAATACTGTGGCTGTTTTATCTGGTATTTTTCTCCACAGTTTGAAAGCATTTAGTTTATATCACATTTTTTCATTTTTTTTTCAATTTTGGACCTTATCTCTGTGTAAACATTCGAATCCTGCCGCATTCTCCCAATTTTTTATAAATCAATTTTTTTTACTTACTTAGTAGTTGCTACTTAAATAACTGCCTACCTTGTTTTAAAATATGAAACATACAATTTTTATATTTTCGTGGATAATATAAGAAAAATACTCTAATTTTATAGAGCAATTCAGAAGAGAAAGAAGAGTCTTGCTCTAGGTCACAGGAGGATTGCAATTTAGAATAAAGAAAAGATGTTCAATGCATTAATAATAAGTTTTATTGTACTCTATACTTGAGTGCAATTTGACATCTATTTCAACTTGGGCATTTGATCAAATCTTTTTAACTTACGTTCCTTCTTTACCTCCAAGATCTTGCTGAACTGCCCAGAGAAAGACTTTTTATGAGTAAGAAAAATCTATACATGTCCTGAAATTTTCAATTCTTTTTCTGCAAAATGTAAGGCAGATGACATCAGAGTAAAAGAAATGCAGACTTGTCCGTGATTAACCACAAGCCTAATGGTGCATCTGTGAGAGTGATATGAAATTCCACAAATAGAGCCCTCAGAAACTTCAAAGTTGTAACAGGAGAGACTAAGACCAAGAGAAGAGCACATGACAGTCAAAGAAAGTCAAGTCAAAAGACATAAGGAGATGCAGTCATGACCCACTGCAGGGGGCTCCTAGTGTGATACCCCTGATTTCCCTTGAGGCAGATGGATTCATAGAGAAAGAGGGTTTGGGCCATAGCAATTTCCAAATTGGGAGAGTTGTGTTCCATTACAGAAGAGATAGATCCTAACTTCAGAGTACTATAATAATTATAAGATAGAAGGGACTCAACTCAATAGTGAACTTTCCCCTACAACACACCCTTCCTACCATCCCCCCCAACAACCCAGATTCTTCCTTATGGGCACAGATAATTGAGGTTGTGCAATACATAGGCATATCTAAGTAGAAGACAACACCTTGGGTGGGGAGGATGCAACTGGATAGGACGGAATGCAACTAGATGCGAGGGACAAAGGCAATTCTATCTACCTACCCAGACAGGGAAACTCTGAAAATAAACAGTTACTGAAGAAGTCAGTGAACTTTCCTGCCATGACCATGGTGGCCAAGCACTCAGTTTCTTATATCCAGTTTGAGCCCTTATTTGGTAAAGTAATTATTTAGAAAAATACAAATTCTGCCCTGTAAGACAAAAAAGTACTAGGTTCTTCAAAGGGGGACAAGGGCAGGTAAGAGGAAAGAAGACACTGTCTACTAGGCCTCTAATTTTACACAAGTTGCAAATAACAGGGTATAACTATATATACGTGAGTGTATTTCTTCTTGATATTTCAGAAAATAAATACAATTAAAAATTTACAGATAACCATTAATAGAACTAAAATAGGATTCATAAATTATACCACTGTAGAAAAAAAGAAAAGAAAAACTGAGCAGTCTGGTGAAAAAGTAGTTTTAAAAAAAATAAGAAAACAGACAACTAAAAGTAATATGGGGGATATATGCCAAAACTTAGACACTTCATTAAATTTTACAGGTTAAAAAAATTACCTAGTGCAATATAATTATTTTTAGATTAGATTAGCAGTTCATCTATGTCTCTCTCTCTTTTTTAAGATTTTATTTACTTATTTAATAGAGAGAGACACAGCGAGAGAGGGAACACAAGCAGGGCGAGAGTGAGAGGTAGAAGCAGGCTTCCAGCTGAGCAGGGAGCCAGATGCAGGGCTGGATCCCAGGACTCTGGGATCATGACCTGAGCCGAAGGCAGATCCGTAATGACTGAGCCACCCAAGCACCTCATGTATGTCTTTATTACATAATTCTTTACATAATTGTTTAGTACATAATTCTTTACAAGGTGATCCAGTAAAGCAACATTTATGGGTTATCTAATATGTATATATTAAATTCCTACACTTCGCCACAGATTTGTGGGCACTGGAGCTCTCAAGTTCCTAGGGGAATTTGAGGAGGGAAAACATTAAGTCAAAGTCATACAAATAATTATATAGAACTAATTATTACTTTGTAGTTGAATAACTGGACGTTCTGAGAGAGTTTCCTAGACAAGTTTACTTATAGATCAGGAAAGAGCTCTCAGAAAAAACTGAAAGAAGACTGGAGGTAAAGTCCAGTGAACAAGAACCTTAGGGGCAAAACCTGAGGGTGTTAAGGGAGACAGAGGGCAGATGACACAGTTCCTAATGGACCTTGTTAAGTATTTTAGATTTTAGTTCAACTATATCTTTGTGATTCACCAGCTGGTTTTAAGTAGGGCAGGACATGATCCAAATTGATTTTTTGAAAGAGATCCCTCTGCTAAATGGAAAATGAGTCAAGTTGGAGAAGAAACATTTTCACTGAAAGGAAGTAAAAAGAGATACCTGTATTCTGGATTAAGGTGAGAGTACCAAATTTGGTACCAAATAAAATGCTACCAAATATATACCAATATATATGACTATGTTTTGGAAGCAGACACAGTAAGACTTCTTCCAAACTTGATACTGGGTGTGTATAATGGTACAGCTGCTTTGAAAAGAATTTTCATATTCTTAAATAGATTAAACATACAGTTGCCATTTAGCCTGAAATACCAGTCTTAGGTATTACCCTAAGGAATGAAAATATATGTCAAATAAAGACTTGTGCAAAGTTTTTTATTTAGTATCGCTGAAAACTGGAAGCAAACTCAACGTCCAAAAACTGTCAGTGGGAAAATACATTGTGGTATATTCACACCGAGATTAAATTAATACAGAAATTAAAAGGTGACTTACTGATACACATTACAAAATGGAAAAATCTCAAAAACGTGATGGGCAAGTGAAACTGGACAAAAGTATATACCATCAAAAAAAGTAGCAAACTAGTCTACAGGGAGAGAAAGCAAATCAATTATTGCCTGGGTTTGAATCTGATTTCAAAGAGGCAGGAGGACATTGGGGGGTCGGGGAAGGAGGATTTGCAGCTTGATTTTGGTGGTGGTCAGATGTGTCAAAATTTGCCAAGCTTTACATTTAAATGTGTGTATTTTACTATATATAAATTATATCTCAATAAAGGTCACAAAGTGAAATGCACTACATTATTTAAAAATTACAAAAAGAACAAGAAATAAACCTAATTAGTGCTGTAGAAAATAATATATAAACAAGAGAGTCAAAACAAATATAACTTAAGAAATAGAAAAAATACATAATTTGTAATAAATCTAGTTGCTAGTGCTCTGAAATGACAAAGTAGATGAAATCTTTGATTAAACTACCTGAGAAAAATGGAGGGAGCACAAAGACACATACAGACCAGTAACTCTTATGAATATAACTGCACACTATCGAAACAAAATACTGGAAAAATAATTCACTGCTATAAGGAAAAGACAATATAATATATTCAAGTAGGCTTTTTTCCAGAAATGCATGATTGGGTTACCATTTGAGCATCAATCATTAATGGCAGGACCATCTTTACTGAGTGGGCACCACAACTTCTGCTCTGCCCAAATTTGGCCTCTGTGCCTCCTTTCGGAATATCGTCCCTGCTAATCTGGTTCTTAGGGAATGCAACCTGAAACAACATACAGAATTCATTTAGATTTATATGCTATCATAGGCAACTGTAAAATGAAATTAATCGACCATATAGACTACAATATCAAAAACGAAATTGGTAAAAATCAAATTTACGAAGTATAGATTGCAATACCATCTGAGACCACAACCCAAGCCGAAGGCAGAGGCTTTAACCCAATGAGCCACCCAGGCGCCCAAGTTTCTGAAATTTATCTTTAGAGAAATTAAGGCACCGATTAACGCATGCATGGGGAGGCAAAGGGTTGACGGAGTCAAATTACAGATGTATGGAAATAGGAATATTTCCATATTTTTTCCACATTTCCATAGTTTTTTCCACTAGGGAAAAAACTGGTCAGATCTGAGTTTCCATTAGAAAAATTTACATAGGGGCACCTGGGTGGCTCAGCCAATTAAGCAACTGCCTCTTGATTCCCTTACAGGTCACGATCCCAGGGTTGTGAGACGAGCCCCAAGTCCGGCTCTGTGCTGGCGTGGAGCCTGCTTGGAATTGTCTCTCTCCCTCTGCCCCTGCCACCCTCCCTTAAATAAAATAATAAAATAAAAATAAAAAGTTATGATAGTTAAGGGTTTTGTAAGGGAAGCGTCCTGGATGCCAAACTTCTAGTTTCCCCTTTTCACAGGCAATTTCTTTTCTTTTTTTCTTTTTCCTTCTTTCTTTCTTTCTTTTTCTTTTTCTTTTTTTTCTTTTTTCCTGGCGTTTCCTTGTTTTCTTGGCCCTCTCAGCATTTTCCTACTTGTCCTATAAGATGTAGTTAAGATAGCACCTTCACCCTTCTGTGATTTTACAACCTTCTCAGGTAAACTAAGGACTTCCTTATATGTTTTACTATTTGTTGTTTATACTGTTATTTATAGCATTTATTTCAATGCTTTAATTCTTGTTTACTGTCAGAGTGAAGCCCAGGAAAGCAGGTACCAGTTGGGTGCATTTTGCATTCCCAAGATTCAACAGAATTCTTGGCAATTATTAGGTGATCAATAGTGATTTCTAAATTAGACAAGAAATTAGTCACAGCTATGAATTCTTTTTTGTTAGTAAAGCTCAAGAAGGAAAAGAGCTGAATATAAAATACTATATTTACTTCTTATTCAATGGATTATTTTTAGATAATGGTAACTATTTCTATAAGACAATTAGTTTATCACATTAACTTTTAAAAGTAAAAATAGTAAAAAAAATCAACTTGTTTGAAGTAAGTGAAACATTATCACTTAATCTCTGTATTTTTAATTTATGATCTTTTTCAGAGAAATTTTTAAGTCTGATTTCATCAATTTATTTTTCATATTTTAAAATATAAACTTTGTTAAAAAGATATTTTGCGGGCGCCTGGGTGGCTCAGTGGGTTAAAGCCGCTGCCTTTGGCTCAGGTCATGATCCCAGGGTCCTGGGATCGAGGCCCGCATCGGGCTCTCTGCTCGGCGGGGAGCCTGCTTCCTTCTTTCTCCTCTCTCTCTGCCTGCCTCTCTGCCTACTTGTAATCTCTCTCTGTGTGTCAAATGAATAAATAAAATCTTAAAAAAAAAAAGATATTTTGCTACACAAAATGTATTATATTCTATATGGCAAAAAGCATCAAAACACAAAGGATTTTTCTTATAGTAGGAGTTTGTGCTCATTTATCTAAATTGTAATTTACACACAAGTCGTTCACCTGCTTATACTAGACATTAAGACAACAGGCCAGTTATTAGATAGTTACAATATAGCCTGTTTACTTTTTTTTAAGCTATGGAATAATGTGGATTTAATACACTGGTAATCTAGGAAAAACATGTAAAGCCCATTCACCCTAAGATAATGACAGTAGAAGAGAGAGGTGAAATTAGGTTATATTATTGATTATTTTATTTATAAAGTCATTGGTGCTCTTGTACTGCATAATAATTCAATTTAAATATAAATGTAAAGATCTAATGAGCAATTATCTGGCAGATGAATAAGATCAGAAACACAAATCAAAATGTGTAGTGGTGTGTGTTTAGAAATACACTGATCTTAAGCTAGGGTTGGTTTCTTTGTCTAAAAAAAAATCTAAAATGACCTCTAATGCCATCACAAGACACACAACATGACAGCATCTCCACAGTATAATTAAAGTATTATGTATCTTACAGAACTGCCGTAGAATTGTCTCTAGATTTTTTTACTAACATACAGAAAATATTTTTACCATAAAATATATCATGATAATTCTTGAATAAAAATAAAATTATGGGGAATTTTAAAATAAAGCCTACTTAATACCTCACAAATATTTATTTCAGACATACTGGTTTCATAGAATGAACTAATGTACTAAGTTGAATTTGGTCAGAAATGCAAAAATGAAGGAAACATTTTTATACTTAAAGGGCTTAAAATATAGTGAAGAAGATTGACAAATTATTAATATTTATAAAAGACAAAGAGATAAGTTAGGATGCAGTGTACCAGAGAGATTAAGAGTTTGGGCTCAGGGGCGCCTGGGTGGCTCAGTGGGTTAAAGCCGCTGCCTTCGGCTCAGGTCATGATCCCAGGGTCCTGGGATTGAGGCCCGCATCGGGCTCTCTGCTCAGCAGGGAGCCTGCTTCCTCCTCTCTCTCCTCTCTCTCTGCCTGCCTCTCTGCCTATTTGTAATCTGTCTCTCTGTGTCAAATGAATAAATAAAATCTTAAAAAAAAAAAGATTTTATTTATTTATTTGACAGAGAGAGAGAGAGATTACAAGTAGGCAGAGAGAGGAGGAAGCAGGCTCCCTGCTGAGCAGAGAGCCCCATGTGGGGCTCAATCCCAGGCCCCTGAGATCATGACCTGAGCCGAAAGAAGAGGCTTTAACTCACTGAGCCACCCAGGCGCCCCTATACAGGAATTCTTAAAAGTATTTCATATTCTTTCTTTTATATGGTAGTCTAAAATGACAAAGCTTTTTTCATATTGTGGTAAAGCATTGCAGTAGGGAATTGAAATAAGTTAGGCAAGGATCTACTGACCAACATTTTATAAACATGAGTAGAACCATAATCATTGAACTATGAAATGAAAAACAATTATCTGTATATTGTATAACAAAAAGCCTTTTGACGTTATAGACAATAATTAAAAGGTATATACAATAGCTACTTTAATACATACCTCTATTATTATATAAGAAACATGTGGCTGAAAAGGGAATGATAGATATGCAAGGAAGTGGTTAATCTCATCCAAGCATTAATGGTGCACGTGAACCAGGCAGCTAGAATGACCCCAAGTACACACCCCAAGGGTTCAAATTTTATGTGGCAATCTTTAAGATCTTTAAGATCCAGATGGTCTGAGTGACATCGTCTGTGCTCTTGCTGCCCTAAGTGCCATAAATTATTACACAGGTGCAATTGCCAGAGTGCTATAAATGAGTATCACTCCAAGTTAATTCCTATAGGTTGAGAATTTTCTGTAATTATAGGAAGCTCAGAGTGCTGGTCATACATGGATTTTGAGATCTGGCCAAGTATTCACAGCAATTCACTTTGGGGCCAATCCTGCCTCCTGTCTCCCAGGTGGATTCAGATAAGGTCAGATACAAAGAACAGTCTTCCCTAGGAAGCCACCTGAAAAACTGCAAAATTATTTCTTCAACTCGTGCATTTTAACAGCTAAAAAAATCAAGAAATTTCAGTAGCGATAAGTATAAAAAGGAAGACAGTTACAGTTACATTTTAAAAAGTGAAATTACAATTCATGCAAGTGAAGATATTTTGGTTTGTTTAAAATAGCTTTGAAAGAGCCACTTTTTTCTTTATTTGGCACAGAAAAACACCTTAGGAAATTATAAAATTGGACTGTTTCAATTAGTGATATTTAGGGCTTTTGGACATGCTGTTTTCTCTGTTCAGAATACTCTTCACGTGGTTGACATATTGCTAATAATTCACGTGTCAACTCTATGTCACCTCTTCAAAGAGACTTTCCTTGACTCTGTCCCCTCAGTTACCTTTCCTGTTATCAGCATAATGTATCTCAACTAACAATCATTTTACTATTTGTTCATCTGCCTCCTCTGTCTCGCCCACTCTCCCATTCAGAGTGTAAGCTATATGAGACAAGAACTCATGTCCAATTTATTCATCATTGTACTGCTAGTAGAGTTACATAGAATGAAGTTTACATAAACAAACAGTTGTTGAGTTCACTGATTACAAGACAGACATTCAACTTCAGAGATACTGTATACAGCCAGCATTTGCTTATCTCTAGAACAACCACAAAACAGTGCTACAAAAAGCTACAAATACGATGATAGAGCTAAAATAGAATACTTAAAAATACTGAGTTAACCTATCATAAAGTAGAAATGAGATAAAGAGGGAAGAAGAACAAATGGGATAAATTAAAAAAACAAAAACAAAAACAAATACAAGATGGTAAACTTAAACACAGATCTGTAATAGCCTTAAATATAAATTAACTAAATTTCTAAAGTCAGAGATGCTCAGCCTGGATATAGAGCAAGACTCAACTGTATATTGCTGTACTTTATATATAAAGCCACAGATATACTAAAAATAAAGGATAGAAATATTCTTTAAAAATTCAGTAAGAAAAAATTATTGGCTATGTTAATATAAGAAAACTTTATAATATTAAAGACTCAATCAAGAACACAATGATAATAAATCTCCATTATTTAATATTGGAGATAAAGACTATATGAAATAAATTGATAATCAAAGAAGAAAATGGACAAATTCATAGCCAAAACTGGAGGAGTTTTACACTCATCTTTTAGTTATTGATCGAGACAAAAATCTATTGAGAAATAGACAAAAATCAGTAAGATATAAGGGATGTAAACAAAATTATCATCTAATTTTATTTAATTGAGATGTAGTACACCTAATAAACAGATTAGGCACCCTTCAAAACCAGATGGACCATTCACAAAGATAAACAATATATGGTACCATAAATATGTCTTTATAATTTCCAAATTTCCAAAATCATATAGGATATGATTTCTGACTCCAACAAAAATCAAATTAGAAACCAATAAAATTAGCATATCTAGGAAGTCACAGATATTTAAAGTTAAGCAGTATGGTACTATAACCCTTGGGTCAAAGAAGAATTCACAAGGAAAATTAGAATACATTTGTACTAAAATTTGATGAAAGCACAACATGTCCAAACTTGTGGGATGTAGCTACAGCAGTGCTTAGAAGAAAAGGCATAGTTTTAAATGCTTGTTTTATAAAACAAACGTTGAAAAACATCAAGGATGTACCCTTGCTACTTAAGAAGCTAGAAAAATAAGATAAATCCAAAATAATTAGAAAAAATAACAAATATTAGAGGGGAAAAATCCATAAAATAAGATGAGACACGTATTTGAGAAAATTAATATATGTAAAAACTTGTTCTGGGAAACATTTATGAAACTGATAAACATCTAAAAAATAATCAAGAAAAAATGAGAGAACACAAATTACTAGCATAAGGGAAGAAAGAGTAATCATCAATATAAGTTCTTCGTACATTAAAGTATAACAGAAAATCATTAACAATTTATGGGAATATACAAAAATTTATAAGAAATGAATAAGTTTCTATTAAAAATTTCTGTAATAGACATAAGAAACACTATAAAATTTAAGTAACAATATATTCATTGAAGCAATTGAATTCTTTTTTTTATAATTAACATATAATGTATTATTTGCCCCAGGGGTACAAGTCTGTGAATCATCAGGCTTACATATTTCACAGCACTCACCATAGCACAAACCCTCCCCAATGTCCATAACCCAGCCACCCTATCCCTACCCTCCCACCCCCCAGTAACCCTCAGTTTGTTTCGTGAGATTAAGAGTCTCTTACGGTTTGTCTCCTTCTCAATCCCGTCTTGTTTCATTTTTTTTCCCTCCCTACCCCCCACAATCCCCCGCCCTGCCC